>CM028378.1:152945177-153030773 GCA_013146195.2 Codonopsis lanceolata | reverse complement strand
GATTATTTTGAGTCAACCAAGATCAAGCTTTCATGTCTCAAATATTTCAAAATTGTTAGTAACATCAGAGTCTTATAAGACTCGAATTGATTCATCAAAAACTAATATGCATAGATTCAACAATTACTTGAGTTTTTCTATTATAAACTCTATAAGCTCTACTATGCTTAAGATAACCAACAAAAATACCTTCATCGCCTTTTTCATCAAATTTACTCCCTAATCACCACCATCAGAGCGAACGAAGCATTCATCCAAAGATTTTAAAGAAAGCAATGTTAGGGGTCCTACCTCCATATTTCATGTGAGTCTTACCATGAAACTTGTTTACGAGATCTATTTTGTGTAAAATATGTCAGGTTGATGCCTTCTACCCAAAAAATATTTTGGCAATTTGCTTCGGCCATCATTGTTTTACCCGCCTAATCATAGTCATGTTCTTCTTTCGCCTATACCGCTTTGCCGAGGTGCTCGATCGCGAAAAATTATGATCAATTCCATGATCATCACAAGAGGTATCCATTCCAAGATTCTGAATCTCGCACTATCGTCGATCTAACACTTATAATCTCACATTCCTTTGAGTTTGAAGATTGAATGTAGAAGCTGAGAATGCTATAAGTTTCATCCTCGATTGCATCATTTCAACCCATGTGTACCGAATAATCATCTACAACAACCAAAGTATACATGTTTCCTCCTAAGTCATAGCTTGTAACAGACCAAATAAATCCATATGTAGAAGCTCAAGAATTTTTGCTGAAAGACATGGTTTTGGTTTGAAAGTGGTTTTGTTATTTTTCCTAAAATGCAAGCATCACATTTTTGTCAAGAGGAAAATTTATGGAGGGCGCACCTTTCACTAAATCTCCTCAAAGCTTTGAAATATATTTAAAGTTCAGAAAGTCTTTGTGCAAAGCCATGAATTATTTGAAATATTATTTGCTACCAAACAAATTTGAGTACCGTTATTTAAAGAAAGTAAATCAATAGCAAAAACATTCTTTTTCTCGAATCGTTGAGCAAAATTTCATTAGTGATGCTATTTTTGATAAAACAAAGCGTGGAGGAGAAAGAGAGTACTCATACCTTTATCACGTAATTGTGAGATACTTAAAAGATTGTGTTTCAAACCTTGTACCAATGAGACATTTTCAATTATTATGATCCTCCGATAATGGATCCATAGCCAATAGTCTTTCCTTTTTAGTTGTCTCCAAAAATGACATAGGTCTTTTTCTCGCAATAATGTTAGTAAGGAGTTCAGCTAATCCAGTCATGTGTCTGTAGCATCCACTGTCTAATATCCATATGTCAGTTGATTGTTCATCCGCCATTAAGCATACCTGAAATATGAATATTTAAATCATGGTACCCTTTATACTTTTGGGTGGTCCAAAGGGTTAGTTTTCTTAGGTATCCAAACTTGCCTGAAATTAGGCATCTTAGTTCTGTCAGTAGGTTTAAATCTATACAAGCATTCATGTGACCGATGACCAAAAGTAGAACAAATATTACACTTGTGATAACCGGTTTATCAGTCCATTTGAGGTGAATTCTTTTATTCCTTATGGCTCGGCCTTAGAGGTCTTAAAGAACAAAATTTATTGGTTTGAACTTGTCGGTTGTCTCTTCTTACGAATCTCTCTTTTTGTCGGCTAGGCGACATTTGTCGATTCTTGTCGAGCTAGTCGACGATTTAGAGGCTTGTGACCAAAAGACTGACAACTGTCATTGTTCAGCCTATCGTTTTTGTTAATGTACCTCTTGTGCCGATTCATATTTCGGGATGAGTGAATGGCCTGACATTATAGACCGATCCTCTTGTCCTTTTCGGCGAGAATCTTAGGTTCACCTTTTGACTGTCTAATCTCACAGTCTTCATCATCTTTTGAATATCCAAGACCATGTTGGTCTTCATGACTTTTCTGTTGATTGATGATGGTTTCCACGGCAGCTTTTGATTTTGAATAAGTATCAACAACATTGGTTAGTCGAAGATTTCTCTCCACAAAGTCAGCAATCTGGGCATCTGAGATTTTTGCTTGAATCTCATGTTTTTCATTGAGACTTTTAAGTTGCAGCAATTCTTTTTGCTGAACTTTGTAAAGCTCATTGATCTTTTGAAGCTCACAGTTTTTCTTCAGAAATTCTTTTAAAATCTCCAGATAAAGAAACATGAATTCTTTTAAGTGTTTCAAACTTGGAATACATTTCTTGCATTTGTTCCAGCAAATCATCAAAACTTGAGTCAGTAACCTTCTCCTCCTGCCTTTTTGACTCATGGCTTACTTTCGCAGTCCTTGGAGAAGTTGTTTTGACTTTTCTTTCTGACTGACTTATGATTCCTTGTCCATAAAATCCATTTCCTATTTTCTTAACCACAAACTGATCAGGTTTGATGACCTTGGCCAGCTTGGAGTTTGTAATAGGTGAGCTTGGCGGCTCATTTTCAGACTCTTTTAAATATCTTGGACTAGGGAACTCATTCTCTGAATCATATATTGCTGATTCTGCAACAAGACACAGATTTGCTTCTTGCTCAAAATCAGCATATTCATCTTCAGAATCTGTTTCAATCCATGTTGCAAGATTTTGATCTTCAACAACTAAACCTTTTTGTTTTTCAAAATTTCTTGGAGCTCTTTTATAATACTCATTTTTTGTAAATGGACAATTTGAAGCAAAATGACCAGGCTTTCTACAGTTAAAGCACAACAATTTTTTCTTTCTCAACCTTGTCTTCATTGGGTTTGAAGTAAGGCTTTTGAAAGTTTGAAGTAGATGGTTTTTGGAAGCTTGAAGAAGGTTTTTGGGGGTTTGATGAAGACTTTTGAAAGTTTGCTGAAGGTTTTTGAAAGTTCTTTTTAAAAGATTTATACTTTCTAAATTGTCTAGCAAAAGCAGCAAATTCATCTTCATCAAAGTCATCATCTGACAGAGATGTAGAAGTTTTTGATGTTTCTTCTTCAACTTGAAGAGATATGCCTTTAAAAATTTTCTCAATTTCTTGAGTTTTGAGAACTTCTTTTTCATAGATTTTCAGACTTGCAACAAGACTACGTATATGAGTTTTGTTCAAGTCTATAGCTTCCTTAATGGCAGTGACCTTAACATGCCATCTACTTCCCAAGCTACTAAGAAAACGCATATTCAAATCTTTCATACTATAAACCTTACCAAGAGAAGAACATCTATTACTTATCTCGAGAAATCTGTCGTAGGCATTCTTTAAAGATTCTTTTGGGTCCTTTTTGAATGCATCAAACTCTTGTATGCAATCATAGAGTTTGTTGTCTTTGGTGTTTTGATCTCCTTCCACATATTCTACAAGAGCATCCCAAATTTCTTTGGCGATTACCTGATCATAGATTTGCTTGTAGTTTTCATCAGGTACAGCGCTTGACAGAATGTGTACAGCTCTAGCATCCAGTCCATCAGTGATTTTGTCTTCCTCAGTCCATTCTGATTGAGGTTTGAGGACATATTCTTCTTCCACATGAGCAAGAGGGTTTACGGTATCATCATCTGCACTAGAAGATTTACCAACTTTAGTATTAATTTTCATAGGTTGCATAGGACCACCTCTTACACATTCCATCAATCGTTTATCTATGTTGTTCATATATCTTGTAATCCTTTCCTTCCAGATATCAAAGTGATCTTCATCAAAAATGGGTACTTGAGTGACATTGTTTGATTGAAAAGCTTTTAGAGTTGCCATGATCGAGCTTTCAAGCTGTTAGGCTTGGTAAAATAGTTTTTCAGAAAGCAGGCTCTGATACCAATTGTAAGTCCAAATGGCAACAATTAAGGCTAGAGGGGGGGTGAATAGCCTTTAAAAACTTTTGAGGGTTGATTTGTAAAACCTTTTAAAGTTGACAGCGGAAAAAGAGTTTTGTCAGTCAACTGAAAATTGGTCAGCTGGCTGACACTTTGAAAATGATTAAGCTGAAGAAAGTTGGTCAGCTAGCTGACACAACTGTTTTCAAAGGAAGTTGACTTTGAAACTTGATCACTGAATATAAAGAAGAAACTGAAATACAAATTAACTGAACAACTAATCAAACAATTGTTGTTAACTGACCGACACTTAATTAGTTGAAGAACTTTTTAAGTGTTGAGTCAGTTTGCAAGAATATGAGTTGTGTCTGACAGATCAGTTGAAGTGGTTCACAGATAAACTGCTACGTCCACTACCAAGTTGGTCAGACTTGGATTTTTTAAGTGCACTAATTTTATTAAAAATCTATTTGATCTCTAATGGATCAGTGTACAACAAAAGACCGGTGTTTGTGGAGAATGATTGTGAGTCAATCAAACTCGTGAGACAAACTGACTGAATACAAAAGATATGAAGTAGAATCACTCAGTGTTTGCCTAAACAGTAACTAGAAAGAATTAATCAAAGAAGAGTATCCAGCTAATGTTATACTAAGAAGACTAAGGCACAGTGAAATTTCTTGAAAGTATGAGGCTTTTGACTTCTGTAAAAAAATTGTGTATCTTCAAGAATGCTTCCAGTGGCTATTTATAGAGGATCTTCAAGAGTAACCCATTAGGAACACATTTTGAATTTGAAAATGTGTTTGGCAGATGCAAGATCTCAAAAGATCCTGGGAAGGATTATCTAGCAGAATATCTACCAAAAACGTACAAGTAAGAGAGAGTGCCAGTACAAGCATTGATCAATCAAATAAGGAAAGCAAACTGACACTAAGAACACTATGATCAGCTGATGTGAATAGCTGACAAAATAATTTCGGGCTGACCAAAGATAATTCTAGATTCTTGGCTGACAATCAAGTAAAATAATTTTAAGCAAATTTAATTTCATGCAAGATTCAACAATAATAATAAAATAATAAAGGCACACTATACTTGGAACCAAAAAGCATGGAACCTTCCCTTCTGATACCTTTAACCCCTTTTCCTCAGAAACCTGGCCCGAGTTTGGAAAGAGATAGTACCGGTCGGTTGATACGGGATACAGGCACATGGATCGGATCAAAAAGTATCAGAATCAGTTCAAAAAGTATAAATTTGAGCAGAATGGCCGTCGAGAATGAGTAGTCTACAATGGGTACTGATACAGGGGCTCCCGGGTCCGTTCCAACTCCGACCATGCAGCAATGGTTAGATCAAAGTTTGGATGCACATGCTAACCACATATTGAGCCAGATAGCAAACCTCGCACAAGGTCCAATGCCCAATGGTAAGGGAACCACTTTCCCTGCAACCCCTCAAGAAACATCTACTTCTCATACTCCTCTAAACCCAAACCCTCAGCCAAACACTAATCTTCCACCAACCGCCAGCGCCCCAATCACCAATTTCCCACCAAATACTCATTACCAAAATTTCAACCCTTTCCTACCAAACCCATCATATCCTTTCTCAAACACCAATATACCCCAAAGTCCAAGTGGCCTCCTATTTCCCATCACTAATCCACTCCAACACAACCCATATATGAACCCTAGAAGCTATGCCCAGCTAGGAAAGGTAACGAGTTATCTACCAATCAATTATTTTGGCTATCAGCCCGAAACCGCCAATAACATATCTCCTCAAAATTCCTACCAAATACCCAACAAGAAATAAACTCAGTTGCCCCCAATCCCTCTAATATATACCAAAACCCAGCACCACCTCCCACAAAAATAGAGGCAGATATGGAGAATCTAAAAAGTATGATGCTCAAAGTCTTGAACAAAGGGGAATTTTCTACACTGGCATTAACGCTACAACCCTCAGCTATATTGCCCTCAAAATTTAAAATGCCCGACATAGAAAAATTTGATGGGACTGGATGCCCTATCTCCCACTTGAAATCTTACTCTACTGCTATGCAGTCAAGGGGAGCTAGCTTTGAGGCAATGACCTCTAATTTCCATCTAACCTTGGTAGGGGCTGCTAAGCAATGGCTTATGTTATCAGAAAACAGTACGGTTGCTACTTGGGATCAAATGGCCGAAGAATTCCAAAAGAGATACAAAGACAACAGTAGTTCTGAGAATAAAAGGGAACTTGAGGTACGCACCCAAAAGGAAAAAAGAAACCTTTGTCGACTTTGCAACCAGGTGGAAGAAAAAAGTTACTCAGACTTTAGACAGGCCTGATCCATTTGAATCAGCCTGGCTGGTTATAAAAAACCTCCAGCCAATTTATCTTGAACGCATGAGATATCTTCCTTACGGTGATTTCAATGCCATTGTTGAAATATGAAATCGTATCGATGAAGAAATACGTACAGGGTTCCTAGAAATTGATACACCTCCAAACTCATTTTACTACTCTGAAGCAGAGGAAGCATCTACAGTAGAAAGCAACATTATGGGGAAAGGCAGCGATATCAGTCGCAACACAAAAGAAAAATGTCAACGAAATGAAAGAAAATTGGATGAACTCTATGCGCCAACATCAATAATCTTTCAAGATTTGCTAGCCCAAGGGATCCTAAAACCATTGGAAGATTACAAACCTCCAAACCCATTACCTGCCAAATGGGATCACTCCCAATATTGTGAGTACCACCAAAGCAGCAGCCATCCTTCTGACAACTATTGGACCCTTCAACGTGCCATTCAGAGACTCATCAATAACAAAGTCATTGATAAGTCGCACCCAACATCAAATGTAGAGGATAATCTGCAATCAAATCAATTGGATTAATCTTGGGAAAAATGGGAAAATATGTCTACCAGCTCAGTTTAAAAAAATATATGATGCTCCTCTACCTTATATAGCCATCCCTCCATCTTCGAAGAAAGATTTACAACATAAAATAACATACTGAACGGTGGTCGAGCATCGCCTGAGAAAGAACTTGGATAGGACAGAACGTTAGTGCTAGAAATTGTTGGTCACTTAGAAAGGGACAAATGAAGACTTTGAGACTCATAGAATACCCTTTTGTATACACCTCCAAAAACCCTTTTACCTTTGAACCTCCTTTTGTCAAATAAAATCTTCAGGAAACAACTTTTTTTCAACTCAGCGTCGGTTTTCCTAGATTTTCCATATATATATATATATTTTTTTTTTCCTTTTTTAATTCATATTACCTATTTCTAAGTATCCCTGGAGAAGTTTTCTTCTAAGGATGATAAATTGACTCACTTAAAAAAAAAACACCTAAATCTACAGAAGTTGATAATGAGTCATCCCGGAAGATATGAACCCGCAAACTATTAAGAACACATGAAATCCAAAAGCAGGTAAATCGTCTTGATCGGAATCACCTTCGACCCATTGCGGCCGAGCTGTTAGTAGCATACTGCGGTTACCTACCATAAACACCCAAAACCCCTCCAAAAACCTGAAACCCTTTTTAAATCCACCATATGCCGAGACCCCCTACTGAAATTAAGACCTTCCAAAATCCCTAGCCAAACAACTATCCTCATGATCCAGCCTCCTAAAACCAGGGGTTGTTTCACCTTTTTTATCCACCAAGAGTAATTATCCTTTGCCCAAAAAAGGATAGATGACATGCCCCAACTACTATGATGATGCTCCGAAGAAAAAAAAATCTCTTTGGAGCAAGTCCATCATTTGTCTATCTCCCTCTTACCCAGACTAATTTGAGGCTTCTCGGGGAAAAATCAACACATACATTTTTTAGATATGGATTGAAAAAAAAAAAAAAAAAAAAAAAGAGGCCCATCATACCCAGAGCCGGAACTATACCCAAAGTCAGAGCCAAAAAAACCTACCATACTCAAAACCAAAAGATCTATCTAGAACGCACAGCCTGAAAAGCCAACCAACGATCAAATTATTGATCGCTTTTTAAAACAAAAACCAATTCCATGAAGAGACCTTCTAACCAGAGACCAATACCTCAAAACCAATTCATCCCCAAAACTTAAACAGTACACCCTGAACCAGTCGCGATCAATAGCTCTGCTTCAATCGATTATAACATGATCTGAGTCAAAGATGGACTCCTTTCTAAAACATCCAAAAATATGAAAAGATAATTAAGTAGGATTCATAAACCACCAAACCTGGTGATACTCGGCAATAAAGTGAACTCGGAATTTCGGCTCTCTTTCTTGTTTAGTAGAGTCGTCCTCATATCCTGTGCCTTTGGTTCTCTCTTCAAAAAAAAGAAAAAGAAAAAAAAAGGGAAAAAAGAGAAAGTCCACGTAACGGCTTTCCCTCCATCCACTTCTAAGGTTCTTCTCCATTCATATCCATAAAAATGTATCAATTAATTATACTAGGGGCTTTCATATCTCATCTTGAAACCTTGTTGATTGAGTCACCCTGGGGCTTTTCCCATCAAACTCATGAGTCTTGTCTATGCAGTCTCCTATCCCATGTTCCCTAAGCCATGATTGTTGGTCATAACGGAAGATGCTCCGGTTAGGAAATCTTTGAAAAATCTGAGTCCCGTTACGAGCAAGATAAGAAAAATTATTTTTTAGACTTAGTATAAGGAGTTTAAAAACACATATCGACCAAGAAAGTTTTGCCTCAACCTTATTGAGCAAGGACTTCTTAGGAGTGGATGGAAGGATCACTTATTATGCCTAATCCTCATCTAAAGCCAAGAATGTCACAGATAACCTATTGCAAAATTAATACACTACTACAGGGTCCCCTATGATCCCGACGAGTCGGGAAGATGATTTCGGATACACTTTGCTCCTACCTTCCTGTTCATGCCATATTGGTTATTTACCAGTTTTTTGTCCAAGAAATACCAAAGGTTTGGAACTTCACTTACAAGGTTGAACTCTTTGTCTCACTTTGGCATCACACCGATTTCTCCAAGTTCTATCAGATCTTGTTGCTTGACCATTGTGTTATCTCGTCCTATGGATCCGGTTTTTGAAACCCATCCTTACTTTCTTTGTCGAAAAACCATGATATTTTGTTATCAAGTCAAAAGAAAGAAACGGAAGCCCTCCATTAAATTTCCTCACTGAAAAACCCCACCCGATGTCAGAAACCAAATAACATATACACCATACCTCCCATGTTTGTGGCCAAAGCTTCGAGTAAACCCCAACAAAACTACAACCTCAGCCTGTACATGCACTAGCCAAGAAGTACCGTGTGTTTATAAAAGATAATTTAGTTTTGCTAAAAAAAGTCAATCACAGGTACTATTAACTAGTGTATGCATATGAGCTAACCTTGAATTGCCGAGCAATGGAATTGAGCAACATTGTTTCGCGCCATTATATCTGATCTTGAAACATTTTTTGCATATACTACTGGTCTTATCATAATCCTTGCATAAAGAAACATCGACATTGCCACTCGGCGCGAGAACTTCTCACGTTTTTTTATTTATTTTGGTACTGGCGGGAGATACTACAGAAGTTTTTTTTAGCAAGAGAAAATATGTTTTTGAAATCACATATTTGCAGCCATGAAGTTTCACCTTCCAAAGTCATAAAAGCTCGCCGACGATGGCGCATAAAACAAATAATGCCGAAGATGGCACATCATCAAAGCTAGCCGACGATGGCGCATGAAGCAAAGAATGCCGAAGATGGCACATCATCAAAGCTTGCCGACGATGGCGCATAAAGCAAAGCATGTCGAAGAGGGCATATCGCTGACGATGGCGCATAAAGCAAGCATGCCGAAGAGGGCATATCGCCGATGATGGCGCATAAAGCAAGCATGCCGAAGAGGGCATATCGCCGACGATGACACATAAAGCAAGCATACCGAAGAGGGCATATCGCCGACGATGGCGCATAAAGCAAGCATGCCGAAGAGGGCATATCGCTGATGATGGCACATAAAGCAAAACATGTAGAAGAGGGCGCATCATCAAAACTCGCCGACGATGTCGCATAAAGCAAGAATGCCGAAGATGACACATCATCAATCTCGCCGACGATGGCGCATAAATCAGATCCCATCCATCCCACCTAGTGCTAGTTGTTGTTTGTTTGCATGAGGCCAAACTACGTTTGGTCTGATTCCTGAGAAAGGGATACGTAAGCAGCCTACCTAGTAGGTGCGACCATCAGAGCAGTTAATTTGCATATCTTCTTAAAAACTACGATAACCTGCTATAACCAACTAAATAAGTTTAGGGTATGTGAGATTTGAGCTACTACATCCTAAACTGTTGCATCTATAAACGTCCGCATATTGCATTCCTCCCCATTATAATTTCCACAAAATTTGGGAGTCTATTTCTTATCAATGATGCTCGTTTACTCGGTAAGTTTCGGTTTACCCGTAAACTCCATCGTTGAGGGGCTATGTAGACACCCCAATTTCATACCCCTGGTATGTAACATGACATGAAATATCAAGACCTGTTAAAAAGATAACGAATGTCAAGTTACAGGGTTAAAAGTGCAAAAGCAAGATGCATAAATAGTGAAATGCAGTAGGCCTAAGTGCCAAAAAGGACACCAGAAATGACCCCAGGTGCCGCCCATGATCACTCTTTGCACCGCGCCCAGCATGGCTATGGGCAGCGCCCAATAGTCCCAAAAGTCCTGTAGCAGTTAGTCTTCGGTTCAATTCTTCAAGCGCACAGTATAAGCCGATGAAGCATAGAAAGTAAAAACTTAACCACGAAGGAAAGCATCTCTCAACCTATAAATAAGAGGCCCCGGCTTGTTGAAAACACATAGTGAACACAGTGCAAACACGTAGTTAAAAACAGTGCGCGGTGAGTTTTCATCGTTCTCCCGAGTGAGCGGCGAAGGAATTTCTTCCTCTAGCCCCAAAGCTCCCCCAAATCTCCCCAAAACACTAAAACTTACTGGGCAAAGTGAAACCTATTTACCCTGCTAGGATTCCGCCCTATTCCTCGGGTCCAAAAATCCCAAAAAAAAGCAGTTGCCCTGCCTGAATCCAAACGTCAAATCAGCAAAAAACAAGCTGTTGCTCTACTCGATTTCCACCGTCATCAAGTAAGCAAACAACAAAAAGCAAGCAATTGTGCCGCCCTGCAAGGGCAAAGACGAGGCGAGTGCACCCTAGAATCTAATAGAAAGAGCTTGGTACCGGATAGAACCCCCACACTTCAAGAGGTAGACTATTTAAAGTTTTTTATATATAAAAGTGTTATTTAGATCGGCCCGATGTAATAAAAATAAGCAGTTATGCTGCCCGAAATTTTATACAAAATAGCACAAAAAAGAACCATTATTATGACCAAATTTCTATAAATGTATTTGTAACTCCGAAAAGGAGGCTAATGCAAGTTTGTAATAATTTCATTCTATATGTACATATCTATATTTTTAATGCTTTATTTCAACTGTTAAATAAATGTAAAACAACATATTTTAGCCAAAAATATATTTTGAGACCGAAAGGGCGAGTTGGGTGCCTAACCCCTTCCCACCTCGTAGCATAGCCTCCAAACCCTTTGCAAATCTGGTTATTTTTTGTTTTTCTTTGTTTTCCTTAAAATAAAGATGACGACTCTGTTAATCACATTTTGAGTCCACAATTGAGGCCAAGCGTATTCCACGCACTTGAAAGGTTTTGAAACCACCCGCTTTTTCATTAGCGGGAGAATCGGTCGAAAATCGGGGCACTCACAATATCCAAGGTTGAAATCATTGGTAGAGGCTTCTTTAGCTCTTGAATTAATGTTACAAACCTTCAAATGTGATCAATTTTTGGAGGTTGAGGAGAGAAAATGGGGCTGCTGCCCCAAATGGGGACTCACAACCTGTATGGAGGTTGGTTAATTTGGGTGAATAAAGGCTGCTTTGGGGATGCATAAATGTAGCTTCCTGAGTACTCTTCATGCCAAGGGGGTCAAAGTGCCAAAGTGAGGAAGTTTTATGGCTAAAAATGAACGAAGAAAGTGAGTTGGAACCGGCTGTAATGCGACATCACATTGAAGTTCTGAATGTTTCTCCAGTGCCCCTAATCTCTCCAAGAAGTGAGTCGAAGCCCCTATAGTACAAAACTTTGTGTTTTAGTCCTTTGTTAGCCAAGTTAGCTTGGAACTGCCTTGCCTTGGGACTCTAGCAGACTTTGACAGAATGATTAAAGGTTCAACTTTGAAGCCTGGAACTGCCTTGAATTTTGTGTTAAACTCCATGAATACTCGAGTATACCTTGGAAACCTACATTAAAAAGTAAACACCCAAATAATAATATTTTTCCAAGACATAATTATTTCAAAAATAGCACAAAATAAAAGGAAATTCAAGGAAAATTCGTGAAAATATTGAGCTCATCACCAAAGGGCTTAAAACAAGTGATTTTAAGGAGCTCTTGTTTGTTATTCTTGCAAATGGATTAGAGTACACTTACCCGTTTTACCCCTATGAGACAGTGTTACAGATCTTAATTGATAAGATAGAGCCACACTTGTCACAACTCAACCCACCAACACATGGTGGGTCGGGTTAAAAGAATATGTTTTAAATGAGTTGATCTCATGTAAGACGGTTTTATGAATCTTACTCCATAAGACAGAGCTATCATGTTAAATGAGTCAAAGATTCATAAATTGCAACGCTATCCCCAACTTTTGAAAATTACAACGCCACTCCTCAAATTTTATAAATGAAAACTGTATCACTTTTTGGCTTTAAATGTGTCATTTTTTGGTCTTATATGTGTCACTTTTGCCTTTAAATGTGTCACTTTTAGTCTTTTAATATGTGAGTCATTATATATGAAAGTGTGTCACTTTTACTTTTAAACTTTTAATGTGTAAGTCATTATGTATGAAAGTGTGTTACTTTTGTTTCTAAATGTGTCACTTTTGTCTTTAAATGCGTCACTTTTAGTCCTTCAAAGTGCAAGTCATTATATATGAAAGTGTGTCACTTTTGCTATTAAATGTGACACGTTTGTCTTTAAATGTGTCATTTTAATCCATCAATATATAAGTTATTATGTATAAAAGTGTGTCACTTTTGCCCTTAAAAGCGTCACTTTTATCTTTAAATATATTACTTTTAAACCATTTATGTGTAAGTCATCCAAGTCCATCAAAGCCTGTTGAGTGTTGCAAGGTAAATTGAGCTAACGGAGATTACTGACATAGGACAAAATCGTAAAGTCTAGGTGCATAGGGACCGCGGCTCATGTTCATGAAAACAATAGGAGCACCGGAGGAATTAATGAAACTTTTAATTTCATTAATGTGGTGGCACGTTGCGAGCGTGCCATGTGTCATGCCTATATTAATTGTTGATCCTTCTGCTTATTTCCATATCTGCTGATACGCTTTATGTCAATGACCCACGAGATTTGAAAATGGGTTGATTGGGTTGCTTCATCTCACCCGTTTCCAACTCACTTTTTTCTCTCATTTTGACATATTTTTTCGATGGGTAACACACAATTTTCGCAATTGAGTTGCTCATGCCCAAACCAAACCTAACTCTATTTTCCTTCCTATTTGGGGCTCCATCTTACATATTGAGATTCATAAGATGGTCTTACACGAATGTTTGACTTAAAAAAAAAACCCGTAAAACCATTTTATCTAAGTTTTTGCTTAAAGATTGAACCAATTTAATGGACTTATTTAATGAAGAGTTCTACTGTTTCTACCTTAGGTTGGGTCGTCTGGTGGTTCTTGTGGACGAGTTATGACGACGTTTATGTTTGAGTTTTCCACAGGGCCGGCCCTGAGGGTGGTCTGGAAGGGCGACCGCCCTGGGCCCCCAATTTTAAGGGGCACAAACTTATAATACAGTCATATATAGATGTAAATATTATATTATCACTTGAGTTTCATATGTGATTTAGTTTTCCATTGGATGAGGTGTTTTGATTTGGTTGAGACTCTTTGAAAGTTACGTAAAATTTATTTTATTTTTGAGTTGTGAATTATCAAGTATTATATACTCCCTCGCTCCGTTCCGGGTAAAGAATTCCCGTTTGAAAGTCAATCTTTTTAAAAAATGACATTTTTAGTAGCTCATTAATAATAAAATGGCACGCCTAATCAACAAAAAACGTAATTATCATAGAATATGGATTAATGGATTACAATAATCGAATAATCAACCAAAAAAAATCAAATGAATATGTAACGAATGAGCCAAAAAATGAGAGAATGTGATATAATTTGATGATATAGTTGCGAAAGATCTTAGAAGAGTGAAAAAATCTGAAATTTCTTATAGATATGCTTTATAGACATTTTGTATATTTTAATATATAAGAAAATTACCAAATCAAGATAGAAAATAACTGGTGTACCGAAAAATGCAAACGAAGTAATTTTAAATAATTACTACTTATATATTAGTATGTTCGTAGATGTTATACCAATTGAATACTTTGAACGATGAAAAATTGAAAATTTATTTATTTCAAAATTTTATTTTTTATATCTATAGGGGCCCATTTTATGATTTTCGCTCTTGGCCCCTAAAAGTTCAGGAACGGCCCTGGTTTTCCAAAGTGGGTTTTCATTGGGTTTAATTTGGTTAGAACTTGGTACAAGTCAGGTTGGGCCTTAGAGTTCATATATTATACGTGATGCCGTCCAGTTCAAGAATTGTATGACTCAGAAACACAAACAATGTTGATAGTCATAATATTTTTGTTGCGCACCCCTTTTTATTTCGGCTGCATATAAAATGTTGGATAGTTTACTTAATAGGAAATGGACATTTAGTAATTATTAGCTGGTTGTTATGTGAAATTTGATGTTCTACTAAACATTATATTAGACGTTATGTACTCATGTATATAAGTGAAAGAACCAAAGATACACTAATATATTGGAGGAAACTAAAAATGTTTAATCACTATAATAAAATTGGGTATTTACAACATAAGCATACGAGGGAGCTGTTCCTGGCGACGAACAATATGCCCAGTTGTGAAGAAAAAGGATTCGCAGATCAACTAGTTCACAATATACAATCAATGACGAGCAACGTGGAAGAGTACACTCGACAACACGAGGAATCGAAAAGATCTCTTGAGGATAATGGAGATAATGAGTGGGTGGAATTTGCAGATGAGTTGGAACAAACAATCACACACTGTGGAGACAGTTCTGCATGGGAAGCGACACAGTCCTATTGTGCTGCTGCAGTAGAGGGATGCAATGAAATAGATCTAGTGACAGGCTTTGAGAAAGAAGAAATTGATATGGACAATATGCCCAGTTTTGAAGAAAAAGGATTCACAGATCAACTACTTCACAATATAGAATTAATGACGAGCAACGTTGAAGACCATCGATGACACGAAGAAATTATAAGATTTCTAGGGGATATTAATGGAGACAATGACTTGGCAGAATACGGAGATGAATTAGAACAAGCAAACTATGGAGACTGTTCTACAGAGGATGTGACACAGTCCTATTGTGATGCAAACTATGGAGACTGTTCTACAGAGGATGTGACACGGTCCTATAGCAGAGGGATGCAATGAAATAGATAAAGTGCAGACAGGCTTTGAGAGAGAACCATTGGGCATGGACAGTATGATGAAGCAAAATGATCAAATCAATCGACTAGAGTATAGTAACAAATTTTTAATGGATATGGGCAATAACAAATTTTCAACCGACAATGCTCATAAAAGCTCAATTTCATTCATCGGCATAAATTAGGAGTGTGCAGAATTTTTTAGGAGCCGGATCAAACCAATCAAAACTGGACCGGACCAATACTTTGGTTTGGTCCTGTATCTGAATTTTCATAAAATTAGATATTTGGGTTGGTCTCGGTTCTCAAACTAAAGAAACACGGAACCGGACCGAACCGACCAAATATGTTGTTTATTTATTTACTTTATTATATATATATATATATATGCATATATATAATATTATTATATAAGTATATATATTAATTCATAATACTTTCTTTGTTCTACTTTTTAATTGGTACTCTTTTATTATTTTGTTTCCACCGGTTTGTTATGCTATGAGTTTATGAGTTCGAAATTTTTAATTCTTGAATGTACTTTTATCGAAGGTTTTTTAATTTTTTTAAAGTTTCAGTCTTAAAATTTTTATTATGTATTTGTATTAAACAGTAAAAAAGTAAAAAATCATAGTATTGGTCCGGTCCTGATTCTCATACATCTTTGATTGGTTCTGGACCGGACCAATGTTTTGATTCTCATACATATTGGTTTGGTTCCGGTTCTAAATTTTTTGAGAACCATGCTATTGGTCTGGTTCCAGTTTTCTCTTTTTTTCAAAAAAATTAGACCGAACCAGACCAAGCTCACCTCTAGCTTAAATGTACGCCAATCGACGTAAAATGCTTTGATCTGCAAAAGATTTTTTTTGTTGACATTTTTGTACTAAAAATATGAGTTACTTGTTTCTATATTTTTTTTTCTTTTAATTCAAAATTGAATATTGAAGTTTTATTCATTAGTCAAGTTTTTCGAATTGTAATTACTCAAGTTTTATTATTTATCTTTCTTTTTTTTTTTTTTGTATTTGTTTTTACTGATTTACAATGAACTTAAACATGTAGAAATAAATCCATTATACCGATACCTTCCCCATATTAGAGGGAAAAGAAGAAAAATATGTAGACATAAGGTACAAGTAAAGCTAAATATAACACTGAAACCTGGCATGTTATATCATATGTCTTCAAATCTGTTATTTTTCGTTCAAAGAATACATGGCACAAATTTGGCAGGCTCACCAGTAATCACCACAAGAGCATTTACCATCCTGGGACTGATGAAACCGTGTCGTATCTCTCACAATGATTTCCCTTCCTTCTATCGCCGAAAAGAATTTTGTAGCTTCGTGGCAATCCCCACAAACTCTCAAGTTCTTAAAAACCCGAACTGGAGTCCCTAATGGTATTTTAATCAGCCCAAAGGCAATTGCCAGTTTCTCACTCTGCCATTGCAGAAGCTTTTCCTTTTGTTCTTCCCCCACGTTATGCAATGCAATTTCAAGATTTGGAACATATCCTGCCAACTTCATTTTCTTCTCCAGAGAACTTAATTTCTCTCGTATTACGTCCAATTCTGAATGAATCCTATCACCTGATCTAAACTCATGAACCACGCTGTTACTTCAATCTAGCTATAATTAACCTGTAAATTTAATTACTTTATCATCCTTCATGGATCTTCTAACTCTAGACACAGAATCCCATTTTCCCATTGCTGCATAAACATTAGCAAGCTGAACATAACCAGCTGCGCTAGTAGGGTCACTATCAAGCAAGTTCTTCGCAGCAATTTCAGCTACCTCTAAGTTCTTGTGAACCCTACAAGCACCCAAAAGGGTTCCAAATAAGGCTGGATGAGGCTTAAAAGGAATTCTTTTAATCAAATATAAAGCTTCAGCTAGCCTACCAGCCAGAAGATCAACCACACACGTATAATGATCTGGTCTAGATATGATCATGTAATCCTCTCTGCATACTATCAAAATAATGCATCCCCAGATTCACCAGTCCTGCATGGTTACAAGCCAATAAAACTCCTACAAAAGTAATCCAATCTGGTTTGATTGCTTCACTTCTCATCATATCGAACAACCAAAGAGCTTTTTCACCAGCTCCATGCTGAGCATACCCTGAAATCATAGCATTCCAGGTGACAATATCCTTTCACGACATCTCAAGGAACAACTTCCACGCATCATCTAAATCTCCACATTTGCAATACATGCTAATCAAAGAAGTGCCCACATTTGTATAAAAATACAATGGAGATATGTATACGGTTTGATGCACCTGCTTACCCAACTTCAATGCAGATAAATTACTACAACCGAGTAGCACGCTACACATGCTTGAAGGATCAGGCCTTAGCCCAGATTCCAACATGCTCCTAAATAGCTTCACACCATCTTCCCATCGGCAATTTTCAACATAACCAGCAATCATAGCATTCCAGGTGACTAAATTCTTCTCAGGCATCTTGTTAAACAAGCATTCCACCAATTCAACCTTCCCAAACTTCATGTACCCTGTCACCATCGCAGTCCAAGCAACCAGTCTTTGCTGGAGCTACCCGGAACAACTCCACATCAGAATCCAGATTACCCCCCTGAACATAACCTGATATCATTGCATTCCAGGAAACACTATTCTTCACAGGCATTTTCCTGAACAGCTCATAAGCTAAACCCATCATCCCATTCTGTGAAAACCCGATATCATAGTATTCCAAGTAGCAGTATCGTTAACGGGTATTCGATCAAAGAATTCCCATGCAGCCTCAATACCACAACTACGTAAATGATAAGATAACATTATGTTATAGGAAACAATATCTGGTTCAGGAATTTTATCAAATAGTTGGCGTGCTTTTTGAAATTTATCAAGCTTTTTGGAATACCCAGCAAGAATTATATTCCATGACACTGGTTCTAATTTTCATGCTTTCGAAAACATCTAGAGCTGAATCTAAATCCCAATTACGTATATATTGAGTGATCATCATGTTTGATGACTTTGTTGCATTGAATTTTTGTTGATAAGATGCTGGATTTGAGACATGGTTAGTTGGGGATTGGGTAGTCATGTTATTGGGGAGAACCAAGTTGGGAATTCTTGGTGGGTATGGAAGGGAGGTGGAGGGAAAGTTTTGGATGTTTGGGTTGAAATTTGGGTAGTAAAATGGGGAAACGGAGGAGAAAGAGTTTAGCTGCTTGGATAGTAGGAAAGTTTTTTAAAAGGACAAGGAAAGATGAATCCTTGTAAATTTAAGACGATGAGGATACATTAATCATTCTTTGCTTACAAAGACTATGGCAGGTTATATTTAGAAGTCCATAGTATAAGAAAGTTGTTTTGGGGATTACTGAGTTTCAAGCTCAAGTGACCGAAGGCTTAGCCCAGTGGAAGAACTGAGGCTTTCCAAAGTATAAGGTTGCTTAATCCCTTCTTGCGCTCCCGGTCGTAGAGCCGAGTAGATTATGCTAATATTCTTTCACTCTGATTGTAATAGCCTGATAATTTTAATTAAAATTATTAATTTGTGTTAATTAAAAGTATAATTATTTTGGACATATTTAATTATTACTATAACTAGGTTATTACCCGTGCGATGCACGGTTGACTTAGTATTGTTTATGAAACTTAATTTTGTAGATAGAATTTATAAGCTATTTGAATGAACCAACAACAGTAAGATGTCTACATAATTAATAAATAAATAAATAAAAGTGAGATCACACTGAATCATCAAACCGAAAATCCATGCGAATTTTGTAGATTTAATTTGCAAACTATTTCGTAGTGGTTGTTTGTGGTGTTGGTGGAAAACGTTTAATCAAATTGGATAAAATATATTTTAAATTGACCAAGTTTTGGTAAAATAATAAAAATTAAAATATATTAAAATCAAATGTGATAAAATCTATCTGCAAATAAAAAACTTTTACCATGAAAATTTAGAGTACTAATCAAGTGAAACATGTTAAAATCAAATGTGATAAAATCTATCTGATATTAACTGATTTTGACAACAAAAAATGGTTTTTAAAAAAAACTTTTACCATGTATAAAAGAGTCAACGATTTTAAAATATATTATATTTTAATTTTTGGTAGAAAAAAAAAAAGAATTATATAGATATATTTAGTACCATATGCATGGTTTTAATAATTTTTGTTTTATTTGCAAAACTTGTTTATAATAAGATGATTTTATAAACTTGTAATAAATAATTATTTTTTTAATTAGAATAATTCGAAGAAAAAAAAACAAAAAATAAGGTAAATATTCAAAATTGATCATATAGTCATGTAATTGAAAGATTAAAATCTATGAGAATTGATAAAATATATCCTCAAAAAATTACTGTAAAATTGGAGTTCTAATAAAGTGAAACGTGTTTAAATCAAATGTTATCAAATATATCCGGTATTAATCGATTTTGGCAACAAAAAATAGTGAAAAAAACAAAAAAAAAATTTACCATATATAAAGGAGGCACTGGTTTTAATTTTTGATAGGAAAAAAAATTATAAACTTGTATAGAAGGTGACACGTGGAAGCATATAATTCTTTTAAAACTTTAATCGTATAACAAAAAGTTGTCATGTGGCAACAACGACTTCTATTTTAATAATAGTTGATAGATAATTAATATATTAGTAATTAATAATTAATAAATATACATTAGTAGAATAAAAAATAATATAGAACTATCCCGTGGATAATTTGTATAAATTAAAAATTATGAAAATAAAAAAAAGATGGAAATAGAAGAGTTTTAGTCAAATTAAACTTGTATAAATTATATAGGATAAAATGTAGTTTAATTAAACGATATTTGAAAGAAAAAAAATACCAAAATCCTAAATCTCTATCACAAATTTTCTGGTAAAACTATATCCTAAATCTGTTTTATCATATCAAATTAGTTTTAGGAATTTTATCATATTTAATTAGAATTAGAATTTTTATCTTAAACTAATCGATTTTGAAAAAAGAAAAAACTTTTACTATTTCAAAAATGGCATGTGGCAGCTGTCACGTGGCGGCTTCCTGTGAAATGAGAATTTTTTTAAAGAATTTTATTTTTCCACGTGTCACCCACTTATAAAAAGTTACTGATAAAAGTTTTAAAAATAAAAAATTACGGATAAAATAATTGATTCATTTGATTTTTATACAGTTAGTTTAAGATAAATCTTACTGTTAGTTTATGCTAAGTTTTTTGCAAATAGATTTTATTCATTTGGTGATAAATTATTTTATTCATTTGATTTTATACAGTTAGTTTAGGATAAAATTTTATCACATTTGATTTCAAATTTTTACTGATAAAAATATTTTTGATTTAATATAAAATATTTTATTATGTAAACATTATCTCAAACTTAAAGATTCTATCAAATCTCCTAATATTTTCTATATATATATATATATATATATATATATATATATATATATATATATATATATATTCAAATTATGTATTTTATGATTTAGAAAATAGTAAAAAAATTATTTCAAATCTATCTATTAACTATTATTAAAACAAACACCATAATCGGTTAATAGAAAGATTACAAAATAGTTGTAAACACAGCATATTTTTAAAACGCTTAAAATTGGAGCGTTTTAAAACGCTGCACATTTTTTAAACGATGCATTTTAAAACGCTGCATTGAAACACTTTTAAAGAGAAAACGCTATGCTTTTTACCAACGTTTTGATCAAAATGCTCCACCAAACAAGCACTTAACATTATAAAAAGCATTAACATTCTAATTGAGGAAATTGAATGATCTTGTTACTACTACAATCTCGTTGGTCGCACACCAAATACTCTAGACTTCAATGTCTAATTAGTCTCGTCAATAGAAGCATTACACTGAATACAATTATTCATATTTATCAAGAAAAAGACACATATTTTGGCCGGCATCTCTATGAAGCTTGGTCCTCATCACCATTGCTGCATCCAAAAACTCACCCATGGCTTTTACAGAAGATCCTTTAAAACCCTCCACATTTTTTGATGCATTCTCAATTATCTCCTTAACCTCTCTAGCTTTTCTCTTCATCTTTATCTCATTCATTATCAACTCTATCTTCTCCACTATCTCCTCACTTGTAACCTCACATTGACACCCATTACCCACCCCAACACAAACCCCTATCTCTTCCCCCAACATCCATTATAAGGCTGATCACCAGCTATCGACCACGAGATCATCGGCACACCATTGCTAAGATCCTCGAGCACCGAGTTTCACCCACAATGGCTTAGAAATGCACCAATGGGCTCGTGAGAATATTTCCTTCTGAGGTGCCCATTCTTTAACTATTAGCCCTCTCTTACTTTCTCGAATCCTCTCCTCAAACCCATTTGGCAACCATTCCATTTCCTGAACCCAGGATAAGTTTTGAATATATCACCTGGTGGAGCATAAACAGAATAAGCAGTAACTATGCATGTGTCACATAGAAGAACACAAATTCAATTGGACACCCTATCACTTCAGTAGAAGCCTATGAACTTGGAAGTCCAGGATTTTTAAGCTTTATGCATATATTGGCACATATTTTAATTGGATAAATGGTTAAAGTGATCTATTTATGCAGTGACCAAATTGTGGTCTCCCCAAGTCATTGTCCTCTTCTGTGGGGACATGAGAAAAGTTGTGTAAATAGTAAGCACTATCCTAGAAATTATGTTTGGTAATAGGTGAGATAGGCTGTTATGATGGGGATTATTCTGAACATGTAGAATGCGCCAGGATTATCCACCTACTAATACAGTAAGAAACTTAGCTTGGCTGAATGAGGGGCATCAGGTTGCTGACCACCCAAAGAACATGTCAGATATAACACATAGTGGCGGTTGGCCGCATTGCTCATCAACCAGGATTGAAATGAGTCGTCGGAAGGCTGGTTTGAGAGACTGATCGAGAGGATTCGAGAAGGCGGAGTATGAGGAGTGGGAGGAGAGTCTTGGTGGATTCGATGTTGGGAGGGAGACCGTAAGCGGAGCTATTGAAAGGGATTTCAAGGAGGCGAATGGAGGAGTCTGGAGGGAGAGAAGATTGGAGTTTCTTGATGTTGAGAGGAGTGTTTATGAAGTTTATTTGGTATCCCTTTTACGGTGATAATGATGAGATAAAATTTACCAAACTAATCGTAACTTTGAAATCAATTGTGATAAAAATATATTTGTATAAAAACTTATCCTAACTAACTGTAAAATCAAATGTGATAAAAACTAACTTTTTATCTCTAAAATTTTGAAATCAATTGTGATAATATCAAACTTATCATAACTAACCGTATAAAATTTATCCTAAACTAATTACAAAATCAAATGTGACAAAACTTTTATGAGTAAAATAAAAAAAAAACTACAATTTATAAGAGGGTAACACATGGCATCACGTAATTTTTTTAAAAAATTTTACATTTTACAGAAAGCCGCCACGTGGCAGTAGCGGCTTCTATTTTAGTTATAACTAGGTTATTACCCGTGCGATGCACGGTTGACTTAATGTTGTTTCTGAAACTTAATTTGGTAGATAAAATTTGAGAGTTATTTGAATGAACCAACAACAAAAAGATGTGCACATAATAAATAAATAAATAACGTGAGATCACACCGAATAATCAAACCGAAAATTTATGCGCTTTTTGTAGATAGAATTTGCAAGCTATTTCGTAGTAGTTGTTCGTGGTGTTGGTGCAACATGTTTAATTAAATTTGATAAAATCTATGTAAAATTTACTGAGTATTAGTAAAATAATAAAAATTAAAAAAAATTTACCGTGAGAATTGAGGAGTCCTAATCAAATTAAACTTGTCTAAATCAAATGTGATAAAATCTATCCGGTACAAACCGATTTTGTAAAAAAAATGGTAAATAAAAAAAATTACCATGAGAATTGAAGATTTTTAATTAATTGAAATGTGTCTAAATCAAATGTGATAAATCTACTCGAAAATAATAAAAAAAAACTTTTACCATGAAAATTTGGAGTACTAATAAATTGAAACACGTTAAAATCAAATGTGATAAAATCTATCTGAAATTAACCGATTTTGATAACAAAAATTGGATGAAAAAAATAGAAAAGGTTTTACCATATATAAAGGAGGCACCAGTTTTAAAATCTATTAGACTTTAATTTTTGGCACAAAAAAAAAAGAATTTATAAAGATATATTTAGTATCATACATATTGTTTTAAAGGAGGCACCAGTTTTAAAATTTATCAGACTTTAATAGTTTTAATCAATTGAAATACGTCTAAATCAAATGTGATAAAATCTATCCGCAAATAAAAAACTTTTACCATGAAAATTTGAAGTACTAATCAAGTGAAACACATTAAAATCAAATGTGATAAAATTTATTTGATATTAATCGATTTTGACAACAAAAAATGGTAAAAAAAAAAAAAAACTTTTACCATGTATAAAGGAGACATCTGTTTTAAAATCTATCAGATTTTAATTTTTGGCAGGAAAAAAAAGAATTTATATAGATATATTTAGTACCATATGCATGATTTTAATAGTTTTTGTTTATTTGCAAAAATTGTTTATAATAAGATTATTTTCTAAACTTGTAATAAATAATTAATTTTTTAATTAGAATAATTTGAAAAAAAAACCCAAAAAATAAGGTAAATATTCAAAATTGATCATGTAGTCATGTAATTGAAAGATTAAAATCTATGAGAATTGATGAAATCTATCCGCAAAAAAATTACCATAAAAATTTAGAGTTCTAATTAAGTGAGTGTTTAATTCAAATGAAATAAATTGGAGCTTTGAGGCACTAATTTATTTGTGAGTCATTTATGTAATGACTATGATAATTGTGGAATCATGTTCTTCTCCGTGAGTACATAAGAATACTATATTTATTTGTCCAATTCGGATATCGGATGAATAAGTTATAGAGGTTTAAAGTAGGACATTTGAAATGTTGGAAGTGGGTTATCCCACATTGGGAAAATGTGAAAAGCATGATGGGTTTATATACAAAGGCTCCCTTGGTGTTGGGTAAGCTTGTATAGAAAGTACTATCCCTCCCGCGCCCGCAGGGGGGGTGCAAATCACGGTTCGATTTAGCTTGGATTGGCGTACTCGTGTGCCTGCACATGCGGACACGAATGTCGGACCAAATTGTGCTACTTAGACAAACCCGCTTTTTGCACATTTTTCTTTTGAATTTTAAATTCAATTTTCGTAACTCCAACATTAAAGAGTGAATTAATTATGTCTTAATGGGCAGTTTAATTCTGTCTTGATGTCTGCTTTAATTGTGTGATTTATGGGCGTAATTAAAACGCGTTGATGTACTGGCTAGATAATCAAACCATTTTCCACAACAGAGAGAACACTAAAAGAAAACATGAAATTCATCTTCATCTTATACACTTGCATTGCATTTGCATCTTGAATATCTTTCTTTTGGCCCCCTGTGTTTTGGTGATAGATTTCTGGCATAGATTCAGTTCGCCGGACCTACAGTGCATAGTCATCCGGTACAGATCCTGGGAGACATTCGTCCTAAGTAGAACTCCAGGCACTTACAGGGAGTGGGACGAATAACGTTTCAAGGAAACTGTGTGTTACACAGGCCTCGGTCACGTTTTCATTCCATCGGCAAACATCAGTACTTCTACCGGCAGACCTTTGATACATCCACCGGTAGACCTTCAGTACTACCGCCAGAAGACATCAGACTTCCACCGGTAGACCTTCAGGGCTTCTGCCAGCAGACCTTCACCGGAAGACCTTCACCAGAAGACTTACACCAGCAGACTTAGTAAGTCATCAGAAGACCTTCACAAGCAAACTTCAAGTCACCAGTAGATCTTCGTTCAGAGCAACACTCTACAAGTCTTCTTCTGCAACCAG
Organism: Codonopsis lanceolata; assembly: GCA_013146195.2. Taxonomy (NCBI): domain Eukaryota; kingdom Viridiplantae; phylum Streptophyta; class Magnoliopsida; order Asterales; family Campanulaceae; genus Codonopsis; species Codonopsis lanceolata. The sequence continues at coordinate 153,005,499 of CM028378.1, read as the reverse complement.
CACCTAACGGTTTTGTTTTCCTTCTATGTTTTAATTCTGTAAGATTGTATAGGGTTCTACCCAACAGTTGTTTATAGTATCGGTGAAACACGTTTAATTAAATTGGATAACATCTATTTTAAATTGACCGAGTTTTGGTAAAATAATAAAACTTAAAAAACTTTTACCATGTGAATTGAGGAGTCCTAATCAAATGAAACTAATCTAAATCAAATGTAAAAAATCTACCCGGTACGAACCGAATTGGCAGAATTGAAGAGTTTTAATCAATTGAAATACGTCTAAATCAAATATAATAAAATTTATCCGCCAAAAAAAACTTTTACCACGAAAATTTGGAGTCCTAATCAAGTGAAACACGTTTTAATCAAATGTGATAAAATCTATATGACATTAATCGATTTTGACAACAAAAAATTGTAAAAAACAAAAAATAAAAAATTACCATGTATAAAGGAGGCACCAGTTTTAAAATCTATCACGTTTTAATTTTGGTAGCAATTTATATATATATATATATATATATATATATATATATATATATATATATAGAGAGAGAGAGAGAGAGGGTACCGTATGCACGGTTTTAATAGTTTTTTTTTTTGTAAAAGTTGTTTATAATAAGATAATTTTCTAAACTTGTAATAAATAATTAAATTTTTTAATTAGAATAATTTGAAAAAACAAAAAATAAGGTAAATATTCAAAATTGATCATATGAATATGTAATTGAAAGATTAAAACCTATGAGAATTGATAAAATCTATCTTAAAAAAAAATACCATGAAAATTTTGATTCCTAATAAAGTGAAACGTGTTTAAATCAAATGTGAGAAAATATATTTGGTATTAACCGATTTTGGCAACAAAAATGGTAAAATAAAAACATTTTACCATGTATAAAGCAGACATCAGTTTTAAAATCTATCTGGTATTAACCGATTATGGCAATAAAAAATGGTAAAAAAATATAAAAAAAACTTTTACCATATATAAAGGAGGCACCGGTTTTAAAATTTATCTGGTTTTAATTTTTGATAGGAAAAAAAATTATAAACTTGTAGAGAAGGTGACACGTGGAAGAATATAATTATTTTAAAACTTTAATCGTACAACAAAAAGTCGTCATGTGGCAACAACGACTTCTATTTTAATAATGGTTGATAGATAATTAATATATTAGTAATTAATAATTAATAAATATAGATTAGTAGAATAACAAATAATATAGAATTATCCCGTGGATAATTTGTATAAATTAAAAATTATGAAAATAAAAAAATATGGAAATAGAAGAGTTTTAATCAAATTAACCTTGATAAATTATATAGGATAAAATCTAGTTTAATTAAGCGATATTTGAAAAAAAATTACGAAAATCCTAAATCTCTATCATAGATTTTCTCGTAAAACTATATCCTAAATCTGTTTTATTTTATCAAATTAGTTTTAGTAATTTTATCATATCTAATCAGAATTAGAATTTTTATATTAAACTAATCGATTTTGAAAAAAGAAAAAACTTTTATCATTTCAAAAATGACACGTGGCAGCAACATTAAACATTTAATTAAAGTAAAAATCTTTTACCATTTCAAATTTGATAAAATCTATCCACAACAATTGTGATAAAAACTAACTTTTTATCTCTAAAACTTTGAAATCAATTGTGATAATATCAAAATTATCATAACTAACCGTATAAAACTTATCCTAAACTAATTACAAAATCAAATGTGATAAAACTTTTATGAGTAAAATAAAAAAAACAACAATTTATATGAGGGTGACATGTGGCATCACATAATTTTTTTTTAAATTTTTTACATTTCACAAAAAGCCGCCACGTGGCAGTAGCGGCTTATATTTTAGTTATAATTAATAGATTGTTTTGAGTTAATGTGATTGTTTTGGACCTATTTAGTAACTAATTAAATTTGGATTGGGCTTGACCCACTTTTGACTAAGAATTTAATACTTATGTCCAATTAATATTACTTCATTAATTTCGGTCCAATTAACTTTAGGATTTCGATTTAGGGTAGTTAGAAAATCTAGTAGGTTTTGATCAAGGTTCTAAAAATTGTTAGGCGACACACTAGCGTCTAGCGCCTAGGAGACTAGTCGGGACGTAATCGGGGCCTAGGCGAGGCCTAGAATTAAGGCATAATTACTTTTTTTTTATTAACTTACATCAATGATCAAACACATTGACTACTGCCCCTACAACCCACAGTCTAACCTATCATCCTTAGTCCATCCTCATTCTAAATTCTGAGTCCCGAGACAAGTCAGACAACCCCCTTCTTCTTCATCTTTTGTTCTTCTTCTCTCTTCTCTCTATCTGGTAGATCAACAACCTTTTTTTCTTATTTTCTTTTTTTTTCTTTTCTCTATCTCTTCGGCAGACCGACTCTCCTCATTTTTTCATCCTCCAATATATTTCCTCCTAGATCTAACCCTTAAATCTATCATCTCTCTCAGCCCACCAAATATCCACAAAATCAAACCTCTTTTCTTTCTATCTCCTTCTCTTCCTCACCATTACTATTCACCCTTCCTTTTCCAGTTCGCCTCCCTTCCTTCTCCGGTTACTGTATGCCACAAAATCAAAGCTATAAAAATAAATTAAGGTCGGCGGAGTTTGGCGTAGACGCCGACTTGACCGATTAAGTGGCGACTAAGAAACTCGCGACGGTGTAAAGGCGCCTAATGCCTAGGCAGAGCTAGGCAAGGAGTTTTAGAACACTGATTTTGATATAAATAGAGGATTGAGAGGGGAGAAAACCCTTTACACCTTGCGGGTGATACAGAGAGGAGGTGAAAGAGCAAGGAATGGCGTGGAGTATTTTTTTGTGGACAACATTTGGGGTAAGATAACAATTCTCTATTATAATATCACCTACAGTTGTCTATATTTGAAAGGAAAAGATGAATAAGTATAGTACGGGTGGATATATGGTTATGTGTACTGGTTGTTGGGTTAGTGTGGAATGGAAGATGATTTCCATTATATCCCATTGTTATAAAAATATAATATATGCAAGGGGTTGTGTGGACAATATGAATGGACATATTGTATGTGAGTGTGTGTATTGGTTTTCAAAAAAAAAAAAAAGGTATCGAATTAGGGGAGAGAGAGGAAGCCGGCATGAGAGAGAGTATCTAATAAATAGTGAGTGTATTTTATGTGTGTGTCAGTAGGTATGTTTGGTCTATTTAAATATAATATACAAACATTTGGTTTAATTTATATTTAATGATTATTAGATTGGGTACTTTTAGTACAAATCGGTGTTCTAAAACTCCGCACCAAGCTCTGCCTAGGCGCTAGGCCCCTCTCTACCGCCGCGACTTTCTTAGTCGCCGCCTAATCGACTAAGTCGGTGTCTACACCAAACCTCGTCGACCTTAATTTATTTCTGTAGCTTTGATTTTGTGGCATGCAGTGACCGGAGAAGAAACGAGGGGCGAACTGGAGAAGGAAGGGGGAGTGGTAATGGTGAGGCAGAGAGGGAGATAATAGGGGGCAAACTGGAGTAAAATCTTTTTTGTTTTTAGTTCTAAAATTGGCTGGTTTATTGCTTTGGGGTTGTTGAGAATTGAGATTAATGGTAGGTTTGTATATTTTTGTTCATTTTACAAATATAGACAAGTGTTTGATAAAATGACAAATATAAAAAAATTAAATTTGTATTCAATGAGTTTGATCTTTGATGTAAATTATAAAAAAAATGGTAATTATGTCTTAATTCTAGGCCCCGATTACGCCCCGACTAGTCCCCTAGGCACTAGGCACTAATGTGCAGCCTAGCGGCCGCCTAACAATTTTTAAAACCTTGGTACAAATATGATTTGGAAATTCTTAATTATTTTGAATTTAGATTTGGACAAGCGAGCTTAGGGTGATTGTACGTGGTGCAATTTAATTTTGCTAAGCATATCCAGGTAAGAGATTATACCTCATTTAGGTCTTTTTATTCTTCGTTCCATACTGTTAGGCTTCCGCTATTTCTTTGATAAATGTCTTTCCTTTGAAAACGTGTGCCGATTTTGTATCTGTATTTAATTTTAAACTCCGTCGATTACGTTCATTTGCTTACTCATAATTATGCTCTTCGTTAAATCTCAAATACTTATCAAGTCTCATGTGAGATACCATTTGTTTGATACATGAATTGATTATTGATTATGCTTGGGTTTGAGAAAATTATTTATTTCTTTAAAAATTCCTACCTTGATCACTAAGTCAAACAACCTAGTCACGGGTTAATATGGCCTTTTGATTTACCTAGTCACAAGTTAATGTGACTTTTAGATTTACCTAGTTACGAGTTAATGTGACCTTTCGATTTATATAGTCATGGGTTAATGTGACCTTTCGAAACCCTTTAACCACTGAACTCATAGTTAGTTATCTAGATATACCATTTAGAAACCTTTACCCTTATGGGTTTTTAGAATCTTTCGGAACATTATTCGAAGAGGTTTTTGACCGCTTATGTGATCTTGGTATCTGTGAGTCATCCGTTGTCTCCAACTGGTATGGGACGGTTGGTGACAATTGGACTACTCGAGTCGTCTTTAGCATTATTATCTTTCGTTTGAAATCCTAAATATTTATATGTGAGTCGTCCGTTGTCGCCAGTTGGTATGGGACGGTTGGTGACAATTGGATTACTCGAGTCGTTTGCTGTATCTTTATCCTTCACTTGGAATCCTAAAAGTATATTTAAAATTCAAATATTTGAATTTTGACTATTTGACTTTTGCATTATAGATATTTGAATTTTCGATTTTGATTCCTTGATTTTATTTCGGTCAACTTCTCCTTAGTAACCGAGGGGGTTGTATATGAACTTGGTGAGCATTGTTCGTTCACCATTTCTTATTCTTTCTCTTCCAGGTGACATTTAGCTTCGCTAGAAGAATTGTTTCTAGTAGATGAATGAAGATGGTCAAAGAAGTTTTAGACATTTATAATTCACTCGTACTTTGAAAGTTTTATTAATTATAATTAGCTTTATATTGGATTTCGTTTTAGATATTTGGTGGTTGTATTTTAGTTACATTTGAGAGATATTAATGTTGATTAATTATTAGTGTTGGGATTTATTATGGTTTTAAGTATTTGATTGTTGGTGACGTGGCCAAACTGTAGAACCACGGTGTCAGTATCGAGTTTGGGACGTTACAGTGATTGATAAAAATTTAGAAGAAGTAATCAAGCAATGTGGTATGTATGTTTGATAGTTGATTCTAAACAGGTAATTATTTTTCTTGCTAACATAATTTAGATCATTATAGCAAAACTGTCATCTAGAGTATAGTAACAAGAAGATCTCATACTTAGACAACCGATATTAAATCTCATTCTCTATGTTTCCATGTACTAGTAGTTGCAATTCATGTCCATGCCCATTTACTCGTCGGACCAACAACATCGTAAATTTTTAATGGATATGAGCAATAACAAATTTTCAATGGACAATGCTCATAAAAGCTCAATACTTTACAGTACATTATATTCACGGTTATTAAATAATCGTAAAAGCTCAATGCTCATAATGCTCAAATTTTAACATGATAATATGCACAGTTATTAAATAATCATGTTACTATAATGAAACCGTAAACATGTATCATAATATTCTCGATACTTCACAAAATAACCTTTTCCTTTCCTCTTTCCAAAAAATTCATGCAATACAATGATATTCATGTAGATGCATAAAATAACAATATAACCTTTTCTTTCATTTTTCAATTCATTCATGCACAATATGATAATCATAAACATACATATAAACCACAATATAAATCAGAGTTTACTTCTCTGATTTTAACAAACTCATTGAATCAGGATGTGCTTCCTTGATCCGCTTCTGTCGCGCTGCTCTTGCAAATCACGTCCACAACATGTGCTCACAATACCGATTCTCTAGTATCATCGGCCCTGAGACATCTCTCAAGTACCATAGCTTCCAAGGATATGCTTACTTACTATAAACAATGGACAGCTACTTCCCTACCACGGCCAAAGTGGAGGCGTGTGGAACCCCTAATCTCCGATATGACGACCCACAGCAATTATGAATCACATAATTCGTGAAGGTGATGCGTCGTCCCATCATTGACTAACCACACTATAAAACCCGATAAGGTTCCTATATCCGGTTACCTTATCAAAACCAAAACTCAACAACTCCACTATCCGATCACCCTGTACAAACCAAGCAGGTTAGTATTCCTACTTAAATATACTGCCGTACATATACTGGAAGGTAATTAATATCGCATACATGAATATATTTGCAAGTATAACACGTTTAACATGACTAGTTATTTAGTCTATCAACCATATACATATTGAGTTCTTAAAGATTCTCAAGCATAACATCATAAATCCGGATTGAGTTCTCAATCAATCCAAGTCAAGTAGGTTTCACACTCAACTAACATATAACAATCATGCATATCTATGTCATGAATTAATACTCACATATACCAAGGTGACTAATTAGTTTTAACCTCAATCTTTACATCAAGACTATACTTTTAGTCTAAGAACAATCCTCATTCATTGAGGTCTACAATGATCCCCAAACATAAACATACTAAGGTCGTACTTATCTAACCTCAAACACAACAATGCACTATTGTGCTTTAATAAAGACTCTAGCAAGGCACATTCTCAATACATACAATGGGACAATCATTAAACTACGCTCCCAAACCTTCCACAAACAGCCAAGGTCATCATTCAACCCTCACTTAAGTCGATGATGCACTATCGCGCACAACCAAAGACTCAAATGAGTCATCATATGGATTAATTACCCAAACATTATAAAACCCAATGCCTTGTGATAAATTCATGATAACATCATCCAAGGACTTCAATTGGAGTCCTAAACCATCTCTCATTACAAAACACCAATTTGGTCTCACCCGACCAATTCTCGAGATCTTAAAATTGAGACATGATAAACACGAAAAGTCGTAAGAATTCATTCTAGGGTTCAAAATAACATCTTAAATTCATAATGGATTCCGTTGAGTCAAAATACAAATTCTTAAATTTTAGGGCAAAGTATAATTTCGGGATTTCTAAGTTCATTTGGTTTCTAAACCCATCAACAAGTAATTTGCTTCCAAATCACTTCAACAAACTCCACAAACCCATTCCAATCTAACCCCACATGTTCACTAATCAAAACCCTTCATATACATGTCATCTAGACATGTGTTAACTTAACTATTCACGGGAAACACATCTCTAACAACCTAGCATTGAAATAAGCTAGAGAAAAAGTAGGGGATTAGTAACAACCCTCTTTCAGCAAATACACTCAACATAAAAGGAAAAAAAACAAAGGGGAAATGATCTCCTTGTCAAAGGCTTCGCGATGGCGGTCTCGGCTCAACGATCGGACGGTCGAATCTCCGAAAATCGTCAGAATCCTTCTCTCTCTCTCACTCTCTCCCTCTCTCTCTCTCTCTCTCTCTCTCTTAATCTCACGGTTGGATGCACAAATGAGGGAGAGGATAAGAGGTTGGGGCTAATAAGGGTGTTAGGGGACCAAATTACCCTTCAATTGGGTGGACATGGGTGAAGGAGAGGAGTATTTTAAGGGTAGAATAGGTAAAACACCTCAAAATATCAAAACAGTCCGTATCAGCAAACGGGACAAGGCAGTCGCCTTGTCCACTCACTAGGCGAGTGCCTAGCCTTAGTTTCACCCACATAATGTTTCTGGAAAATGGGCGATCGCCTGGTCCTTTTACTAGGCGAGCGCCTTGTCTGGGAAGGAGAAAATGGCTTGAAATCAAGTCCAAAGGGTCTTCAACTCAACCCCAAACAACCTAGGATGATTCCTCACTCAAATCAAGTCTAAAGTGTGCCCGAATAACGCCTGAAATAGCCCAGAATGAAACTGGAACAAAGCACAAAACAAACAATCGAAGTAACTAATGAAACAACGATTTGACGGGCAAGAATATGAGAACCCAAGCAAGTGAAGGAACTCAAAAATAGGATTGAAATCTTTTATGAAGTTGTACAACGATTAATAGTATCTATCTCCAAGGAACGAGACGTTAACGCTACTCGAACTCAAATCATTAAACGGAGATGAAAGCGATGCAACGCTCATCACCAACACACGTCTAACTCAAGGATACTTCTCTCATGAAGTAGATTGTGTCTATATAAGTGAACAATGATCAAACAAAAACCTAGGGTTCATCCAAGGTCACGAACAAGTCCATACAAGTTAACCCTCAGTCTAGTCAGGTTTCCAACAACACCAAGTTACAACTTATAACTCTAGCAAGTTAACGGATTCAAATCGATCAACATAAGGGTATTGGTTACATCTTAACCTAACCAAACACTCAAAGTCTCACACAAAAAGTCTAACGTGCGGGTAAGAGGCACACGGAGTTCCCGGGTGTTACAGAATGCAGCAACATCAAAAGTTGAATCAGTCAAAGAAGTTCAAAAAAGCTTGGGTTTCTAAAGCAAGTTTCAGATCTTCTCCCATACAAGAACCTTTTGATATTTGTCCAGAAGCTCCTCTTTCTGATTCAGAATGTTGCAATGTAACATTTACTTCCTTAAAATCCCACATTATTGGATCTTGGTACTTTGATAATGGATGTTCAGAGCATATGATTGATTCTATTGAGAATTTGGAGGATTATGTGAACATAAATGGAGGATCAGTGACTTATGGAGGTGGTGCAAAAGGTAAAATAGTTGAGAAAGGCACCTTGAATGTGGATGGTTTACCTAAGCTCAAAAATGTCTACCATGTTGAAGGGCTTAAAACCAATCTCATAAGTATAAGTCAACTTTGTGATGATGATCTCCAGGTACGTTTTGATAATAAAAAAAACCTTGTGAAATTTTTGATAAGGCTAACAAATTCTTATTGACAGTACAAGATCTTCAGATAATTGCTACATGTAAAATAATGTGCATACTTGTCATAGTGCTAGTATGGATGTCACTGAGTAATGGCATCAAAAGTTGGGACATATGAGCTATCGTAAGCTTCATGAGCTTGTGAAACATGAGGCTGCAAGAGGATTGTCTAGTTTGAACAAAAATTTCGCAAAGGTGTGTGGACCATGTCAAAAGGGTAAGCAAACCAAGGCATCTCATCCTACCATTCAGCATTGCTTATCATCTAAATGCCTTGAGATGATTCACACAGGCCTTATGGGTCCTATTGAGGTAGAAAGTCTTTGTAAGAAAAAGTATAGTTTTGTGTGTGTTGATGACTTTTCTAGATATATTTGGGTTGTTTTCTTAAAAGAAAAATCTGACACATTTGAGGCTTTTAAAGCTTGGTCTGCTCGTGTTATGAACTTGTATGGTCTAAATTTTATTAGAATTAAATCAGATCATGGCACAGAATATGAAAATACCTCTTTTTCAAACTACTATGATGCTAATGGAATAACACATGAGTTTTCTACTCCAAAAACTCCACAACAAAATAGAGTGACTGGGAGAAAGAATCGTACATTGCAAGAGATGGCTAGGGTCATGTTAAGTTCAAAAAAATTGTCCAAAAGATTTTGGGTTGAAGCCTTAAATACAGCCTGTCATATTGGCAATATGGTTAACTTGAGGCCAGGTAGTACCATGACTCCTAATGAAATTTTGTTCGGAAAGAAACTCACTTTGAAATACTTCCATGTTTTTGGGTGTGTGTGTTACTTGCTTAATGATAGGGATCATTTATCTAAATTTGATTCAAGCAGTAACAAGTTTATTTTTATGGGGTACTCCATTAGTCGTGCATATAGGGTGTTTAATCTTAGAACAAAAACTATTATGGAGTCCATAAATGTTGTATTTGATGACCTAACAGATCTTGGCCACAAAAATGTTGAGGATGATGTTTTAGGTTTGCTTGATTTTGGTGATCTAGAAACAACTCCACAAGATTCAGAACTTGCAGAAGGTAAACAATCATACACCACTCTAGTCTCACAAATTACAGAAGTTGAAAATTCAGGTAGCTCAAAAAATACGAATGCAGCTGCATTGGAAGATGCATTGGTCAAAACTTCTGGATAAGCTGATACTGAAACTAAACAGACTGGAACTAATTCCAGTGTGACTGATAGAAGCCAAGACATTCCCAACCGTATACAGAAAGTCCATCCAACCTCTCAAGTAATAGGTAATGTTCATGATGGCATGTCTACAAGGAAGAAAGGTAAGGTTGACTATCGAAAATTAGCTTGCATATCCTCTCTTGAACGTGAAGAGTTTCATGCTTCTTGATATGTGTCTCTGATTGAACCAAAAAATGTGAGTGAAACTTTGAAGGATGAATGTTGGATCAATGACATGCAAGAAGAGCTTGATCAGTTTTCAAAAAAAATGTTTGGTTTCTTGTGAATAGACCCACCTCTGTGAATATTATTGGAACAAAATGGATTTCAAAAACAAATCGAATGAGGTGGGAGACATAATTAGAAACAAGGCAAGACTTGTGGCTCAAGGGTACACACAGGTTGAGGGGGTGAATTTTGAAGAAACTTTTGCACATGTGGCCCACATTAAGTCCATACGTCTTTTGCTTGCTATTGTATTTTCTAGGCATTATTACTCTTCAACAAATGGATGTGAAAAGTGCTTTTTAAATGCTATTTTAGAAGAGGAAGTTTTTGTTCAACAACCTAAAGGATTTGAGAACCCTCATAAACCAAACCATGTTTTCAAATTGAAAAAGGTCTGGTATGGTCTCAAATAAGCCCCTAGAGCTTGGTATGAGAAACTTATAGACCATCTTTTAAAAAGTGGTTTCAAAAGGGGTGAAGTGGACAAAACACTGTTCATTCAAAGAAAAGACAAACATATTTTGTTTACACAAATCTATGTTGATGACATTGTGTTTGGGTCCACTTCCAAATCTTTGGAAAAAAAGTTTGTGCATTGTGTGACATCTTTTGAAATGAGCATGGTAGGAGAGTTAACTTACTTTATTAGAATTCAAGTGAAACAAATGCTTGGAAGGGATGTTCATTTCTCAAGCCAAGTATGCTATTAACTTGATGAAGAAATTCAGTCTTGAGAATGGGAAGAAAAAGAAAACTCCAATGGGGTCATCCAACAAATTATCCAAAGATGAGGATTGTGAAAGTATGGATCACACTTTATATAGAAGCATGGTAGGAAGTTTGTTGTATTTGGCTGCCACACGTCCTGATATTATGTATAATGTGTATTTGGGTGCTAGATATCAAGTAAACCAAAAAGTTACTCATTTAAAAGATGTCAAACATATCATTTGATATGTTAGAGACATAACTAATATGGGTTTGTGGTACACAAAACAAGTTTGAAGTCCACAAAGGAAAGAGCTACCTAAAGTACAAGGGTTGTAGCATATCTTATCTTAGTACTATGAAACTTTGGTTCTCATGGGTTTATCTTGAGAAAAATGAATATCTTTGGAAGAGTGTGAAAACTACATAAAGGGAAATAGCTACATATGAACAAGGTTTGTTGTCATTCTCTCTTGGAACTATGGATCTTTAGATTTCATGGGTTGATCTTGTAAAAGATGGCTACCCTTGGTAATAGTGTGAAAGCTTCCTAGTGGCATGTTTGTATAGCTTGAAATAAAGTAGAGCTATACTCCTAGGGAAATAAAATACTTATGGAATTTGTTATGAGAAAATTTTCGATCTTGGGAGAGAAGTATGATTGAGAAAAGAAAAGATGCAAAATTGAACAAAATTCAACTACTGAATATACCTCCCAATGCAGCTGCATCATGAACTACATCTGTTGATCTGTTCATATCTTCACTTGTGTGTGATTGCATTATCTCCTAGCTTGTTTGATTTTTCCATATCATATTTTAGGCATAATTTTAGGACATGCATTGTTGGTAAAAATATCAGTCTGTTGAATTTTTGTCCTAAAATAAAATATGCAAATCAATTTCCAAAAAAAAAATCCATGTTGCAAAATATTTAGTGGAAGTCTAATCTTTGTGGGGAATTAAGAGATATTGAATTTTGAATATGGGCTGCTAAAGTGTTGCTAAGATTTGATCAATTTTTGGGTTATACTTTATTGTATTTTCTAAAAATCTTAGATTAATTTGAGGAATCCTAAATTATTTTTGAAAAAGAGATCAATGTTACCCTAATTATGTACTTGCCATTTATCTACACCTGATGCCATGCCCTAAGCACATGTATTATGGACTTGTGGTTGTTTTAGTCAATAAAACCTTCTTTCATAAATCAAACTCAACCTTATCATATTTGGACTCTTCAAATTCCATGGTTTTTCATCTAATGGCTAATTCCCTGATTTGTAGCTCTTTTATGTGTGTTTATTAACAGATTGAAGACATATGTGCACTCATTCCCTCACAAATTCTTCTTTGACAATTTTTCCCCAAAATTGCTAAAAGTCTTTGCTTTTTCATCTCCTATTCTACAAACCCTAATTCGACTATAATGGCTTCCAATCCTTCCAGTCCCCCAAACCCTCACAATTCGACTATTCAGACTAATGAAGCTCTGAATGTGGCTTCACCCAAAGCTACATCACTAGAAATTCCTATGGCTGAGCCCTCTGTTACCGTGGTCGAGCCTCTTCAAGACCCTTTTTTCCAGCATTTCACCTGGTGAACCAGAAAATGTGATTGATGTTGAAGACCATGGGGATTTAACCATTTTCCCCTCAATTGGAAACCCTCTGGTTAGAAAATCCAAAAGGTTAAGGAGGATTCCTACAAATTATGAAAAGCCTTCAGATGCTAATGTTGCTAAAGCCAAGAAACTGAAAGTCTATATAGGCCAAATGGAAGGAGAAATCAAAGTTCAATCAAATATTATGATGAGGATTTTGACCCTTCTAGAGATGGCTCTCAATTTATTGTGGCTCCACATGTTCCTATTTCTCAAATTAAAAGCAGTTCTGGTGCAGCATCACCTTTGGATGCTGCTGTTGATATCCCTGAAGAAGACAACTACCCTATTCCATCCCCCAAAGTTGTTTTCCAAAGTGAATCTCCCACACAAGACTTGTCTCCTCCATCAGCTCCTGTTGAAAAACCTGAGCTAGAATTTTCTGATAAGAAACACACTTTGGTTGAATTCATGGCTAATCGGAGGAATGCTCCAAGGCCTTCCCACTCCAAGGTCTAGTCATGTTCCCTCCATAAGCTCTTCGAAATTTGATGATCGCTCTGACAAAGACTTTAAGGAAAAAGATGCATCTGAAGAAAATGACCATCCCCCAACCATAATTCTGAAAAGCAGAGCCATTCCAATGACCAATGCAGTTGCTGGTGAAGCTACATCCAGAGTAACATCGATTGATATGGAAGTACGTAATCCCTTCTCTTCAATTTTCTTTTCTCAAGAAGCCTCTCTTAGATATAATATAGGTAGAAAATTTGTTGAGGGAAGGTTAATCCATATAGATGACCTAATTACTCAAAATTTAGTTCAATTCTTTAGTGATAGGAACCTGTTGTCCACCCTTACCTCTGCTGCTCCTTACATCAAGGAAATGGTCATGGAATGTTATGCTAATTTAGATAAAAGAATTGCTTGTGTTGGAGATCCTATGTTTGAAAGAGTGTTTGTTAGGAATAAGCTGGTAGAATTTTCCCTCTCATAAATAGGCATTGTGGAACATCTGATGTGTTTGTGAGTAGGGTAATCTGTGATTTGAATGTGTATGTGTGTAAAGGAATTAAGTGGTGGCCTAATAAGAAATTGGTCAGGAAAGAAAACCAAGGTTAGCACAGCCAAGTTGACCTCTTTATATGCTGCTATGAATTAGGTTTGTTATGCAAACTGGACCCCTACATCCAATTCCAATTCAGTGACTAGAAAACATGTCAAACTGATGTATCAAATTGGCTTATGGTTGCCATTTAATTTTGGAGATTCGGTGTTCAGAAAGGTTGTTGCCTTGCTTGAATATGAAGGTGAAAAAAGAGCCCTTCCTTTTCCCTCCCTCGTTTACAACTTGTTAATAGTACAGGGTGTTGAACCTATGAAAAAGGAGACTAATTCATGTTTTGGATCCCTTCCCTTTTCATCAAAGTTACTAAAGGGAGATAGGATTAGAAATTTGCCTTTTGTCTATCCCTTTTCACCATATTTAGAATCTACCCCTGCTCCTCCTCAAATTGTGCAACCTGAATATCTAGCATCTACAACTGATGTGACCAATGCAGCTGGTAGTGTATCTGCATTCGCAACTGCATCAGACCCACTAGTCCTACATTTTATGTCTACTAGGGAGAATGCTCCAGTTGCTCTATCTTTCATCAGAAATCAGCTTCCCCATATTCAGTCTCAGATTGCTTATCTTAAGACCTTAGAAACCCAATATACAGCTTGGTTTGCTTTCTACTCTGCACCCTCCAATTCTGGTCAAATAGTGGGAGAGACAAGTAATGCTACAGAGACAAGTGCTGCTGAGGGTGATGCTAAAGATGAAGCTAATAGAGATGATGTTGATGATGACGCTGATGAAGACAATGCTAATGATGATGAATTTGATTTTGTGTAAATTCATCATATGACTGTGTCTTGTTTTCTCATAAATAATCTTTTTATAATCTGTTTTGTATGTTGGATAACTTCAACTATGGTGGCATCATTTGGTTTATTACTGATTTGTACTTAGTAATTATTTTTGAGTTGATATTCTTGCACAAATTTAGGGAGAGATGAAATATGCTAACCAAAGCATGTTGGATGGTTTGATTGGTGTTGAAAAATACTTGTCATTTGATTTGACCAAAAAGATTAAACAAATAGGGAGATTTAAAAAAAAATAGCCAAAAAAATCCTTTTTTATTATTTATTTGTTGTCATTTCTTAATCCTAAAGAAATGGTAAAGTGTTACTATGATTAAATTAAATATTTCTAAAAACTCTCAAGAGTTCATATTTAGGTTGACAATATCTTTGGTAAGATCTTTGGTTTTAATGAGGAAACCATTTTTGGAAACTAATCTTTTTATTTCCAAAATTATATGTTTCCTTGGAGTATTTTGTTTTTTTATTTGTTCAGGACTCTAGCTCAAGTATATATATATATATATATATATATGAAGACCTCGTGCAGACAGAAAACACCAAGATACACGCTGAGGGAGAATATCTGCATAGAGAGAAAACCTTAGAGCATTGCTTGGAGTATTAAGTGTAATTAAGAATGCAGTATCATCAGAAGTTGCATTGTTTATTTGGTTGTTTGTTTTCCTAGTTAATAAAAAACTTGTTTTTTAATCTCACGTTTTGTTTACTTTGTTTTTGTGGATTTCCTCTACAGATTTGATTGTCTTGTTAGAGGTTTTGGTTTTTAGTAGTTTTCACTTGTTATTTGGTTGTAAAACTTATAATCTTTTTAATGAAAAACATTTTTAGTCACAAGGCTCTGAATCTACAATACTTGTGTATCTTATTACTACTTTATTAAAAAATAAAGTCTTTCTGATAAATGCACATTTAAAAACAACTACATTAAAAACTGCATTGACATTATTTTTAAAATTCTAACTGCTATTGCACTCTCATGAGTGTTAAAAGATTGAGATGTAATAAAGAAAACCTCAATTTTATGAATTAAGATTTATAAAACGATCTTACAAAAGATCAATTATACTTACCGTAGTTCAATCGCTATTTGAGTAAGCCAAGCTCCGCAGACTCTTTTTTTTTTTTGTGTAAAGCTTTACAAGTCTTTTCTTAAATAATTACTCCCACAGTTCCAAAACAAAGATTCAACTATATCCCTTAATAATTAAACTTTTCATTTTTTGGGAACACTTTAGATTGTACGAAGGTAGTACAAAATCAAAATCCATAACCAACACATCAACCTAAAAACCTAGAAACCCACTAGTCAGATACGATCTTACTTGACTCCTGAATTAATATGGAAGATTTTTACCCAAGAAAAATAGTATACGTTAGAACCATCCATTGACTTCCGACGTACACAGCGAAAGGGGATCCAAGTAGCCTGAAGTAGGGTACTGGCCAGGACGAAAGGATTGTTTATTCGACAAGCAATAAAAACTCGACCAATAAAGACCAGAAATGAATATATTCCAGGGAGGAATTGTTAGGAGTATATCTAGATAAGTGTATGTTCATCAAGTAACTTCAAACATCCTTGTGGCCACCTATATAGAAACAAGGATGTAAACCTGTGCGAGAGGGGGGCAAGTCATTCCAAGATGCATGGTCACACATGGATATAGATGATTTTTCCTTCTCCACATGAAAAGGATACACATCAATCCGGTATAGCAACAGAAAGGCAAAAAACATCTTCAAAAAGCTAATGAAAAAGAAAACAAGTTCTGGAACCAATTCTAAACCAAAACTGATCGCATAACTTAAAAACAATTCAAGCTATAAAATGTGATCTCTAATGCCCTAAATTTGACTGAATGGTTTCGATACCAAGTCTCATGACAAGAAGAAAGCCAAGGGCATAAACCCAGTTAACGGCATCTAAACAATTTACACTCTTTAGAAGAAAGACCCATTGAAGTTTTAAAGATAATATCAATGCAGGAATATACATTCCTGCTGTAAAGAGAATACTCAAGCCACTGATGATTCTAAAGATTCCAATCCAAGCTTGAGAGGTAGCAAGTCGGTAAACTCTCACTTAACACCCAAAGATGGAAACTGACCCACATCCTCAATAGATGGAGCCGAGGCATCAGAGAATCTTCCACCATATCCACCTCCATTGAATCCACCACCACCCCTGGGACCACGACCACGTCCCCTGCCACGGCCACCAGGGCTGTAGTATCTTTCTCCTTCCGCAGGCTTGAGAAACTCATTTATGCTTAAAGACTGCACCACAAAACCAGAGCAAAAATTAAAAAGTAATCAGTGAAGGGGTATGAAAGGATTTTAACCCACAAACAGATGTCTTAAGTAATATAAATATAACCAATACAAATATCAAAGTAAAATGAACAGCATAATCACTTTGAGTATTAACCAAGGATGAGACTAGTATAATAAAATACCGTAATGCTGGAGCAACACAATAAGTACTCAAATTTGTGCACCAAATAATATGGCATCTTATTTGTCATATTGTTAACATAACTTTTTAACTAAGTGGAGCTCATGAAATGTCAAATAAGACGACACATTGGAAACCGCATCATTTGGTGCATAAATTTGAGTATCATTGAGTGGCTCTAGCATTATTCAATAAAATATAATTTCATACTACAAACTAAAGTGATATTGTGAAACAAAATCAAATCACCAAGAAAGCACATTAATCATCAACTAATTTATTTTTCCTTTTTTATTTTTTTAATTCTAGTTTCTTTTCTTGTTCTTTCCTTTTGAAATGGTTCAAAAGTTATGATTGTGATAAACAAGTACTGATTAAGGGTAAATTTGAAAACCAAGATCCCATATTCCAGTAACAAGATAATACTTCCCACTTACATTTTTGTAGCAATAGATGGGTCAAAAATGGAGTTGCCAATAATTTTACGATGGAAATTAGTCAGGTGCCATTTACATGTATTTTCGTGGGCTTGTTTTCCGTCAATTAAAACTTGTTTGTTAAGGGTATTTTCATCAATCATGTCAGGCACACGAGCTTGGGTTTTAAACATGTCAAGCATTAAAACAATCCCACAAAAAAAAGTATGTGGATGGCACAAGACAACTACCAGTGCAAAAGTTGAAAAACCTTCTTTTGGCCTTCAATTGCAACAAAAATGTAAAGTTCAACCCCAATGGGAAAAATGGAAAACCTTCTTTTGACCTTCAATTGCAACAAAAATGTAAAGTTCAACCCCAATGGGAAAAATGGAAAACCAGACCCCCAAGCCCAATCCCAAGTGTGCAACATTGAGGAAATTGGGGAAGTAACAGACAATTAACCCTATTTAAAATAATATAAAGGTGAGTTGCATGTAAGAACTTGAGAAAGTCACAAAGATTACCTTCTTTGCTCTCTCCTCCTTTTCTGCAGCCTCTTTGCGCTTATCTTTGTCAGTACCCTATAAAAAATTGAATGAGAAACAGTTAACAGAAGTTGTAAACATCAACGAACAAAGCAAAAGCACTCTGACAAAAACAGCTTATGAATAATAGTCCACAATTTTCACCAGTTTAACAAAAATGTCTTCTTCGCTCTTCTTGCTGGAGAGCAGCTGCATAGATTCAAAATCTTTGTCCAGGCCAACTTTTCGTTCCTCGGCCTTCTGTGCCAGCAATGCTTTCCTCTTCTCTTCGAGAACTTTCTCGTACTCTTCAAGGGTCATCTCCTGTCAGGTCAAAATTAAGGAAAACAAAACGCTTTAGAACCAAAAATAAAGTTATGAACCTTTCAAAATATGCCAAGTCTCAGCGTCCAAGATCAACTCCCTTTGAAAGTAAGTATAATAATCAACAAGTTTTCCAGATAAACCATAAGCCATCATAGAATTTCACCAACCAAAACTTGTTATCATTCTTTTCTGAACGAATAGTTGTAGGGTGACAAAATGGGATACACAAACTTTGGATAAAAATTGAAATACACCATGACTTAGCGATGAGGCCTACATATTAAACAACCAATCAACATCTGTGATTGACAGGAGTATTATCACTCACCCTACTAACAGGAGTATTATCACTCACCTTAGCTAGCTCACTTGCCAGTTCCAATCAACAAAGGTTAAAAGATGCCTAGAACAAACTGTCCACTAAACAACATCTGAGATTGACAGCTTACAAATCTACAATTACAAACATCAGCTAAAGTATTTCAAAGCCCAGCTACTTTTATTTACCATGGTACCTCCCCTACACTCTAAAGATCATTCAAAAAAAATAGCTGAGAATAGCAGTTTTAGAAAGCAGTGCCAAAAGTATAAAGGCCATTCAAATAAAACCAAGATAAACTACGGAAGATAAATTTTCAACACAGCCGTCAACTAGCACACGGAACTAGCCTTGTGTATTATCGTCAACTTTTACTAGTAAACTTCCAGCTCCCTTTCAAACATCATGTTGTAATCAGCAAGCATGTATGACATAGTTACATAATCAATGTGCAGAGCAACAAGTGGCCTTTTAGGTAGAGAGATGGCAGTGAGAATTAGTTTTCAATTATTCTAAAAAACCATCCATATTATGATGAGGCAGACATACAAGTCTCCTTCCAAAACACTTTCTCCACCAGTTCAAAGGCACATACACGACAAATTGAGGGGAATCAATAAAACATGCTGAGTTAAGACATTTACCTTCTCCTCGGGCTCTTTTTCTTCTGGTTCCTTTTCAGGATTCTCTTTGCTGGCATCAACAGCATCAACCTCATCAGTTGGCTTTTCAGCATCCACAATCTTTTCAGTCTCAGCAACAGGTTCCTCAGTCTCCCTGTACCCAGAAAAAAAAAAGAGCATAAATTTAAAACAAAAAAACATGCATAAACATCTGATTCAACCGTGTAGGAAAGATCAAGAATAACGTGAGCATAAGGCTGGAATAAAGTACTTACGGGGCAACCTCATCAGTGGGGGTTCCCCAATTACCACGACCAGCACCATCACGTTTGAAGTCATTCCTACACATTTGAAAAGTACAATTTAACAATAACTGAATTATTGAAAAACTTTTATTACAAATATACACCCTATGCATTGAGCTGAATATTCAAAACAAACACTAACCCACGACCGGTCCCACTACGGCGATCATATACCCTCCGGGGGCGTTCTCCATCTACAGCATCCCCATTACTGTAACCACCCCGGCGGCCACCACCACGATAAGCACCACGAGGTGCACCATATCCACGTCTCTCAGAAGACTTCTCAACATCACCATCTTCAGAAGGCCTGTAACCTCCCGAAAATCCATTGTTACTTCCATAGGCATTTTCATTGTCAGGCAAGTCTCTATTGAAACCACGCCCACCCGACCACGACCAGTTCCACGTCCACCAAAACGGCCTCCTCCACGTGGACCCTCAGTCTTGGCCTCCCTCACTGGACAAGCCAATTCAAATTTAAGGGTAAATACGATTTTGATGAGTACAAAAGACAACCCAAAGACAGATGAATTCCACACCAACTTTTGGCGAGAGAGATAACACACAAACACAACAAGGAAGTGATCTATAATAAAATGAAGAAATAGTAGTCTCACTTGTTCAAACCTAGATACCAACAATACTAGAGTATGATCTCAGGATTCTCAACAATCATAATAGAAAATATAAAAGCAAAAGAAGAGCCAAATTCTTTGGTGCATCTTTTATAGAAAACATGTTTCCTGATATTACTTAAAATGTGTTCCAACCTAATATATCTGGGAAAATTGGTATCTAATTCCTCAGCTAGTGTTGAATTTGACCTTAATGCACTGGGTACAAGTCATTGCATAAACTTCGATTTGGAGAGAATATAAGAGAATTGCAGGTTAGTTAACAAATTACAAACCCAATCTTGAAGCTAACTAACAATTAAAAACAAAAAAAAAAGTTAAGAAAAACTACTCTTCTTTACCCAAAATATCCTGTATCAACAAATATGCATTCGCAATATGATTAAACTAACAAAAATACATTTGACCTAACGTAAGACCAAGCAAATTGGTCTTGTCAGTTAAGCAAACCTAGTATACCACTATTGACATCATAAAATATAAATTATGCCACAAATGTGTAAAAAACAGTAACAATACTGAGTAGATAATGACTAATTAAACATAAGACTAAATTAACAAAATAAAGGGTAAATTTTCAGGTGTTTCTACATCACCATCTGATTGTTGGACTTCATGTCAAAGTAAAACATACAAAATTCATAAACATTTACTCTAAATATCAAAATCAATTATTACTAGAACTTCTACTTATATAAAAAAATTGCCAAATAGCAATGCAGCAGATAGAATCACATTTTTTTATCAGATAAAATCATAAAGTTCAAACAGGATACAAAATCAAGGCTTTGTTGAAATATTCAAATAACTACTCTCATTTACTTATTTATGCAGTCTCATATCATCAAGAAAAACTTGTAAATTCATTAACATAAAAAAAAATTGCATGAAACAGGAAAAAAATCCAACTTTTGAGGCTTCATTTAAATAACAAACAAAAGCCAATTATAAACACAATGTCTTAAATAACTACATGTAACTAATTTCAGATATTCATGTGACCCATGTGAGGAAGAAAGATTAACACTTTTCTCGAAAATTCTTCTATAGCTACATTCCATTTTTCCAGCAACCAAACAGAAGTATTTTGCAAACAATCACACGCACGCACGTATTTCGAACATAAGTGTCAAAGTTTAGAAACCTTACCAGCCTGAGTTGGAGGGAGAGGCTTGGCGGGTAGCTTCGCGGGCTTAACCGACGGAGCTAGACCACCGGCTTGACCGGGAGCTGGTTTCTTCGGAGCAGCCGTCGGAGGGGGGAGCTTCTGGACAAGCTGACTTAGGTCGTCGTTATCATCATCCACCAAGAGATCAAAAGGGTTTGCAGATGCCATTTTCTTCAAAAACTTACTAAAGAAAACAGATGAGTCTCTGTAGTTTCAAAAGAAAGATTTTTTAGCAACCACAAAACCCTAGTTCTTATTCAATCCCATTTGATTAGATCTGAAGAAACGGAGTAGAGAGAGGAGATGAAAGGGGTAAACCCTAGAGAAAGCGGTAGAGAGAGGGACAGAGAGAGGGTGGCGTAAACCTAATCTTCAAAACCCTAACTGGGGTGGAGAGTTAGTGAGGGCGGGTCGAATGTATTTATTATGTATAGGGATATGGAAGTTTTTGGGTTGGGCTTGAGGTGTGCTGCTGTAATAAGCCTCAAGAAAGTCTTATTCCAACTTGAAGCCCATTTTAGTAAGCTTCTCCTATGGGCCTTATAACTATGTTAGATTTGGCAAATATCCCTCCACCTTGTTAAATTACGAGGGAAAACGGTAATTCGATACATTTTGATGAATTTTCAATAGTTTTATATAATCTACGATGATAATGTCAAATAGCTAAAGTGAACTCTTGATGCCATCACGATGACTAATGTGTGCTTTGTCTGATATCAAACGATTCATTGTCTTATCAAATGATGCATTGTGTTTCATCAAAGTAAATTGTTTGCAGTATGTTAATATTATGGTTGACTAAAGGGATTGAAAATCAGCAAAAGTCAACCGGTCTGAATTTTTCCCAAATTACTAAGCTCGAGTAGAGCAACGCTCAACTATTTATAAAATATTAAAATAGATAATTAAATTCATAAAACACGAGCAATATTTATTAAAATATATAATATATTGCCCAGTACTTTAATTTTTACTATTTTTATTCATATAATATATTCTTTTCGTTCCTAAAAATTTTGTCCTTGAGTAAGGTTCAGCTTTTAGCTTTTCACTTAAGAAAGTTGATATATGGTCGTGGTACTTAGTAGCAAATGTATATTGTTAGAATTTGTGGAGGCCAAAATTATAATAAAGGGCAGCCTTCTAATTAATACTCCCTAAGCCCAATTCGGTCTGGCCCAATTCCTTGTGCAGCCCATCCTTTTATAGTGCAGCCCAGCTTCTCCCTTGCGGTTTAGCGGAGGGGCAGCTTTGTCCAACTCCTTATTTGTGTACTCCTTGCTGGTGACCAAATCTTTGCAGTCGCCATATGTATGTTGATGCCTTCGTCTTTTTCAGGTGAGTAGCAGAGGAAGAGAGATACGGTGAGCAGGAAGAGCAGAGGGATTTTTTAGTGTGCAATGAGTGGGAGATATAGAGAGAGAACACCATTAAGAGTGAACCTTCCCCCATACATGTTCCGTCTTAGTCCAGTTCCGAAATCTTCAGTAGATTTCCTCCTTCTTTCACCCATTTTCTTTGTGAGCTTCGATGGTGAGTGACGGTGGTTACGAGCCCTCTGTGAGCTCAGTTTCCGTCTTGTGAAGAGCTGATAGGTTGGGGTTTCTTGGTTTTGGTTTTTTTTTCTTCTCTGGATTCTCGGTTCTGTGAACCTCTGTTCTTCTTCCGTTCTTGGTTGCCGGAGTGGGTCAAGCCTGATACGGTGGCTTTGACCTTGGTGACAGTGGGCTAGTTCCCAGTTGGACTCTTTGGTGGATATGGCCGGTGAGAGGGTGTCTGAGCCAACGAGAGCTTAGTCGAGGTCCCTGACCGATTACGGCAAGTCGTGTTTTGGAGCACAGCGTGTGTGTGCTCTCGTCTATTGGCTTCTATGACGTCTTTTGTTATTGTTCTTCTTATAGATTATAATTGATATATTAACTGCCCTTGCTTTCGATTTATGTTCTATTTCTGATTCTCCTCTGTATTTCTTCACAGTATACCTTCACCTTATGTTCTGCTATAACAGTTTGGTGAAGATATTAGAGAATGTGTTTCCAGTATTTACCGCTTTTAGACCCCAGTGATTAAAATGTCATCCTCTTCCCAGGTTGTAATGTTATCCGTATTTTAATCTTGGTCTGTAATTATTTACCGGTTACTTCCGATTTTGTATTGGGACAGGTTCCTGGCTATTTTCGTGTAGTGGTACATTTACACAACATATATAATATTCTTAATGTCTACAAATAATATTGGAAGTTCAAACTAGCACATTATCAGTGACATAGGTGAATTTAGTGAATCTATAAATAAAAAATAAAAAAACACTCATTTAAGAACTATAATTTTTTAAAATTGACACTCACTTACAGACCAATGGATTGATTATTCATTGTTTCTCATTGAGGATGTCCCATAAATATGTCCTCTTCTTTGTAAAATTTAAAAAAAAAAAAAAAACTATCTTTTACTATGTTTCTATGATTTTATCCTTTGGTCTAATTTTATCTATTATACAATATAGCTCAGTCTCATACGCTCCCGATTGACAAAAGCTATGCAGGGGCTGAGATTCATTCAATTACGGAGATCCGACGGCCTGTATCAAATTTTAACCCTAAGCGTGTAAGAGTGGTTCCCCAACTCCCCCCTACTTTCGTCTCCTTAACCCCTGCCTGGTGCCTAACTTTCCCCCTCCAAACCCACGTCTCTCACTCTCCAGCCTTTTCTCTCTCAACAACGGCTCAAGGTCACTCATCTGCTACCCTTTCATAATCTGAGGTAAGAAATTCTTTCTCTTTCTCTTTCTCTGTCTCTTTCTCTCTCTTCCTCTCTGCGTGTGAAAGTGGTTCCCCAACCCCGCCCCCCCCCCACTTTCGTCTCCTCAATCCCTGTCTGGGACCTAACTTTCCCCCTTCAAACTCACGTCTCTCAGTCTCCAGCCTTTCATCTGCTACCTTTCATCTGCACTGGCCGGCGGCGAGCTGAGGTAAGAAATTCTTTCTCTCTCTCTTTCTCTATCTCTTTCTCTCTCTGCGTATTCATCTGTTTCTCTCTCTGTTCTCTCATCCTCTCTTTGCGTATTCATCTGTTTCTCTCTTTGTTTGGTTTCTTCCTCCTGATCTCTCTCATCCTCAGTTTATTCCCCCTTTTTCGTTTAATTTGTATGCCTAAATGTGATTTGATTGTTATGTTTTATGCTTTATAGTATGGAAGGAGTTCTTATGGGGAGCTATTGCTGGTGGTTTTTGAGAAGGCATGATGCATCCGATTGATACTGTAAAGACTCGAATTCAAAGTCAGATCATTCTTACTGGTTCCCAGGTATATATAATGGTTGATAGAGTGGTTATCATCCAAAATTTAAATTTAAATAAGCAAAAGGGATATATATAGAAATACTGGTAATTGGTAATATGGTTTGGTGGCATTAGCACGAACGTTTGTACTCCCTCCGTTCCAAAAAAATAAAATTAAAATAAAATAAAATATTAATATCATACTTGACTTCTTCATATTTCAAATTTCATATAGATTGTTTACACCCCCCCCCATTCCCAAATTTACCTTTTTAAATCTTTTTAATCCCAAAATGAATGGCCTTTCTTCTACGAAATTACTTATATCACCTTTGCTATCTATCAAGTTCCAACGTGTACTTGCAAGTTGCAATAATTAAAGTGCGGACACTAAGGGATTTCATGTAACTAATGCCCTTAGCGTCGTCACTATAGTATTACCAATACACATTGGTACCTGAATCGTGATAGATACCAAAGGTGAATCTAGCAACTTCATAAAAAAAGGGACATCAATTTGGTATGATGGTGGGAGAAATATCATGTTTCTAAAAGAGAGAAAATAAAGAAATAATTTATAGATTATGATTAAAAAAATATGGGACTCTCTTTCATTGGACAAACTAAAGTGGAAAGCAGGTTGTTTTTTAATTAATTTTTTTTTTTTTTGGGTGGGGGAACGGATGGAGGATGATTACGTGCCTTATGTATGTGATTCATTGTTTTGTTATTGTCAGAATCAGAAAAGCATACTACAGATGGTTAGATTGGTCTGGGCTTCGGATGGTTTGAGAGGTACATAATCTTCTATTTGTTCCACAACTCTATTGAAAGTTGGCTTATTCACTATACATTAGACTAGTACTTGCATGATCTAGAATCAAGAGTACTTATCCTTTTATTAGTCTTTTCAAAGTTGTTCTTTAAAATATGACTAGAGAGGAATATATAATTGGTTTCAATTTTTATGCACTTGGATGTACATATTTTTGTAACTTTATCTCCCTCTTTTATATTGATTGGCGTTTTGTTCTTCATAAGTCCTCTTACATACTTCTACGGATTTTATAGAGGGGTTTTGCCTGGGGTCACTGGATCAATTGCTACGGGAGCTACATATTTTGGTGTCATAGAGTCCACCAAGAAGTGGATTGAAGAGTCGCATCCAGGACTTGGCGGCCATTGGTCCCATTTCATTATTAGAGCTCTAGGTGATCCATTTTGTTTGTTCGTGCGTATCCTTCTCAACTTTTGTATACATGTCATTTGTGCTTTCTGCAAAGATGTTTTGTTCCATTCACATGCATGGTTGATGTTATAAGTGAATGATGATAATGTTTCAGATTCCCATAACTTGGTATTTTATCATTGTATTTTGACTAATGGTTATATTTTGTTACTATATTATTTTTTGAGCAAAATTGTTATTGTACTTGAAAAAAGAGATACAATTTCGCTATTATCACTAACTATCATCCAATTTTTAACGAAATTAATTTCAATTGTTATTATTTTTTAAGAAAATATATTTTATGGACAAAAAAGAATGAATGAATGAAATATAAAAATGCATATAAGAAGGAAACATATATTGCCAAAATAAAAAATTAAAAGAAGAATATCTATAATACAATAGAGGTCAATGTGTCACGCTTACAATTGATAAAAGATAAAGACCGGCTGAGATTTATTGTTTTACCAAGATTCTACGGTTATGATTAAAACGTATCTTCACGACAAGGTTTATAGTTATTATTTTACATTTGCCAAAATTAGTTACTCTTTTACTGAGATATTACGGTTTTACAATTAATATTTTACAGTTTTACAGTTTTATGGTTGCGAAAATTTGTATGTGTATTTTTTTATTTTTAATTATTATCGTAATTAACTTAATCAATTTAATTTTTTTCCGACCCGTAATTTCGTATACAAATTTAAAAAATTTTAAAAAAATCGTAAGTTTTATAATTTGAAATATTTGTTTTTTTTCTTTTTAACTTAATCAATTTAATTTTTGTCGGGCCCGCAATTTCGTATACTAATTATTAATTAATCCCTCCATTCCGGGCAAAAAGGCTCCATTTGAAAGTCAATTTTTTTAAGAATATAATATTTTTAGTAGTTCATTTCCATAGTATCTGCTTCATTTATTGATAAATTCTCAAACTTGCGTCGTGCCATCGACACAGACAATAGTACTAGTTATTTACTGATAAGACTCACTCTTCACATGACTACAAGCCATTTTTTCATAATAATGTTCAAGGAAAGAGTGGAAAATGATAAGAATCGAATGAGCCCAATCAAATAAGATTCTTTTTATAGGAATTGTAAGATGTATTTCTTTAATCATTTTTATGAACTATAATATATTTAATTAGATATACATGCAAAAAAATCTTCTTTTTTTCCAAGTTTTATAGAAATTATGTAAGGACATATTACACTAGACACCTCTATACTATGCCTTTATTGCACAAACTGTCCATGTAATTTTGTTGCAAATTTTGTGTCTTTTTTGTCCACTTTTTCCATAAAATGGTGATCTTCTCCACGACTCCACGTGTCTTCACATGAGCTTAAACTAAGGGGTACTTCCATTACGATTGATTCACTGTGTATGGTCCACGATGTGCCTGCTAAGCACCTGAGCTAACTATTTCTAACGCAAGTCTATCAAACAATTTATAGATGATGTTGATACCTAATAGTAGTAGGTGACTATTTATAAGGCATATCTATCTCTCATATTTATCCGATGGGGGAACATGTATCTAGAATTTTCCACACATCAATCTTTAGCGTCCCTATCGAGACCTAGTCAAATCTCACCCCGACAACATGTGATTCATGATATGGCTCATACGGGCTTAATAAATGGTCAAGATTGTGTCTTAAGCAAGGTGGCACTTTGTTATGCACAACAATTTGTTCTTGCATGTTAGATTGGGACCCGTTCTAATATCATGTGTTCATTTCCTAAGCATTTTTTGAGTTGGAATTTTGTTCTAACCGTTAGCTTAAGCTATCGGTAGTTTTATGTAATAATAAAAACTAACCAAAGAAGGATGGATCCCTTTCGATGCCTTTCTTTGGGGCCTTACTTGAGAACGAGACATTTTGGTGTTAAATTTGATTAGCAGAATCATTGGAGTTAGGTGTCAAAGGATGAAAAGTTATGCATAGAAGGACCTTAATCCACTTCCTAAGGTAGACCTATCTATTCGAACTCATTACCCACGAACTCACCCAACCCAACCCGTCAATTACCCGACCCAACCTAACCCAACAAAACTTATGAGTTAAGTTTGGCTACCCAACTTAACCCAATAAAATTAATGGGGTTAAATTGAGTTGAACCCGACAACCTACTTAAACCCAACTTAAAGCAAAGTGAGAAGGAAACCTAACAGTCGCACTCAAACCCGACAACGATCTCTCTCTCTATATGCTCTAATGTTCTCACCCGTATCCGATTGAGTCTGTCATCGTCAACCCCGGTAGTTCTCAACTCAGGCTCCCCCAACTCCAACCTTCCTCATCTTCTTCGGCTAAGCAACCTCATATCCAACAACCAATCTTCAGTTGTCCCCTGCACCAACTATGTTCGCTCTCCTCCAGTTCTGGTTACATCACCATATTTCCAGTGCCGATCATCTTCTTCAGCTCGGGTTGTGTCAAAGTAAGGTTAGCATTAAGCAAAGGAAGGTTAACATTCACTTTGGATAACATATTATAAATTTCCGAAAATTGTTTATCCATTCTGTTTTTCATAAGTCTTCTAGGAAACGGGATTGGAGGAACATATGGTGGTGGTGCCATATAAGGTTCCTCTTCTTCTTGTTCTTTATCTTGTCCTACTTCTACTTGACTTTCTTTATTTGGCACATCTTTTTCTACTTCATGATTAGTTGTTTGATTATTCTCATTATTATCCTTTTAAACTTCTTTTCAAAATTATCTACTTTATCAGGCACATCAGAAGATTGAACATGATCACTTACCTCTTCTCCAATTACTCTACCGCTTCGCAAAGTAGTGATAGATTTTGCTTGCTCGGTTTGACTAGGGAACTTCCCTTCTTCTCTTTTCTCAATCTCAACTGTTGCAAATTTATTCTTTAAATTTTCTACTTCTTCAAGCAAATATTTTATAAGGACAGTTTGACCTTTGCTTGCTCCATCTGATTTTGGAACTTCTTCAATTCGCAATTGTCCTTGATTTGGGAATTGTTGAGGTTGTAGTGGTTGAGGTTGTAGTGGTTTATTTCCTCCCCACAAAAAATTAGGATGATTCCTCCAACCAGGATTATATGTGTTTAAGTAGGGATCATTCCCTGGTCTTTGCGGGTACATGTTCATGGCATTAGCCTGTTCAGAATACATAGCACTTGATGGACAAAAATTATTAGCATGAGAATATAATCCACACATAGGACATGCTTCTTGAATTGGCCAATTTTCATATTGAGCTTGTGTATTTGGTTTTTCTTAAACTTGGTATAAACTTCTACTTTTACCTCTTGAACTTTTCTGTTGAGAATTTATACTTAACATCTCAAATAATTCCTCTAGTGCAACTAGTGTCATTCTATTAATAGAACCACCGGCTGCACTATCAACCATAGTTTGTAAAGCAGGCGAAAGAGCATGATAACATTGAAGTACTAGTACATCTTGAGACAGGTTATGATGAGGGCACATAATAAACATTTTTTTAAATTTATCCCAAGCCTCATGGAATGTTTCACCTAGTTCATTTTGGAGGGACATGATATGTTTTCTATATTCTGTAAAAGATGCATGCTTATAATATTTACTCATAAACAAATCATAAAGTTGAGCCCAAGTATAAACACTATTAGGTGTGAGATTCATAAACCATCTATTTGCCAAATCTTTTAATGCACTTGGAAAGTATTTCATTTTTACTTGGTCTTCAGTCAACCCTCCTAACGGAAAAGTACTCATCATATACTCATAGTCTCTTAGGAAACTTACTAGATCTTCGGTTGGCATTCCATGAAAATAAGGTATTGCATTAAAATAATGACCTTTTAATTCGAAATTTCTTACTGCTTCTGGTAAGACTAGACATGATGTTACTACATTTAGTGTGGGTCTACTGAAATCATTAATAGTTATTTGATTTACGACTACTTCCATATTTCTTCTAGCAAGTTCTTCTTCTCTTTGATTCACATTAACCGGATGAACAGGATTTTCAGGATTTTGATTAATATTGTCCATTGGAGGATCAACCAAAGGATCCTCTTGATTCAATTGTTCTTGATTATCAGGCTGGGTTGCTAGATTTTCAAGATCTTCTTGATTCTTTCTAATATTATTTATATCTTGATTTAGTTCTACCAGTTTAGGATTCAAAGATCTACGACCGTGTATAAAATAAATAATGCAATTAAAAACAACTAACTACTAAAATAAAATCTTTTTGTATTTTTATTTTTATAAAAACCGAAAACTGAAATTAAAAATTACGCTACCAACAAACTAACTATGCAAACTAGTTCGTTCCCCGGCAACAGCGCCAAAAACTTGATCGATGTCTTATTTTAATTATTTCCTTGCAAGTGGACAAGACTATTGTAGAGTAGTTTTGGGAAGCAAGGGTCGAACCACAGAGACAAGAAGATCACGGATAATACGATTATCGGTAGCAAATTATTAAACTAAGGGGGTTTTATATTGATTTTAATCTAAACTAATGATTATTCTAATGTTTAACTAATTAGCAGCAATTACAGATTATGAAGATCGAATGGTGGAAGGAAATCTAGGATTAGAGTTTCATTTGTATCTCCTCTATGCTTATTTTAATAAAGTATCATTCAATCTCTTGGGTTCGTTCACAAAATATAGATATAGCCTGTTGAATTACCGTTCATTCTCCATCTTCAAATAATTCATCCATTCTATATCCTAGGCACAAGAACATATGATCTAACTGTCACTTAGGTCATATATGGAACCTGACCCTAACTTATCACTCTTGTGCATCGATAGGTTCAATTTATTGTGATGGTGAGCCGATTAATGCGACATATGCACATTGATCATGCAGTTATCCGCACCTCTAGGCCTTTATTATTCACGATTACATTCATTTGTTCAAAGTGAAATAATAGAGGGATTGATAAACACCACAATCAACAAGAATTGAACGAATAAGAATATAATTAAAGCATAGATTCGATACAAGTTACCTCCCAACTCCTAGATTAATGGGTGATTAGTTCATCCTTGAAGATGAACAGCACATGGAGATGATAGAATACATGAATCGATCTTCAATCCTTGTAATTACAACAACTAATTATGTTATACACACTAAATCTTATTCTAAAACTATAGAAAACTACTTTCTGGCCGTCCTAAAGCTTTGGCTACCGGCCTCTATTTATATCATGGAGTTGTAGGGGGATTAGATCTTCTGGCCTGGAGTGAAAACTCAAAATCTCGCGTTCTGACCACCTTGCGGTCGCAAGGTACGAGGCACCTTGCGTCTGCAAGGTCTTTTATATTCCCGGGCTTCAAAATTCTGAGTTTCTGCCTACCTTGCGGAGGCAAGGTATGCTACACCTTGCGGCCGCAAGGTGTCCAACCTTGTCCTCTGCTCTTTAATCTTCAATTTACACCCTGGCCCCTTCTTGGAATTTTCACCAAAAAGCCTAATAATGTGTATAATTTCACCTAAAACCCTGAAACTCATGAAATCACTGAAAAACACATATCAGTAGCCAAAAGCCTCGTGGAATCGCTCAATTTAAGTCATAAAAGTATATGAAATCGACGTATAAAATACATCGATCAAACACCAACGGTGCACATATCAAAGACCTTCGAAAATTCTTGAAAGGTTAAGAAAGCATCAGATGAAACTTAACCCCACCAAATGCACATTTGGGGTTACCAAAGGCAAGGTCCTGGGATTCATGATGACTGAACAAGGCATCGAGATCGAGCCGACCAAAATCAAAGCCATCATAAATATGCCGCAGCCAAAAACTCCAACAGAAGTCAAAGGTTTCCTGGGACGATTGCAATATATCAACCGCTTCATCAGACAGCTGACATCCATATGTGAGCCCCTATTTAAACTCTTAAAGAAAAATACTGACCAGGTCTGGGACGAAAAATGCCAACTAGCCTTTGAAAAAATAAAAACCTACCTTACCAATCCACCAGTGCTAGCTCCTCCCCATACACATAAACCTCTCCTTTTATATTTAACCGTCACAGATACGTTAGTAGGGGCTATGCTCGCCCAAGAAAAAGAAAATTCCTCCATAAAAAATACCATCTACTTCATAAGTAGGAAGTTGCAAGGAAGCGAGCTTAATTACTCAGCATTGGAGAAAAGCTGCACCGGCCTAGTCTGGGCAACGTAAAGGCTCAAAACATATCTGCATGCTCGATCCATCAAACTCATCTCCAGGATGGATCCTATAAAATACATCTTAGCTAAATGGTCATTTCTCCTTAACGAGTTTGACATCACCTATGTCACGCTCAAATCTATCAAAAGCAGCGTGATTGCAGACCATTTAGCTGATATACCTCTAGAAGCAGAAGATGCAGCTGAGCCCAGTTTCCCAGATGAAGGTGTCCTAGGAATTGCCGATCATGACAACAGCTGGCAATTGTTCTTTGACAGAGCCGCCAACAAAAGGGGCTTTGGCATAGGGATTTTGTTAAATTATCAGTAGATTCCCACACTCCGTTGGCCATAAGGTTGGAATTCGAATGCTCAAACAACACAGCTGAATACGAGGCCTGTATTGTCGATCTAGAAGAAGCCCTCCGAAAAGAAGCCAAAGACTTGGAAGTTTATGGTGATTCTACCTTAATCATAAACTAAGTCGAAGGGAAGTGGAAGACCCAGGATCCCCGGCTGCAGCTCTATCATGCCAAATTGACAGCACTAGCCACCGAATTTGATAATATCGCGTTTCATTACTTGCCGCGAGATAGAAATCAATTCGCCGATGCCTTGGCCACTTTAGCATCATTGGTCCAAATTCCCACAGAAACCAGCGTCCAAACATTTATAGTTGGGAAAAAGGTCACCCCGGCTTACTGCTTCAAAATCAATCCTGATCCTGAAAAAGACAACGAGCCTTGGTATTCAGATATCATGAATTTGCTTCAGAAAGGAGTCTATCCTCCTAGCCTAGACAAAAGGGGGAAATCTCCCTACAGAGATAGGCATCGCAACTTGTAGTCAGCGGTGGTAGCCTATACAAAAGGCACTATCAAGGCCTAAACTTATTATGCGTCGATCAGGCAAAAACTGAGAAAATCATGAACCAACTTCATGGTGGTACCTGCGGGTCACACATGAATGGGCTTATGCTATCTAAAAAAGACATCTGGCAGGGGTACTATTGGAGCACGCTAGAAACTGATTGTATCCGGTGGGTACGTCATTGCGACAAATGCCAGCGCTTCGCAAATCTACAGCATGTGTCCCCGCATATCTTATACAACTTCATAGCCCTCTGGCCCTTCTCAACTTGGGGAATTGACGTCATAGGACAAATCCATCCGAATGGATCTAATGGCCACGAATATGTCTCAATAGCCGTTGACTATTTTACAAAGTGGGTAAAAGTTTTTTCCTATAAAATACTGAATGCTCGAAAGGTATCTGAATTCATTAGGACCAATATCATATACCGATACGGAGTACCTTTCGAAATTATCTCCAACAACGACACACATTTTGAAGGGGACGTGAATCATCTACTCGACGAATTCAAGATCCAAAGGCATAAATCATCCTCATACCGACCACAAGCCAATGGTGTTGTTCAAACAACCAACAAAACACTAGAAAATATCATCAGAAAAATGGCTGACACAGGAAGAGACTGGCCAAAAAAATTGTCACTAGCCCTTTGGGGCTATCGCACTTCGGTTCGCACACCCACTGGGGCTACCCCCTACTCTTTAGCCTACGGCATGGAGGAAGTGCTGCCTATTGAAGTTGAGATCTCATCATTAAGAGTGATGATAGAATCAGATGTATCTGAAATTGACTGGGTCAAGCAGCGCTACGAAGAATTAGCCCTGATCGACGAACGACGGCTGCTAGCCCTGGAACACACTCGAGCATATCAAAGGTGAATAGCTCGAGCGTTCAACAAAAAAGTCAAAGGCCGTGACATCCAAGTCGGAGACTTGGTGCTTCGTGAAAACCCCCTAGTTATGTCGATATTAGGGGAAAATGGAAGTCTCCCTGGATGGGACCATACATTGTCAAGGAGATCCGGTCAGGAGGTGCAGTTTTCCTCACAAATCAGGATGGGAAGACCTTGTTCAGCCATTCAACCTCGACAAGCTTAAAAGGTACTATGCGTGAGCTGAAAATATATCTGGCAATTGTTTTCCTCTCCAGCTCGCTAGATTGAAAACCCGAAAGGGCGGCCTAGGCAAAATTAGAGCATAAAAAAACGAAAAGGATAAATAAGGGCTCGCTAGGTTGAAAACCCGAAAAGGCAGCCTAGGCAAAAGTTAGAGCATATAAAAAAAACATGAGAAAATGAGAGAAATGCAGTTTCCAAATCCTCAGCATCTGACCTCCAGTTTGCCAATGCCTTCAACATATGCAGAGTCTTGACTGACTAAAGTAAAACCACGACAAAGTTCACATAAAACATCAAAATATAACTTATCACGGTCCATAAGGTGCAGCCTAGGAATAAGCGTTTAAGACATTTAAGATTATGCATTTATTCATGTACATTTGTCTATTACTACTTGCTATCTATTCCCCCTGTTCCCCCAACTATCCTTTTATTACAGCTTAGCCCCGAAACGGTCCATCAGCGCCTGCGGCGTCCGCCCAGTCGTGACCATATACTTCTGCGAGGCACAGAAGAGGCTCCAGTCTCACCAGCGTGAAAACCACCAGAAGTGTCCTCATCTTCTTCATCATCAAGGCATCGCTTTGTCCCGAACAAATGGACAACTCTGGGCCAATCGTCATCCATGGGCATTGCCTGTCACCGGCTGAGAGGAACAACCTCATCTGATTGTCGGGGATTGCTCTGCTGACTTGCATTGCTCAAACGAGGCGCATTACTGGGACATGCCTCATTTGGATCAGGAGCCATCTGGGCACCAAGGCCATGCACCCGCCTAAAGTCCTCCTGCAGAGCCTGAGGGACTACTAGCCTTGAGCTTTCCAAATCCTCGCCTATCTCCATCATGCGAACATCCAAGCCACTGCTCACTCGTCGGCCCAGCATCCACCTCAATGCATGCCTAATAACGCGGGAATGCCCCTCAACAGCCATTAACACCCATGACAGATATTCATGGGATAGAAGCATATACTCAAAATAGGTATAAGCTACCTTCCACGAGTCAAAATCAAGCTACCATATGTTGCGGATAAGGGTGCCCACATCCCTATCCATCTCCAGCTCTTCAATCAGAGGACGACTCACATCTGGAATAACCTGCTCTCTGCCGAATTGGTGAATGACCCTCTACGCCAGATAAAATGTGGTTTGCTCAAGACCTGGCAGAATAACCTGGGCACAAACCCCGGTATACATAAAGAAGCTGCGAATCCGCCAATGGCTGACAACCCATATGATTTCCATGGAGTCAATGCGCAAGAAATACTCAATCCAGTCATGCTCCGAAAAGTTCGTCTGATGGTAATGGTCGCGAGAGCCATAAAGCCCAGGATCATACATTGCTCCCATCGGCACTGGACATATCACCCAGTTAAAATGCTCCTCTAACCACATGTGAATCAAAAGAGGGCTACCGGAGGGAAACTGCTCATCACCTGACGCAAAAGCATCCATGCCAAATAAGGTTTTAGCCAGAATCACCGGGATGATATTTACCGGCGGTCAGAACTGCGTACGGTCACTACGACTGCGCATCTATATATCCGGGTCGGCCCACCAGAAGGTACCATCTGTAGACACCCCAATTTCGTACCCCAGATACATGACATTAACTAAAATATCAAGACCTGTTAAAACATTAACAAATGTCAAATTCTGGTCAAAAATTGCAAAGGACAAAGCATGATGCACAAAGGACAAACTACGGGGACAAAGTGTAAAAATGAGCATAGTTTGAGGTTTAGGCTTGGCCTACCAAAGGTTTGGGCTTGGCTCCCAAACCTCTAGGGAGTGGCACCCAAACCCACTTCTCAGCCACTGTTCATCCAATTTTTGACGCAAAATGCAATTCAGCCAGCGGAATGTACAACTGATTGAAGCACTTAAAATGATTTAGGCGTGGCTACCTAAGGGTTTGGGCTTGGCGCCCAAACCTCCATGGTGTGGCGCCCAAACTCACTCTCCAGACACTGTTCATCACATTATTTGCCGTAAAATGCAACTGGTTCAGCGCGGCGTACACCCGATTGATGCGAAGAGAGAAATTTCAAAAATTCTGCGATGTCCAGTCCTCACCTATAAATAGAGGTGCCGGCTCTTCATTCGATACTCCTTCTTCGCGTAAAGCTTCTCAGCGTTATTGTTCTGTTGGAGAATTAGAGAAGCGGTGTGAGATAGTGAGAGATCACCTCCAAAGCCTCGAAACCTGCCAAACCTCGCCAAACACAAAACCAACCGGTAGAAGTGTACCTTAGCCTGACTAGGTATCCACCCTTTTTCCCGGTCCAAAAATCGTGGAAAAAGGTTGCTACTACCCGATTTAAAAGGCAACTTGACCAAAGAATAAGCCGTTACTACGCCTGAATTTTAGCCTACCTTAAGCCAACAAAAAACCAAACACAAGCAGGTTACTGCCTTGAACACCAAGGCCAAAAGTAACTTTCAAAAAGCGATCCATTGCCCAAATTCACACAACACACAACACACAACAACAACAACAAAGACTCTCTTCCCCAGAGGGGCAGGCGGAGACACACCTTTAAATCGTAGTAAGTTTTTATTTTCAAAGTTTTTCATTACGTAAAATAGTATTATTTCAATTCGGCCCAATGTAGATATATAAGCGGTTGTCTTGTGCCTGATTTAGTCGAGGAAATAGTATTAAATGTAGCGTTATTATGGCAGTACTTTCGAAATATTTGTAATTACTTGCTTTGTTTATTAAAGTCTTTCATTTTGTAATAGTATTATTTCCAATCCGGCCCAATGTAAATATATAGCGTTATCCGGGATTTATTTAGGAAATAATACTAAATGTAAAAAGCGTTATAATGGCCAAATATTCTTAAATATATGCGTAATTATTGGAAGGAGGCACTTGAGTCCGTAAATAATGTAGCCACGAATGTATTTGTTTAAATTTCTCGTCATTTTAATACCTTATTTATTTGCGAGATAAATATAACAATAAGCATACTTCAGCCAAAAACGCTTTTGAGACCGAAAAGGCGAGTTGGGTGCCTAGCACCTTCCCAACTCGTAACTTAGCCTCCGAACCCGCTTTTTATCTCTGGTTTTCTTTTTCTGGTTTTTCTTTATTTTTGCCTTAAAATAAAGATGGCGACTCTAAAATTTTCGATTCAGGGGCCTCGCAACATTCCCTCTTTGCACTTTCGTTCTCCCTAAAAAGGGAGATATGGGAATGGAGGGGTGATGTATTCCCATATCCTGGTATCCCCTAAACAAGGGATAACTTGATACGGGAAACCCAAAGCTCCCATTGTGATCTGAAACGGGCCATAAGGCTATTTTTATAATAAATCCACTCAAGGCAACTGAGGCACATTCCAACGTGCTAAATATAGACAGCACTCCTCTCGCGCTTTGGATTTCGTCTTTCCCTAAACAAGGGAGGATGGAGCGAGCGCGGTGTCTCGCATGCGTGCGCACCCCTAACCAGGGGCGCGCCCAGTCGCACCCGGGAACCTCACGATGGCGACTCTGTGGGGAGTTGTTTTATTTTAAATAAAATGGAGGGCTAGACTCATAAAATAATTTTTTTTTGTTTTTATTTGTTTCTGGCTGTAGTATGTTTGTTATATTAATTTACGCATTTCAATAAAGTGTTCCCATACGGCCGTGGCTATATTTGTGGATATGATCCTCCATCTGGCAGCAATCTCGTTCCGATACCTGTTACGGGTGTATTTAAGAGTATAAAAAAAATCAAAAAAATATATATATAAATTGAAAATCACAAAAAAAAATATTATGTATTACAATAAAAGTCTCTCCCCGAGGGACAGAGCGAGCACACCCCTACGCCGTTTGTAAGTTTTATTTGTTCAGTTTTCATATTTCTATGTAATAGTATTATTTCCAGTCCGGCCCAATGTAGATATATAAGCAGTTGTGCTACCCGGATTTAATTGAGAAATAGTACTAAATGTAGCCGTTATTATGGCAAAATGTTTTTAGATAAGTTTGTATTTATTTACTTCATTTATTCAATAAAGTCTTTATTTGTAATGTATTATTTCCGGTCCGGTTCAATATCAATATATAAGCAGTTATGCTGTCCGGATTTTGTTAGGAAATAATACTAAATGTAGCCGTTACTATGGCCAAATATTTCCAAGTATATTTGTAATTGTTTGTAAAAGAGTCTATTTCAAGTCCGTAAATAATATAGATGTAACGGATGTATTTGTAGGCAGTTAATGCTTTATTTATCTGTTTAATAAATATAACAAAAAGCATACTTTAGCCAAAAACCGTTTTGAGACCGAAAGGGCGAGTTGGGTGCCTAGCACCTTCCCAACTCGTAACTTAGCCTCCGAACCCGCTTTCTACATCTCTGGTTTTCTTTTTCTGGTTTTGCTTTATTTTTGCCTTAAAATAAAGATGGCGACTCTAAAACATTTTGGATCCAGTGGGGCCTCGCAACATCTTTCTTTGCACTTTCACGTTCTTCCCTAAACAAGGAATAATGAGAATGGAAAGGTGATGTATTCCTATGTCCTGGTATCCCCTAAACAAGGGATAACTTAACATAGAAAACCCAAAGCACTCATAGTGATCCGAAATAGGCCATAAGGCTATTTTCATAAAATCCATAGTGGGGGCGCTGCAATATTCCTTCCTTGCACTTTCACGTTTTCCCCTAAAAAAGGGAAAATGAGAATAGAAGGGTGATGCCTTCTCATATCATGATATCCCCTAAACAAGGGATAACTTGATGCGGGAAACCCATAGCTCCCATATTGGATCAAAAATCCACTAAAGGCAACCGAGGCGCATTCCAACGCGCTATTCGACAAAGACTCCTCCCGCACTTTGATTTCGATCTCCCTAAACAAGGGAGGCGGAACGGGAGCAGTGGATGTCACCACATCCGCACGGACGCGCACCCCTATCCAAGGGCGCGCGAGGCGCGGGAGCATGTTTCCCGGGAAGCCAGCCGACGTCGCAAATAAACTGGGTCATCTTCCATGTACTCAGTATAAGCACCAGGGAGCACAGTCAAATTAAAATTGACTCCGTTGTAAAAAACCGGAGTAGCCTCGCGGGTCGTGCCAAACAACTCCCTTATTTCCATATAAGGACGCCTTCGTGTATAAGGCACAGCGATAGGTCTAGTGGCTATCATCCCCACCATAGCACAAAATTGCTCAAAAGTGGGACACATCTCATTCATACAAAAATTGAAAAGGTGGCTCTTAGGCGACCAAAACCTGGAAGCTCCCCTCAGCATATCCCAGTTAATAAACAGGGTCCGCCATGACAGCAGGCACTGGTACCCAAAAATGTGTTCAAACCACTCTCGCTCATCTGCTCGCAAAGAAAGTACCCAAAAATCTAGAGCATTCTCATAAACCTCTATCTCTAAAGCCGTAGGAGCTGGTGCGACCATCTCTGGATAAAAACAAAATTTATATCTGATAGAAGGAAAGAGAGATTGAGCAAAAGAGAACTTAAAAGACTTGGAGCGTATGGAAAGAAAGCCTCGATGATAAAATGAACACGCTTCGCTTCCATTTATCTTGAAAAATCAAAGAAGCGGATTTAATTTCGAAAGCACGCATGAATGTGGTCAAACAGATCGCACAACAAAAGCCCTGGGCGCCACCACATGTAATCTAGGCGCGACACCGACTTTCCTTATGGGTGGTGCCAGGATCTCCATTACTACTCCCGCAATATTGTCTGGTATCCTAGTTTCGGGCTTCGACCGTTCCGCTGCCGAGTCTGTTTGATGACGAGAAATTAAAGAAAATTTTCATGGCTACGCAAATAGGCTCGCCTGCAAATTGAAATATCGAGCACAGGAAGAGGCATCTGTCTTTCCTTCCCCACAGAGTGCCAGAAAAGCCCACTTAAATCTGAAGGTGTACCCCTTTAAAATTCCATCCATAACTGTAGTGTGCCATTAGCCCTAGATAATGGTTTAGATTTCTTTTATTCTTAGAATAATTGAGTCTGCATCTTTAATTCATGCACCATATAAAATAATATTGCCTTGCATTAAAAAATATGTACAGAGTCTGGTACAGAAAAAAAAAACTAATAAATACATGTAAATGGAGCTAATGAGCGCGAGAAGATCTGCTCCTTCCAAGGTTGCCACCCATGACTCGAGGGCCGGACCTGC
The DNA here is from genome assembly GCA_013146195.2 of Codonopsis lanceolata. NCBI lineage: Eukaryota > Viridiplantae > Streptophyta > Magnoliopsida > Asterales > Campanulaceae > Codonopsis > Codonopsis lanceolata. The sequence continues at coordinate 152,965,291 of CM028378.1, read as the reverse complement.
CAATCCTGTACTCCCGTTCCCTCGCCCAAGCACAACTTGATCTGTCGGCCGCATCATCATCATAATCATCATCCCGACGCCTGGTCTGCCGCACTGCATCATTCCCCCAGCAGGAAAACTCGTCCACAAGCCGCTAGTACAATTTGTTGATGCTAAAGAAGCCCTCAACAGCTTCTTGTACGTCGATACATTGACCTGGGAAAAGGTGTTAAGACAGTAAAAGAAAATATGTCAGTCTCCAAAAGAAAATATGATGAAATGAGGCAAGCATTAAAAAAAAAAAAAAAAGGGAGACAAGAAAAATGTTTACCGTGGAAGCCTGCTCCCGGACATGATACTCCTCGGGGATGTCCACATCGGGTAAAACTTCCTCCACAAGTTTTCCGTCACGATGATACCGGAAGGTGGAGAAAGCCTCAGCGGGTGCAGAAAACTCCAACTGCATGTCAGGAGCTGGGTAAGAAGGCCTCGGCCTGTCAGAAGCACGCCTGGCTACTACAGGAATAGGATGGACCATAGTCCTTAGAAAATCTTCACACGCCATGACTGGGTAATCACTAGGAGGCATAAGAAATCTCGATAGGTATAGATACCTGTTCGGCAAGAAGTCTGGGGCAATCACCCAAGGGGGAGGCATAGGAGGTGTCACTGGGAATGTCGGGAGCATAGAATGCTGGCGGTTGGCACGTTCTCCCATATACAACGAATCAACCATGATAGACACCATCAGTATCCAACATCTGCTCATCTCCAGAGTGATCATATAATGCCCCACCAGCCCCCTCCAAGGAAATAAATGCACGGTGCCCGCGCTCGAGCTGGCTATCCTATCCCGTAACATCACCTTATCCAAGCAGTGGCCATTTCGATTCGGCCCCACCCGGTTAGCATTCACGAATTCGGCCAAATAAGGTGGCTCGTGAATGCGATGGTTCGATGGACCCTGGGAAAAATGAAAAACCGAGTAGGTCCAGACCTGCACAAAAAAAAAGTAAAAAAATGAATGATGCTGATAAAAAAAATGAAAAAAAAAGAGATAAAATACAAAAACAGGAATAAAAGGAAAGATACCTTCCAAGCTGGAGTGAAGCCATTAAGAGTTGGTGAATCATTGTGGCTTGCCCTATCAATGGAAGCGTAGAGCTCGGCCAGGCCTTCCTGCCCCCAGTCATAATCAATAACATGGTCCAAGTCCCGCAGACATCCAAGGAAGGAAACCCTCAAAGAGATGGAAGAATTGGCGAAAAGTGACATCCCCAGGAAAAAGAACAAGAACGCCCTGGCAACGTGAGCTACGACCTCGCTATCATTTTCATCAACCTGCCCAGCGTTTGCTAGAAGCCAGCTCTTCACACTACCAATAAAGATCTCATCCGCAGATTTATATTCGGGTACAAAACCCAATAGATCTTCCACCACGTCGTGGTGATGACGTAGGGTATAGTCCGGCTCCAAAGTCCGGCCGATGCTGGTACGAATACCCGAGATAGCAGCGAAATCACACGGGGTCAAAGTCGCCTCCCCCCAGCTAAACTGAAAAGTGTGGGTGGTGTCCCACCAATAATCCCACAAAACGTCGAAGATAGGCAAATAACTGCGGAAGGGACGAAAAGCCCGCAGGAACTCGCTGAAGCCAGAAGACTCCACCAAAACCCGTGCTGCCTCGGGCATTAAGTTATAGATATCTGAAACTTTGGCACAGCTTGCCCGAATCCTGATCAAGGTTGATAGCTTTAAATAAAGTACAACATTTATTGTGATTTTGCACTATGATTTTAAGTAAAATGTTGTACTTTCACGGGTATTCTGTATCATTGGTGTTCACAGGTCCTAAGGAAGCTGGATGGAAGAAAAGAAGAAGCAAAGGCAGATTTTGGGAAAAAGTCAAGTACCGAATGGGCATTTGCTAACCCAGGAATTACTGTAGCAGAAACGAAAAAACAGAATACGTCCTGTTACGAGACTGAAGGAGTTAGAAGAGGTATTTCAGACATTGATCATTTTTTACAGTTCTGTAAATAAAATTATCATTTTATTTATTAGTTTCTTTTCCCAAACACGTTGTAAATATTGGGAAAAGAATTGGTCTTCAACTGCTCCGTTTGTGGATGAGAATCAAGAGATCGTGTCTTCTATTTTTGGGGGAAATGGCTAGAGCAGTTAAGGGATATAGCTATAAAGGAAGGGGGCGAGTTCTCAAAAGGGGGACACAGACAGATTCGACACACACATACACAGATCCACTCGCACGCTCTCTCTCTCTCTCTATCTCTCTCTCACTCATTTTCTTGCACTGTAACACAATAGCTTAAGGTTTGATTTATAGATCAACATGCAGTTAGTTTCTTCCTTTCATCACTTGTGAAGTTGATTCTCTTTTCAATTTGTAAGTAAATTTTTAGTCATGTTTTGTAGCTAAAACCTTCGTTCCAGTTAATGAACCCGTAGTATTTTTTCGTAAATTGCTGTGAGATCCTAGTGTTCAGTATTGTTCAAAGTCTCAAATTGGGGCAAGTATTTAGTCATTCTCTATCTTTATTGTTGCAAAGGAATTGTAACTTAGGATTAGTATGTTTAATTAATTTCTAGGGCCCAGATTTTGGTTAAGCATTTTAATCCATTTCTAGTTGAGAACCGTTGATCCGTAATTGTCTTCGGGTTCTAACGGAGTAGCACGTAACACACCGTTTAGGCATCACAAGCATATTCGGTCCGTGTTGCGAGGATGATTAATCTAGGTTAAATGATATTACTTTAATATCGTTGTCTAGAACCGGGTTTCTCCTGTCTTAAAGCTTTCAAAACATTAAATCTTTCGAGCGTTTCGAGGGTTGTCTTTTGATTAGAGTATAATTAGCGAGCTTCTCCTAATTATCGAATCCGTAAGGAGAAATTGGGTGTTAGGCGTTTGTCAACAACTATAACTGGTTTATTTGCAGTCAATTGAGTCGGATTGGAATCAATGATCAGTAGCTCATTTTTGGAATTGCTTCAGTTCATTAACTGGATCTTTCATCAACTTTGAATTTAATTTACTTATTGTTGCTTTCTTTAAGTTTACAAAAATTCATATTTTTCTTCATTTGAGTTTAGTTAGTTAGTTAAACAAAAATCTCGGTTTTGGTTACTAAATAAATTTCTTAAGGATATAAATACAACGTTCCATGTGGATACGAACTTTACTACCCTATACTTGTATTTGGGAAAAAGGAAAAATTATTTTTGACGGTTTGACACCCGTCAAAGGTCCTGCGCATCTAAAAAAAAAAAAGAGGAAAGGAAGACAACAACATCTCAGTATCAGAAAAAGGGGGGAAAGAGTATGCTCCAAAAGTCCAAATTAGCAAAGAAATCTAGCAGATCTAAAAATTCAACTAAATGGGTTTGAGAAAAAGAAACTTACTGTGGGAATCAGAAGATTAGACACATGTGTATTCCGATCGTGAAGGAGGTTGCCCCAGTCATCTTTCGAATAGAAATATCTGACGTGATTTCGGATCAAGGGATGAAGTTCTTTCCTTTCCTCGCCCGAATCTGGATACATTGGTGCCTTTCCCTTCCGAGATCTTGAGGAAGATGCCATCTATTCAGCAAAACACACAGTTTGGTGGAAGAAAATCAAGAAAAGAAGAAGAAATGAAAGAAAAAGGAACAGCAGTAACAATGGAGGAAAATGACGACGAAGAAGAAGGAATGAAGCTGCTGCTTCTGCTTCCCTTCATTCCCCGACACTTATGGGAAAGAAAATTGGGAAGTTTCACTTCTCCCCTCCAAAGTTCAAAAGTTCAGCACTTAAGTCCTCAAGTTTCTCAAGTTGCAAAATGGCCCTTAAAGCTTAACGGAAAGTTAACAAAGTTAATTTTGTTAACAAAAATTGACGGCTGTCCCTCCAAGATCAAAAAGAAAGCTCACATCCCCAGCAGATCGCCCACAAGAAGATAAAAGAAGAGTGTGAAAGAAAAAGTAGCAGCAAAGGTGAAATTCTCGGCAAAAAGAAAAAAAATGCAAGGAAAAAAGAGAAATGCAAAAGAAGAGAAAAAATGCAGTACAACAAGAAAGCAAAAAAAAAGAGAGAAATACAATGAAAAGAAAAAATGCAATGAAAAAAAGAAATGCAATGGAAAGAAAAAATGCAAAGAAGAAAAAAAAACAAGAAAGAAAAAATGCAAGAAAAAGAAATGCAAGAAAAAGAACAATGAAGCAAGAGAAAAAAAAAGCAAAGTAGAGAGTAGAAAAAGAGAAGAAAAAGAAGCAAAAGTAGCGTTAGCAAAAGAAGCAAAGAGCGCAAAGAAGGTAAAACAAGAAGAAAGCAAAACAACAAAATCGCAAGCAACCGTGACAAAAAAACAAAAGCAAGAAAATGTAAAGAAAGGTAAAGTATTCATATTTTACTCGCATGCATCTCACTCACTTGAATCTTATCCCACCATTGATTCACGGCGGATTCCACCCTCGAGAATTCCACCCCGAGAATGCATGATGATGTTGTGTTCCACCATCGATTCGACGAAGGATGTCCACCCTCGAGGATGCGATGTTTTCCCGCTTTCTAGGAGTAGCGTAGATCATTTCATCACGGGCGAACAAGACTTGAATCTTGGTCCCACCATCTTCGATCTTCGAAGTGATGTCCCCCCGAGAATGCAATGTTTTATGATGTGTTCCACCATCGCATTCGATGAAGGATGTCCACCCCCGGGATGCGATGTTTTCCTCGCTTAGGAGTAGCATAGATCATTTCATCACGGGCGTAACCCAAGAAAAGTGATGGGACCATTGTATTCTAGTGATCAAACTTGAACCATGGTCCCACCATTGTATTCGACGAAGGATGTCCACCCCGAGGATGCAATGGTTTATGATGTGTTCCACCGGTTGTTCAACCTCTTTGCGAGGGGTCGCGTGCCGGCCGAAAAAGGTTATCGTACTCCGACGAAGGGCCTTGCCCAAAGGATGCGATCTATCCCACCATCGTGTTCGGCAAAGGGTTTGACCCTTTGAGGATGCGATGTTTGATCTTGGTATTCCACCTAGCGTTATTTGTTTACATCGGGCCGAACCACGCTTTGGTCGATTCCTTTATTAAGGGATACGAGGCACTACTTCGGGTAGTCCAACCATCGTGAGCACTTAATTTGCATATTTGCTTAAAAACAATGATAACCTGCTATAACCGACTAAATATGTCTAGGATATGTGAGATTTAGTTTGCATTATAAACCATCGCATTATAATCGCTACATGTTGCATCACTCCCCATTATAATTTCCACGAAATTGTGGAGTTTATTTCTTATCAACGATGTTCGCTTACTTGGTAAGTGCGGGTTACCCAGTAAACTTTATCGTTGAGGGGCTCTGTAGACACTCCAATTCCGTACCCCTGGTATGTGACATGACATTCGATATTAAGACTTGTTAAAACTTAACAAATGTCTAGTTATAGGGTTTTAAAATGCAAAAGGAAAAGCAAGATGAGTAAAACTGTGAAATGCAGGGGCCAAAGTGTCAAAAAACAGACTACAATTAGATCCAGGCGCCACCACCAAGCAAACATGGCGCGGGCGCCTGTGAGCCCAACAAAAGACTTCGCTTTTGACATTTTATACAAGCTCTCAAGCGTGCGGTACAAGTTGATGAAGCATAAAAAAGAAAATTTAAAGACGACGAGGTCCCATCTTCAGCCTATAAATAGAGGGCTTCAACTTCAAAATTGGGGCCCGAGAAATCACTCTCACCGCACACGCTTCACAATAACGTTGAGTTTACGCCGAGCGAATGACGTGAGAAAGAGAGAGTTCCTCCTATAAGCCTCGGCTCGCTAAATCTCCTTCAAACACAAATCCAACCTGGCAAAGTGAACCTTAGCCTTCCAAATTAGATTCCACCTTATTTCCCGATCCAAAAATCCAAAAGTGAGCAAGCATTTTACTCCCCGAATCCAGAGGCCAAACCGAGAAGTAGCTTGCTGCCTGATTTTCAGCAAAGAAGCAACAAAGACAAAACGCAAGCAATTGCTCCGCCCATTTTACGATACCTGAAAGCAGCTTTCGGAAGCAGTTATTATGCCCGAATCACAACAGCAGCAAAAGACTCCCTCTCCCAAAAGGACAGAGTGAGCACAACCTACGCTTTTAAAGGTAAGCCTTTAAGAGGTTTTTATACAAAAGTGTTATTTTCATCCGGCCCAATGTAAAAAATATAAGCAGTTGTGCTGCCCGGATTTATATAAGAAATAGCACTAAAAAGAGCCATTATTATGGCCAAATATTTTTAAATGTATTTATAATTATCGGAAGGCGGCTAAGTATGTAAATAATGTAGATACATACATATATTTGTTTTAATGCTTCATTTCATTTGCTCAATAAATATAATAAAATCATATTTTAGCCAAAAACTATTTTTGAGACCGAAAAGGCTAATTGGGTGCCTAACACCTTCCCAACTCGTAACTTAGCCCCCGAACCCCTTTTTATAAACTCTGGTTATTTTTTGTTTTTCTTTATTTTTCCTTAAAATAAAGATGAAGATCACAAGAGGCCCGCAACATCCTTTTTGCAATTTTCCGTTTTCTCCTAAACAAGGGACGATTGGAATGAAGGGTGATGCATTTTCTCTATCTTGTTTTCCCATAAACAAGGGAGGATGATGATATGAGAAACCCAAAGCACTCATATAGCATCCAAAATAAAACCTACTTGTCAGTGAGGCTCGCAATATCCTTTTTTGCACTTTTCCGTTTTACCCTAAACAAGGGATGATGGGAATGAAAAGGGTAATGCATTTTTTGTTTCTTGTTTTCCCCTAAACAAGGGAGGATGAGAAACGGAGAAATCCAATGCACTCATAGTGACCTAGGACGATTTTTCAAGTCCATAGTGAGGCAGGGCGTGTTCCTACGCGCCTTCGCAACATCCTTTTTTTGCACTTTTCCATTTTCCCCTAAACAAGAGACGATGAGAATGAAAAGGGTGATGCATTTTCTGTATCCTGCCTTCCCCTAAACAAGGGAGGATGAGATACGGGGAAATCCAAAGCTCTCATAATGGACTAAAGCACACTCGGTGACCGAGGCGTATTCAACACGCTTTTTGACAACACTCTTTCTGCACTTTTAACTTTGTCTTCCCCTAAACAAGGGAGGATGGAATGTAAAGCGTGATGTCTTCCCCGAGCCGTGTGTTCCCCTAAAAAAGGGAGCGCGCGATCCGGGGGATACCTTCCGGGGAACCCACACTACCCAAGTAAAGTTTACATAACTTTACATCTATGTCTCACAAAATAAGTAACTACAATAATAATAACTCCAAGTTATTGCCCGGAAGACCACCTGCTATCAAACACGAACCCGCACCGCAACACGCATTTTAACGAGCTCAACGCACAAACTAAGAAAACAAACACACGGAGTGAGTTATAATGACCCAAGAAGTTAACAACCAGCGGTCATGTCATGGCATGGCATAATGCACAAGCATATATAAGAATCATGGTATCATATTAATATACCAATTATAAACATGTACAAGTCGTCAAAGTACATAATCTCATATAAACCACACAGCACATTGTCTTTCACATCAATGCTCACAAATAAACATGTATAACTAGAATTCGGGCCCAACCCTCAAATAATAAAGCCATGAGTCCAACCCTCAAATGATCACAACTCATCAGTCTTCTTTAATGAGTAATCGTTACTTTCATCCAACCGAGGATGAAGAAATGGGAGTCATCAAGGCTAGGTGGTGCTAACACTGACACATCCCACTATTGGCCAATTAGGAGAAAAGGAACCAACGCGGCGACTCATAGTGAATGTTCTCAAAGGCTATGAATTGTCCCATTCCGACTTAACGACCAAGATGCCACTGACTCAAATCAAGACGCTAGTAGATATTTACTTGAATAAACAAATAAAGACCAAGTCCATAAACTAGCGACTCATCAAATCAAGTAAGTCATAATGTTCTAAACCCAATAAACGATGCACATATTTGCACATATATAACACGTTCAACTAACTCATAAGTTTAGTCCAAGAAACATATTGAGGTATTCATAATCCACAAGTCAACACACAATCAAGAATATCATATAAGCTCAATAAACCATAATATGAGGTCTACTATAGTCTCCTCAAAATCAAACTAAAGACTATTAGCTCAAGAACCACAAATCAAGACTTAATATTTAGTCTCACTTTAAAAGCACACCGGACTCAATCATGGTCCTAGTCATCGATATATTCGACATCCTCAAAACCACTCTCATGAATAACAAGACTACCCCTATAGTCACAACCTCACAAGTGCCTTCATGTGCACGCAACCAAATTCCCTAAAAAAGGAATTATTCAATAATTATTCCTATTTGAGACCCATAGGTTGGTCTCTAATGCTCCGGCTCTAATGAGCACGCCGAAACAATTCCCAAGAGTCACCCGACTAATCAAATCTCGAGCTTCTAGTAGCTCTTATACTTTCTAATTTAGTAAAGCGTCACCTAATGTTCACCATCAAGGCCTCTAACATATCGATGTCACAATTGAACACAAATCGAGGTACTGGGTCCTCACAACATAATCAAACGAAACCCAAACATCGAGGATTTCAACCCGAGTTCATTAACACTTTATTGAGCTTATATTGACTTGGTTGAGTCTTAATACTACGTTTCATTCTTAACACATATCATCAATCCCGAATTAATACTTCAATCGAATTTATAACAAATTAATCATTCTAGCTTGATTCCAAGCCCTTAAATCCATAAACTCAACATAATCATGAACCCATTTCATACAACACATAAATCTTCATTTAAAACATCCTACTCAGATATCTAGCAAGTTCACACTTCCAAAAATCCACAATATAGGCATACATAGCATTTCAAGTGTTTATAGCCCACAAATAGCAAGTAGATTGTTTTCCTTAGGCCAATGAACCAAAATAAAAAAGAAAAGAAAAAGAGTAAGTAACTACCTAGCTTGGATGAAAACTAAAAGCAATGAAAATCAGATCGGGTGAAGTTGTTCTACTGCCGAGGGCTTCAAGAATCCAAAGTTACAAGGCAATCCGACGGTTGATCTTCGTGGATCGGCGAGGCAGTTGCCTCGAGTCTCCATGGACTCTCTCTCTCTAACAAATCGGGAGGAAGAAATGAAGGAGGAATGGCTGCAATGGTTGGGGTTTGTGGTTATAACACCCACAAAGAATAAGGGTAGAATAAACAATGTGGGTACACTTGTTGATGGATTGGAGGTTAAATTACAACTTAGTTTAGGCTAATGATGATCAATAAAACTAACCCAACTCATTAGACTCAATTAGGACTAAGTAGGGTGGTTTAGAATGGGTTCATTAAGGTTAAATCTGGGCAAAATCATCAAAAAATCAAACAGTTTGAAAGTAGCCTGGGCCAAGCAGCCGCTTGTCCCTTCCTCGAGCGAGCACTTAGTCCCCTTTTTCGCCAAACCAACCTACTAGAAAATGCGCGGTCACTGTTTTTATCGAAATGAAGCCAAATTCAAAATTGAGAAATATGCTTGAAATGAAGTCTAATTGACCCTTTCAACTCAACCCCAATCAATCCTACGGTGAACCACTCCAAACATGTCCGAACAACATCCTAAACAACCCAGAACCAAGACAAAGTCATAACAATCCTTAAAGAACTTAAGAATGAAATGTCACACAACTCAATCTTAAACTACGCGATAAAGATCTAACGATATCTCCAAAGCTTCCAAAGCATGAATAGACGAAGAAACACCCTCCAACTTCAAGTCTAACACATATAAACAAGTCCTTAACAATCATTGTTGATTCTTATGTTAAATTTATATCCGATCAAGACATTACATTAGTTTTATACTGGCTAATCAAGGTTATCGACATGTGCAACCGTGTATAGAACTTTGCCTTGTATAGTTTCTTTTTAGGACTTTTTTCAGTTCACGGAAGACCTTTCCTGCCTTTCACCTAAGACCTCGCCTTATAGCTTAAGATTCGGAGACCTCGTGTCCACTGATTCGCTTTACGTGTCCTTCCAAATAGTTAGCTTGATTAATTCAAACTTATTTCCATATATTATTTGAATTAATCCAAGTCTTTCCCCGACATATGCCGCCGAAAGCAACTTTCCGAAAAGCAGAATACTTTTCGCCTGGCTGGCGTAAAAGCAGATCGGCTCCCTACTTCTCTCGCTTCATCTCGATCTAACACCAAATCGCCCACCTTGAAGATCTCGTAAATGATTATCTCTAGTTATTCTGTGAAGACGAAATTCTTTGATCCATGCATTTAATGCATTTATGAATAGAGTCGTTGAAGTCTTCGCCTTCTCCAACGGATCCTTTCGTGCATCGCTTTAAATGCCATTAAAGATCGGAACAAAAAACAATCGTATTTAATCAATCGAACACTTAAAGAATTGCTCAATCTACACAACTCCAAGTCTTTTCAGCATTCAATAGATCCTCAACAAATTAAGTCCTCAACAACAAGAAGTCGCTTCAACAATTATTGTTTTATTCTTCTTGTTGTTTACTTCCATTAATATATTTTCGCATCTAATTAAATATCTTGTATTTACGATATTTAATTCCCTAGACCCAAACACAAGTCAATATTTTGTACCGATCCATTAGGGATATTCTTTGTAATTGATCTAAGTGGAAACATAGGCACAATTTAAATCCAAGGTTGATCGCCTGTGGTGGACGTAGCACTATTATATGTGAACCATCCCAAAATACTTGTGTTATTTCTTCTGTCTTCATTTATTTATTGAACCGCTAGTTTCATTGATTAAATTATCCATTTGGTAATCTTAGAACAGGTCACGGTGAGTCCTTATCTACAGCACTGAACACCTTTCTCTTGAAGGTCTTCACTACTTGATTCTTTTCATAGATTGCAAGTAACTTTCAGGAACTTACTTAAAAGTTTTAAAGTGTTAATAAGCTATTCAACCCCCCTCCCTAGCTTATTATGTGCTCATTGGGACCCACAATCATATAAAGACCTAGGGCCTAAACGAGGTCATAAATACACAAATGCAAGTAAACTCCAACCGAAGTCGCATTCGACTAACGCCGAGTTACAACTTGCTTGATTTTAGCAAGTTAACAACTATGGAATATCTCTCGACAAGGTTTTGGTCCTCTGTGGTCACTTCCACACATCCGGACACTCTCACCAACCAATCATACAATCAACAAAAGAAATCACGAGCATGATACGCAAACCAAGCCAACTAAGGATCGGGGTGCCACACATCAAGTTAACCCCCTCGCGCGAATTTCCAAAAGAGGCTTAAGAACTTTCTACGAAACGGTTTACATTAGAGTTCTCTTTTAAATGAAGCTCTCGAATATGTAGATACAAGCCTACTTCAACATCTAATGCTCTGTAGTATCTACCGATCCAATACCAACAATGCCAACTACTTCTCCAACACCTACTCCAAACTCGGTACATATCCAGGATCCTATATATGCAGATATCAAAGGCTTCATCCTACATCATACGAGGCTCAAAGACCTCAAAAAAACAAAAAAACAAAACAAAACAAAAGGCTGAACATATGTGCACAGGTAAAAGAAATTCCCAAAGGATTGCAAATGTCAAGTGGAAGAACAATTGCAAAAAGTTGAATAGTTTACAAATTGTCATTGATGACTAATAGGCTCAACTTTGAAATTGTGATTGCGTAAAAACATAAATATTTACAAAAATGTTTATTTGTGTCTGTTGTTGTTTTTTGTTGCTATTGTTTTGTTGTTGTTGTTGTTCTATATAAGTAATTTCAATAGCTAGTTAAAGAGTTGCATCGCGATATATAAAAAGCTATATACCGCGATGCAAACGACACTATACACTTATTATTTTTGATTTACTTTATGATAAACTATGAACCACAATATATTTTTAAAAAAAGGGAATCGCGATTCAAAAAATATATGAAATAAAAATATATTTCTGAACCACGATTCAAAAAATTTAAAATATATTCAAAAACCTACCAGCATTAAAGATAAGTGCATAAATGAAGCAAAATCTATCGACCGCGTCATTCAAGAACCAAACATTAAAAGAAAATTGTATTATGAGACCAAACATACCAACATGTATTTCTAGAGATAACACTAAAGAAAGATATAACCCTAACTCCTTTTCTTCTTTAAATAGCTTTTGTCATCTCTTTCATTTTTTTTTCATGACTAACAGCTATCCTTTCTTCGTTTGTTAATTCTTCTTCCTTATTTCCTTGCTTTAGTTATATTGTTTTTTCTCTCTTTCTTTTCAAAGCCAGCTTAGGTTCTAGGTTCATCTAATATGCATCTTCATTTGGAAAAATATGGTCCTAGATCCAACAATCTTAATTTGTCCATCAGAATTATAATCATCTCGAGCATCAGATGCGTTCCAATCCTAATTTGGGCATCAGATGCATATTAAAAATATTATACTGGAGATGCAGGCTCCAGATGGAACTGGTCTCTCTGTTAAATCTCTATAACTGGAGTAGCACCTTCTTTACAAATATTAGCATATGTTTCATATTCCCTTTTGTTCTTCGCTTTTCAACCCAATCACTTTCATTTACTATCAAACTAATTCTCACTTATTTAGTACCCTTTCACCTACCCTCACTTTCCTTCTTTCCTCAGCATGATTGAAGAAGCTAAACATCGTACTGTATGGTTGGCTCTTTGTTTATTCCCATTTCTACTTAAAAACCCCATCATGAAGGAAAAAAAAACTTCATTTTCTTCAATGGTGTGCCGGGTCAAACATGACAATGAGATTGTAATAGTTTTTTTTTCTGTATTTGTTTGCAATTCAGTTTGTTTGTTTGTACTATAGAATCTATTAATTAATGTAATTGTGAACCACAGTGCAACTGCTTTTTATGAATTTTTTTATTTCTTTTGTTATAAACTTTGAAACGCAGTATATCTTTCTTTAATGTTTTTTCTTGACTTACGTGCTAGTAGGTTTTGCTTCATTTATGCACTTTTCTCCACATATATCTTTGAATTGCGGTGCAACTATTTTTGAATTTCATTAAAAGGGAATCGCGTTGCGCAAAATATGGAATTTTAATAAGAAACTTTGCACCGTGATTTATATTTAAAAAAAGAATTGTGATATATTTATTAAAATACTAATAATCCATTACAAGAAATAAGTGAAGACAATCTCTTGAGATACAGATGTATGATTTTATTTTCAATTCCAACCGATGATTCTCTGGTAAACCAAAATCAAAGTCAAACGGTTTGGAAGACAAAAGACAGTTCCTTCATCAAGATCAGAATAGATGAAGGAAGAAGGGGATGCAACTTTTGTTATGTAAGTCCTTCACGAATTTTTTTAATTATGATGCACAAATTAAGATTGCTACCAGACATATTTTTCGTGTATTTAGGACAATATTTATACCGATTAAGATCCATATTAGCTTAAAATATAAACAAATCTGTATTTCAGGAGAGAGTTAAGGAAGAAAGGAAGAAAGGAAGGAAGAACAAATAAATGAAGGAAAGAAAGTTATGAGTATAGGAGGAAGAAATGATCGTTAATATTTAAGGACACAAAAAGTGAGAGTTGTTTTAAGAAGAAAAAAAATAAAAGGACCACAAACGTCCACCGCTACGTTTTAAAATTATTAACCACAAAAATGAAATAAAAATCACGGTATAGAAAAAGTACAGAAACATCAACTCTCTTTATTTTTAATTCCCTTTTGGAAATATATCGCGGTGCAACAATTATTTGATGAACAAAAAAAAAGGGAATCGCGGTGCAAGAAACATCAACTCTCTTTATTTCCAATTTCAATCGAATACAGAGAATAAACTATCTCAAGGAACAAAATGTCAATACATATCTATTATAAACCCATCCTCTTTTGTTATGTAAGTCTTTCACGATTTTTTAAATTCTAATGCACAAATTAAGATTGCTACCAGATATATTTTTAAGCAATGAGCTCAAATGTTCTACCGAGCCAAAGAAACAAGAAGAAAATACAGAGAATAAATTATCTCAAGGAACAAAATGTCAATACATATCTTTTAGAAACCCATCCTCTTCTTCAAATCAGTATGTCTATGACTGTGAGTTTCACATATGTTTTGAACATCAACAGCTCCCTTCAAACCATCTTATTCTTTAAATATGTATGCCTATGGCTGTTGGTTTCAAAACATCAACTGCTCCCTTCATACGATTTATTGTCAATTCCAACTGTTGTTGATAAACGGCTAGAATTGGAGATAAACGATTGGAATTTGAAATAAATCGTATGAAGGGTCGTCAAATGGGTTGGAAGCCAAAAGATAATCCAACCTTCTTCAAGTTCATTAATTCTGATGCACAGATTAAGTTTGTGGCGAAGCATAAATTTATTGTATTTTGGACCATTTTTGAAACATCAGTGAAAGTAGTGTCAAAGCTTTGGATCTAGAAACATAGTATTGAAACGAAGTAAGGAACAAAGGAATAAATGACGGTAGATATTTAAGGACAAAAAAATAAAAAACAAGTGTTGTTTATCTTTAATTATGGATCTTGATATACGTGCTTGGTAGTTGAATTTATTTAATTTGTCTTTAATGTTGACTGTTGATTATTTGAAGAATGAACCTTTTTTGCACCACGATATATGTAGGATTATTGTTTTGGTCTTGATATACGTGCTTGATAGTTGGCTTTCTTTACTTTGTTTCAAATTCAATTTTGTTTTAAATGCTAGCTCTTGATATTCGAATTTCAAAGAAAAACATATGCACTGCGGTATAGAAATACGTTCAACGCGATATATCAAAAAGGGAATCGCGGCGCAAAAACATTGTTTTGGATTTAAAGCAAATGAAAGGAAATAAGGTAGAAAAAATGGTTATGAATAAAAAAAGAAGAAGAAATAATAGTAGGTATTTAAAGACGAGAAAAACAAGAAGAAATGTTGTTTGTCATTAATAATGTTACACCGCGATATAAATTCTTGTTTACTTACATTTCTATATTCAAATACTATGAACCGCGATATATAAAAATCTGTACCGTGATACAAATATCTATTAACTTCAATTTTTTTATTAAAACTTAAATAATGCAAAAAACTAATAAATATTAATTGCTATGAACACTGGTTAATAATATATTTGTGAACATGTGCAAAAATATGTAAAATTAATTGATGAAGGAAACTTTGCACCGCGACATATAATATTGTTGTATAAAATATTTAAAAATGAATCTTTGAATCGCGGTGCAAAAATATGTAAAATTAATTGATGAAAGAAACTATTAACCGCGATATAAACTTGCACTTTATAAACTTTGCACTGCGATATATAAACTTGACGTAGCGCGTATATTGCTCATTAAGGGTATCACAGTTTTTTTCGCGTCCAAAAGTAACTTTTTATGGGTGATATGCCTAGCCCAAATCTGGTCACGAGCAGAGCACGAGCCACCATCACGTGCCGGTCACGAGCATGGGCCTGAAAGATCCACGTGCCTAGCGAGCACAAGAAGATCAACACCTAACAATGAAAGCATGACGCTCCCGACACAACCTGGCTCTGACACAAAGCCCGGCCTCGACTGTGGCCTTGCCCGAATTACATTCTGGTACAAGACATCACCTATCACACAGTAGCAGGCCTTGCCCGCCACCCAAATCGAGCGTAATACATCGGACTTGCCCGCCAAGACACGGCCGAAAGTTACCATATGTAGGCAGTGACACTTGCCTTATCCGCTCCTCGATATAACGCGGCCACCAGATACCACTGTGAAATCTAGAGTTTCACCTCGGGAACAAGATGACTAAAGAAACCAAATCCTACCCGGATTCAACCACACAAGGCCAATAAATACCCCTCCACCGCCATCACAAAGGTACATGCTCTCATACACTCACCTCTTCCTTGAGTTCCGTATTCTGCTCTCATACACGCACTTACTCTCACGCCGAGGGTTTCAAGCGAGGCCCCGCCTTGCAGACTTCCACTGTTTTCTCGTGTTTCACCAAGGAAGCAGCCTACAAGCCCGTATATCCTACCCAAAGAACGACGGCCCAAGCCGAGGATTTTGCCACATCGCTTGGTTCCGCTGTCGAAACATCAACATCCCACTTTTTCAAGACTCACGGTGCAAATCTCTCAATAACCACCAACCGCAATGGCCGGTAAGAACAAGAACACAAGCAACAACCGGGCCGGAAGCCGCTGGCCTTGATCTCCCACCGAAAGCACCCTGCGGGTTCGCACTGTAAGAAGAAGATTGCCGCATGGCAAGCAAAGACATGGGAAGCGACGTTCTACGTGGAAGAACACCATCCCAAAGATGCTAGCCGTAATCGTGCCACCAACGTGATGCAAGGGAGATCATCAATGAGCAACTTAGTGCCCGGGAGCAGGATCTCAGGACACAGCTGAATCACCAAAGGGAGAATGGCCATGGCAGTCATGCGAATCCACCCGGCCAAGCCCCTGCGCAACAAGCTGCTGCTCTCCAAGTCCAAGCGGATTACTATAGCGTAATGTACAAGCTCAATCAACAACTATCAAGGCTTGGGGCCATGCCCCTGGCCCCTGGTCGACTTAGAATTGCCAACTTTGAGTGTCCCTCAGCCTGCTGATGATGGCCATGCCTCACAACGCCGCCTCGCACTAAGCAAGCGCTTCTTCAATCGGTTATCCGTATACCGCCGAAAAGGTTGAAGAGGTAAACGAAAGAGATGACCAGCGAAAGCGTATATATAGCCGCCCAAATTTTCATACGCAGCCTGCTGGCAAAATTACTATGCCCGCAGTGAAAATAATAGTCACCGCAGAGCTCGCGAACACGCCGAGAAAGAAGCATATCAAAGCTAAGCGTAGACAAATGTAGTAGACAAGGAGATGGAAGCATCTTACGCGCCAACCTTCGGCCCGCCGGCCTCACGCGAGCATAGATCAGATCATGCCCGCTCATCGAGTATCAACCTAGATGCCGAGAAGCGCTTGTCTGAGCGCATGGAAGCAATGAAGCGTGACATGGCAAAAACGATGGCTAACCTAGCCGTGCCAAGCCCGCTATGGTGTAATCAAGCCGGAGGGAAGCCCCTTTCACCGCCGAATCGAGAACGCACCACTCGCGAAGGCATCACATTCCCACAATTTGAGAAATATTTCGGAAGACGCGCAAGTGGATCGCTCGATCATTCGAGGCACAAATTAATGGTGACAGATATCAAGCTCTAAAATGCGAGCATTCGAGGGAGCTCTACAAGGGAAAGCAATGTGCATGGCTCGAAGGGTTCCCCGTGATCTATAGCATGGGAAGTGTTGAGGAAAATTCCTCAAGAATTTGGCACCGCTAGACCAACACCTAAAAACCGATTCGATCTCGCTAAAGTCAAGCAAGGCGAGCATGAGTCTTATGGAAGTTACTTGAAAAGGTTTGAGGAGACGCTCGACCAAGTGACCGCAACCAGTGATCCCGAGATTACTTTCGCTATCTAAACAACATGAGCGTGGCCTCAAGACAATGTTGGCCATGAACCCGGAGCCTCCAAGGCCGAAGCCGCTAGCAAGTTCCCATTCTGCTTTGCTCGACCGAGACTGCTCGAGCGACAAAAATAAGAACAAGGACAAGGCCCAGACTGCCACGCCACCGACCGACCGAGGGCAAAGCAATCGCCGCGCAGAGATGAGGAGGTCGCCTACCCCGCCAAAAGTTATTCGTAGAAGCTCGCTTACCCCGCTAAACACAACGCGGAGGACATCATGCTCCTGACGGAGACGCCTCGCCTATCCCATATCCACTTGATCCCGAGCTCGCCCATACTAAGGATCCCAATAAGTACCGCGACTACCATCATGGCACCGGCATACTATAGAGGAATGCGTAGATCAAAACGCGAGATACAAAAGCTCATAAATGCGGGCAAATTAAACCGCTTTTAAGAAAAACCAGGCGACGGAACAATGCGGACAATGAAAGACAAGACAGACTCCACGAGGAAGAGGTGGCTGCCCCTCAAATTCGAGGAGTGGTCAACATGATTCAGAAGAACTTCCATCCAACACACAACTTGGGAAGCACATATATTCACTCTCCGTAGCGGTAAACTCTCCATTGCATACAAAGAAAGTGGGAACCCAACATCTTTTTACCCGCAATGAAGTTAGCAGTACCCCTCTAGCTTCCGAGCAACCGCTAGTCATCTCCTCGTCTGTAAACGCATGGCAAGTCCACGTGGTTCTCGCCGACACAAAGCGCGCAGATATCATGTACTATTCCTCTCTTTTAAAGAGTTGGAGTTAGCAGATGCCCGGCCGCAACCCTACCTTGAAAACCGGAAGGGTTCACTAATCACCAAGCTGGGCGTAAAAGGTACCATCGAGCCGGAAGTGTTCATGGGAGACGGGCACAAACCCGAACCGAGATGATCACTTTCCCGGTGATCGACCTCAAATCAACAGACATTGCATCCCAGCGCGCCGGCCATGGCCAAATTTCAAATGGTCACCTCGATACCTCACCAAAAGGCAAAATTTTACACGTAGAATGCGGGGTATATCGAATAGCAAGCCTTCTAACGTGGGAATGCGAGTTGTCGAGACTCCCAAAAGAAAAGCGTAAGCCGATTGTGGACATTCCCGATCGACAACCCAGTAAAAGAGGTGCCCGACACTACGACGCTACTACCACCATAAACCGCATAGAGATCGAAAGCAGGTTTAAGCGCATTTAACCCCACGGACACGCATTTGCAGCCCGCAAGCCCCATCCCCATTCATTCCAGCGTAAGGCAAAGCGCCCAAAGACACATGATATTGAGATGGATACCCCGCAGCGCGGATGAACCCGATATCCAACCCGAGGGCGAAGCCGAAGAAATTATCATCAATCCCTCCCCGCCTCGAGCGTAAAATCAAAATCGGAAGGCCACGCCTCCCGAGGCTCTGCAAAGGCCGATTGACCTGTTGAAGAACGGGGCCTGATGTATTTGCCTGGACTGCCGAAGACATGCAAGGGATCAACCGAGGACGTTGCGCAAGGCCATGACTTGAATGTCGACCTCCACATTCCGACTCGGGCCCAAGCCAGAACGCCCGAGGCAATACTCCCTGAAAAAGTGCCGCCATCCCGTGTAAGTAGAAAAGCTCATGAAGGCGCACATCATCGAGGAAATACGTCTCTAAGACCGACCCGGCTAGCAAACGTGGTAATGGTCGTGAAAGCAAACGACAAGTGGCGAATGTGCGTTGACTTCACAAACCTCAATAAAGCCTCGCCTAAAAGATCAGCACCGCTACCAATGAGACATGCTCGTGGATTCCATTTCTAAGCTGATGCTCGGCCTGACGCATACTCAAGGTATCACCAAGTTAGGGATGAATGCAAGACAAAAGCTAAAACAACCTTCCTAAGTACGGGGCCTATATCGCTATAAAATGATGCCATTCTGGCTGAAGAACGCAGGGCAACCTATCGGGCCAGATGTGGTCAACAAAGTCTTCGCAGCAATGCGAAAGATCAGCGCACATTGATGACACGGTCATCAAAACAAAAGGTCGCGACTACACTCTCGACTTGGCGTAAACATTTGCCAATCTCCTGAAACATAACATGAAGCTTAATCCCTGAAAATGCGCGGGTTCGCCGAGCAGAAAATTCCACTCGTTTATGGTCAACCCGCTGTATAGAAAGAAGAAACCGTAGAAAATCCAGTGCCCCTGCCGACATGGAGCAGCCTCTTACCGTATTAAGCACATACAACAACGATCGAAGAATATAATTGCCTCGGTCGCTTCATCTCCCTGGCCAATGAGAAATGCCTCCCCGTTTTTCAAAATTCCGCTGCAACAAGTGGATTTGAGTGAATGTCGACCGCACTGCAGCCCTCGAGCAGCCTCAGTGGAATACTTTGGGCAACCACCCTCTCGCCAGCCCCGTGCCCTGAGAACCATCAGAGAGACTGGCGGTCACGTACTGCTTGCCAGCCATTGCTGTTGTTGGGAAGAATTAGATATTCAAAAACCCGCACTATGTATCCAAAGCCCCTCCTGCCGAGGGTCGTTATTTTAATGCGTGAAAAATT
>CM028378.1:152892703-152945077 GCA_013146195.2 Codonopsis lanceolata | reverse complement strand
ATTGGGAAGTTTCACTTCTCCCTCAAAGTTCAAAAGTTCAAGCATAAGTCCTCAAGTTTCTCAAGTTGCAAAATGGCCCTTAAAGCAACGGAAAGTTAACAAAGTTAATTTTGTAACAAAATTGGCTATCCCTCAAGATCAAAAAAGAAAGCTCACATCCCAATGAATCGACCACAAGAAGAAAATCGAAGCGATGTGATGAAAAGAAAAAATGGCAAAGAAAGTGAAATTCTCGGCAAAAAGAAAAAAATGCAAGGAAAAAAGAGAAATGCAAAAGAAGAGAAAAAATGCAGTACAACAAGAAAGAAAAAAAGAAGAAATGCAATGAAAAGAAAAAAATGCAATGAAAAAAAGAAATGCAATGGAAAGAAAAAATGCAAAGAAGAAAAAAAAGCAAGAAAGAAAAAATGCAAGAAGAAGAAATGCAAGAAAAAGAAAAATGAAGCAAGAGAAAAAAAAAGCAGCAAGAGTAGCAGCAGAAGCAAGAGAAGAAAAAGAAGCAAAAGTAGCAGCAGAAGCAAAAGTAGCAAAAGTAGCAGCAAGAGCAGTAGCAGAAACAAGAGAAGCAAAAACAACAAAATCAGCAAATGCAGCGACAAAACAAAAGCAAGAAAATGTAAAGAAAGGTAAAGTATTCATATTTTACCTGCATGCATCTCACTTGAATCTTGGTCCCACCATTGCATTCGACGAAGGATGTCCACCCCTGAGAATGCAATGTTTTATGATGTGTTCCACCATCGCATTCGACGAAGGATGTCCACCCCTGAGGATGCGATGTTTTCCTGCTTTCTAGGAGTAGCATAGGATCATTTCATCACGGGGCGTAACCCCAAGAAGAGTGATCAAACTTGAATCTTGGTCCCACCATTGCATTCGACGAAGGATGTCCACCCCCGAGGATGCAATGTTTTATGATGTGTTCCACCATCGCATTCGATGAAGGATGTCCACCCCTGGGGATGCGATGTTTTCCTGCTTTTTAGGAGTAGCATAGGATCATTTCATCACGGGGCGTAACCCCAGGACGAGTGATCAAACTTGAACCATGGTCCCACCATTGCATTCGACGAAGGATGTCCACCCCTGAGGATGCAATGGTTTATGATGTGTTCCACCTGGTTGTTCAACCTTTGCTGCTAGGGGGTCGCGTGCCCCGGGCCAGTGAAAAGCTTATCGTACTCTGACGAAGGGCCCTGCCCAAAGGATGCGATCTATCCCACCATCGTGTTCGGCAAAGGGTTCGACCCTTTGAGGATGCGATGTTTGATCTTGGTATTCCACATAGCGTTATTTGTTTACATCGGGCCGAACTACGTTTGGTCTGATTCCTTTTATTAAGGGATACGTAGGCAGCCTACTTCGGTAGGTCCGACCATCAGAGCACTTAATTTGCATATTTGCTTAAAAACAATGATAACCTGCTATAATCGACTAAATATGTCTAGGATATGTGAGATTTAGTTTGCATTATAAACTGCTGCATTATAACTGCTACATGTTGCATCACTCCCCATTATAATTTCCACGAAATTAGGGAGTTTATTTCTTATCAACGATGTTCGTTTACTTGGTAAGCTGCGGGTTACCCGTAAGCTCCATCGTTGAGGGGCTCTGTAGACACTCCAATTTCGTACCCCTGGTATGTGACATGACATTCGATATCAAGACCTGTTAAAACTTAACAAATGTCAAGTTACAGGGTTTAAAAATGCAAAAGGAAAAGCAGGATGAGTAAAAATGTGAAATGCAGGAGCCAAAGTGTCAAAAAACAGGCTATAATTAGATCCATGCGCCACCACCAAGCAAACATGGCGCGGCGCCCAGAGCCCAACAGTGCACTTTCGTTTTGACATTTTTTACAAGCTATCAAGCGTGCGGTACAAGTTGATGAAGCATAAAGAAGAAAATTTAAAGACGACGAGGTCCCTTCTTCAGCCTATAAATAGAGGGCTTCAACTTCAGAATTGGGGCCCGAGAAATCACTCTCACCGCACACAGTTCACACAGCGTTGAGTTTACGCTGAGAGCGATCGTGAGAAAGAGAGAGTTCCCCTCCTATAAGCCTCAAAGCTCTGCCAAATCTCCTTCAAACACAAATCCAACCGGTCAAAGTGAACCTTAGCCTTCCAGCTAGGATTCCACCTTATTTCCCCGATCCAAAAATCCAAAAGTGAGCAGTTACTCTGCCCGAATCCAGAGGCCAAATCCGACAGAAGCAAGCAGTTGCTCTGCCCGATTTTCGCCAGCAGCAAGCAAACAACAGCAAAAACGCAAGCAACTAATCCGCCCATTTTACGATACCTGAAAGCAGCTTTCGGAAGCAGTTATTATGCCCGAATCACAATAGCAGCAAAAGACTCCCTCTCCCAGAAGGACAGAGCGAGCACAACCTACGCTCTTAAAGGTAAGCCTTTAAAAGGTTTTTATACAAAAGTGTTATTTTCATCCGGCCCAATGTAAAAAATATAAGCAGTTATGCTGCCCGGATTTATATAAGAAATAGCACTAAAAAGAG
Source organism: Codonopsis lanceolata (assembly GCA_013146195.2). Classification (NCBI taxonomy): domain Eukaryota; kingdom Viridiplantae; phylum Streptophyta; class Magnoliopsida; order Asterales; family Campanulaceae; genus Codonopsis; species Codonopsis lanceolata. Next base: position 152,942,559 of record CM028378.1, on the reverse strand, counting down.
CAATTATTATCACCAAATATTTTTAAATGTATTTGTAATTACTGGAAGGAGGCGGCTGCAAGTCTGTAAATAATGTAGATACATATATATTTGTTTTAATGCTTCATTTCATTTGCTCAATAAATATAATAAAATCATATTTTAGTCAAAAACTATTTTTGAGACCGAAAAGGCTAGTTGGGTGCCTAACACCTTCCCAACTTGTAATTTAGCCCCCGAACCCTTTTTTATAAACTTTGGTTATTTTTTGTTTAATTTTATTTTTCCTTAAAATAAAGATGGCGACTTTGTTACAGCATGTTGGATCACAGTGAGGCCCGCAACATCCTTTTTTTGCAATTTTCCGTTTTCTCCTAAACAAGGGACGATGGGAATGAAAAGGGTGATGCATTTTCTGTATCTTGTTTTCCCATAAACAAGGGAGGATGATATACAGAGAAACCCAAAGCACTCATAGTGATCCAAAATAAACCTACGGTCACAGTGAGGCTCGCAATATCCTTTTTTTGCACTTTTCTGTTTTCCCCTAAACAAGGGATGATGGGAATGAAAAGGATGATGCATTTTTTGTATCTTGTTTTCCCCTAAACAAGGGAGGATGAGATACGGAGAAATCCAATGCACTCATAGTGACCTAGGACGATTTTTCAAGTCCATAGTGAGGCAGGGCGTGTTCCCACGCGCCTTTGCAACATCCTTTTTTTGCACTTTTCCATTTTCCCCTAAACAAGGGACGATGGGAATGAAAAGGGTGATGCATTTTCTTTATCCTGCCTTCCCCTAAACAAGGGAGGATGAGATACGGAGAAATCTAAAGCTCTCAAAATGGACTAAAACACACTCGGTGACCGAGGCGTATTCAACGCGCTTTTTGACAACACTCTTTCTGCACTTTTAACTTTGTCTTCCCCTAAACAAGGGAGGATGGAATGGAAAGCGTGATGTCTTCCCCGAGCCGCGTGTTCCCCTAAAAAAGGGAGCGCGCGATCTGGGGGATACCTTCCGGGGCACCCACACTACCCAAGTAAAGTTTACATAACTTTACATCCATGTCTCACAAGATAAGTAACTACAATAATAATAACTCCAAGCTATTGCCCGGAAGACCACCTGCTATCAAACACGAACCCGCAGCTGCAACACGTACTAACGAGCTCACTGCACAAACTAAGGAAAACAAACACACGGAGTGAGTTATAATGACCCAGTAAGTTACTAAATACAACTGTATGACATATCATGTCATGGCATGGCATAATGCACAAGCATATATAAGAATCATGGTATCATATTAACATACCAATTATAAACATGTACAAGTCGTCAAAGTACATAATCTCATATAAACCACATAGCACATTGTTTTTCACATCAATGCTCACAAATAAATATGTATAACTAGAATTCGGGCCCAACCCTCAAATAATAAAACCACGAGTCCAACCCTCAAATGATCACAACTCATCAATCTTCTTTAATGAGTAATCGTTACTTTCATCCAACTGAGGATGAAGAAATAGGAGCTCGATATCAGGCTAGGTGGTGCTAACACCAGACCACATCCCACTATTGGCCAATTAGTGAGGAGAAAAGGAACCAATGCAGCGACTCATAGTGAATGTTCCCCAAAGGCTATGAATCATCCCATTGCCGACTTAACGACCAAGATGCCAGCTGGACTCAAATCATGACGCTCAAGTAGATATTTACTTGAATAAACAAATAAAGACCAAGTCCGGCACTAGCGGACTCATTAAATCAAGTAAGTCATAATGTTCTACAAAACCCAATAAACGATGCACATATTCGCACATACATAACATGTTCAACTAACTCATAAGTTTAGTCCAAGAAACCACATATTGAGGTATTCATAATCCTCAAGTCAACACACAATCAAGAATATCATATAAGCTCAATAAACCATAATATGAGGTCTACTATAGTCCTCTCCTCAAAATCAAACTAAAGACTACTATATTAGTCTAAGAACGACCACAAATCAAGACTTAATATTTAGTCTTCACTTAAAAGCACACCGGACTCAATCATGGTCCTAGTCATCATATATATTCGACATCCTCAAACCCACTCTCATGAATAACAAGACTACCCCATAGTCACAACCTTACAAGTGCCTTCATGTGCACGCGACCAAATTCCCTAAAAAGGAATTCATTCAATAATTATTTCTTAATGATACTCGAGACCATAGGTTGGTCTCTAATGCTCCGTGCTCTAACGAGCACGCTCGAAACCAATTCCCAAGAGTCACACCCGACTAATCAAATCTCGAGCTTCTAGTAGCTCTTTATACGGCTTTCTAATTTAGTAAAGCGTCACCTAATGTTCACCATCAAGGCCTCTAACATATCGATGTCACAATTGAACACAAATTGAGGTACTTGGGTCCTCACAACATAATCAAACGAAACCCAAACATCGTAGGATTTCAACCCGAGTAAATTAACACTTTATTGAGCTTATATTGACTTGGTTGAGTCTTAATACTACGTTTCATTCTTAACACATATCATCAATCCCGAAATTAATACTCCAATCGAATTTATAACAAATTCCCAAATCATTCGGGCTTGATTCCCAAGCCCTTAAATCCATTAAACTCAACATAATCATGAACCCATTTCATACAACACATAAATCTCATTTAAAACATCCTACTCAGGATATCTAGCAAGTTCACACTTCCAAAAATCCACAATATAGGCATACATAGCATTTCAAGTGTTTATAGCCCACAAATAGCAAGTAGATTGTTTTCCTTAGGGCCAATGAACCAAAAAAAAAAAAAAAAAAGTAAGTAGTAACTTACCTAGCTTGGATGAAAACTAAAAGCAATGAAAATCAGATCGGTGAAGTTGTTCTACTCGTCGAGGGCTTCAAGAATCCAAAGTTACAAGGCAATCCGACGGTTGGATCTTCGTGGATCGAAGGAGGAAGAACTAGGGCTCCTTGAGTCTCCCATGGACTCTCTCTCTCTCTAACTCACAAATTGGGGAGGAAGAAATGAAGGATGAATGGCTGCAATGGTTGGGGGTTTATGGTTATAACACCCACAAAGAATGAGGGTAGAATAAACAATACATGGGTACACTTAGTGATGTATTAGGTTAAATTACAACTTAGTTTAGGCTAATGATGATCAATAAAACTAACCCAACTCATTAGGACTCAATTAGGACTAAGTAGGGTGGATTAGGGAAGGTTTAGAATGGGTTTATTAAGGTTAAATCGGGCAAAATCATCAAAAAATCAAAGCAGCCGGAAACAGAGTCGGGGCCAAGCGGTCGCTTGGTCCCTTCCTTGAGCGAGCGCTTAGTCCCCTTTTCTGCCAAGCCAACCTACTAGAAAATGTGCGGTCACTCAGTCCTTCTACTAAGCGAGCGCTCAGTCCAAAATTGAGAAATAGGCTTGAATACTTCCAAGAAGTTAAAGAACAACTAGGAGAATAAGAACTCTGAAAGATGAGTTGGTCACACAACTCAATCTTAAACTACGCGATAAAGACGAACGATATCTCCAAAGCTTCCAAATCATGAATAGACTTAAGAAACACCTCCAACTTCAAGTCTAACACATATAAACAAGTCCTTAACAATCATATAAAGACCTAGGGCCTAAACGAGGTCATAAATACACACAATGCAAGTAAACTCTCAACCGAGTCGCATTCTGACTAACGTCGAGTTACAACTTGTGATTTTAGCAAGTTAACAACTATGGAATATCTCTCAACAAGGTTTTGGTCCTACTGTGGTCACTTCCACACATCCAGACACTCTCACCAACCAATCATACAATCAACAAAAGAAGAAATGCGAGCATGATACGCAAACCAAGCCAACTAAGGATCGGGGTGCCACACATCAAGTTAACCCCCTCTGGCCACTGAATTTCCAAAAGAGGCTTAAGAACTTTCTACCTCTGAAACGGTTTACCTGTTAGATTCTCTTTTAAATGAAGCTCTCGAATATGTAGATACACTGAAGCCTACTTCAACATCTAATGCTCCTGTAGTATCTACTGATCCAATACCAACAAGCGCTGCCACTTCTACTTCTCCAACACCTACTCCAAACTCAGTACATATCCAGGATCCTATATATGCAGATATCAAAGGCTTCATCCCTACATCATACGAGGCTCAAAGACCTCAAAAAAAAAACAAAACAAAACAAAACAAAAGGCTGAACATATTTGCACAGGTAAAAGAAATTCCCAAAGGATTGCAAATGTCAAGTGGAAGAACAATTGCAAAAAGTTGAATAGTTTACAAATTGTCATTGATGACTAATAGGCTCAACTTTGAAATTGTGATTGCGTAAAAACATAAATATTTACAAAAATGTTTATTTGTGTTTGTTGTTGTTTTTTGTTGCTATTGTTTTGTTGTTGTTGTTCTATGTAAGTAATTTCAATAGCTAGTTATAAGAGTTGCATCACGATATATAAAAAGCTATATACGTACCGCGATGCAAACGACACTATACACTTATTATTTTTGATTTACTTTATGATAAACTATGAACCACAATATATTTTTTTTAAAAGGGAATCGCGATTCAAAAAATATATGAAATAAAAATATATTTCTGAACCGTGATTCAAAAAATTTAAAATATATTCAAAAACCTATCAGCATTAAAGATAAGTGCATAAATGAAACAAAATCTATCAGCACGTCATTCAAGAACCAGCATTAAAGAAAATTGTATTATGAGACCAAACATACCAACATGTATTTCTAGAGATAACATTAAAGAAAGATATAACCCTAATTCCTTTTCTTCTTTAAATAGCTTTTGTCATCTCTTTCATTTTTTTTTCATGACTAACAACTATCATTTCTTCGTCTGTTAATTCTTCTTCCTTATTTCCTTGCTTTAGTTATATTGTTTTTTCTCTCTTTCTTTTCAAAGCCAGCTTAGGTTCTAGATTCATCTAATATGCATCTTCATTTGAAAAAATATGGTCCTAGATCCAACAATCTTAATTTGTCCATCAGAATTATAATCATCTCGAGCATCAGATGCGTTCCAATCCTAATTTGGGCATCAGATGCATATTAAAAATATTATACAGGAGATGCAGGCTCCAGATGGAACTGGTCTCTCTGTTAAATCTCTATAACTGGAGTAGCACCTTCTTTACAAATATTACAATATGTTTCATATTCCCTTTTGTTCTTCGCTTTTCAACTCAATCACTTTCATTTACTATCAAACTAATTCTCACTTATTTAGTACCCTTTCACCTACCCTCACTTTCCTTCTTTCCTCAGCATGACTGAAGAAGCTAAGCATCGTACTGTATGGTTGGCTCTTTGTTTATTCCCATTTCTACTTATAAACCCCATCATGAAGGAAAAAAACTTCATTTTCTTCAATGGTGTGCCGGGTCAAACATGACAATGAGATTGTAATAGTTTTTTTTTTGTATTTGTTTGTAATTCAGTTTGTTTGTTTGTACTATAAAATCTATTAATTAATGTAATTGTGAACCACAGTGCAACTGCTTTTTATGAATTTTTTATTTCTTTTGTTATAAACTTTGAAACGCAGTATATCTTTCTTTAATGTTTTTTCTTGACTTACGTGCTGATAGGTTTTGCTCCATTTATGCACTTTTATCCACATATATCTTTGAATTGCGGTGCAACTATTTTTGAATTTCATTAAAAGGGAATCGCGTTGCGCAAAATATGGAATTTTAATAAGAAACTTTGCACCATGATATATATTAAAAAAAGAATTGTGATATATTTATTAAAATACTAATAATCCATTACAAGAAATAAGTGAAGACAATCTCTTGAGATACAGATGTATGATTTTATTTTCAATTCCAACCGATGATTCTCTGGTAAACCAAAATCAAACTCAAACGGTTTGGAAGACAAAAGACAGTTCCTTCATCAAGATCATAATAGATGAAGGAAGAAGAGGATGCAACTTTTGTTATGTAAGTCCTTCACGAATTTTTTAATTATGATGCACAAATTAAGATTGCTACCAGACATATTTTTCGTGTATTTAGGACAATATTTATACCGATTAAGATCCATATTAGCTTAAAATATAAACAAATCTGTATTTCAGGAGAAAGTTAAGGAAGAAAGGAAGAAAGGAAGGAAGAACAAATAAATGAAGGAAAGAAAGTTATGAGTAAAGGAGGAAGAAATGACCGTTAATATTTAAGGACACAAAAAGTGAGAGTTGTTTTAAGAAGAAAAAAAATAAAAGGACCACAAACGTCCACCGTTACGTTTTAAAATTATTAACCACAAAAATGAAATAAAAATCACGGTATAGAAAAAGTACAGAAACATCAACTCTCTTTATTTTTAATTCCCTTTTGGAAATATATCGCGGTGCAACAATTATTTGATGAACAAAAAAAAAGGGAATCGCGGTGCAAGAAACATCAACTCTCTTTATTTCCAATTCCAATCGAATACAGAGAATAAACTATCTCAAGGAACAAAATGTCAATACATATCTATTATAAACCCATCCTCTTTTGTTATGTAAGTCTTTCACGATTTTTTAAATTCTAATGCACAAATTAAGATTGCTACCAGATATATTTTTAAGCAATTACCTCAAATGTTCTACCGAGCCAAAGAAACAAGAAGAAAATACAGAGAATAAACTATCTCAAGGAACAAAATGTCAATACATATCTTTTAAAAACCCATCCTCTTCTTCAAATCAGTATGTCTATGACTGTGAGTTTCACATATGTTTTGAACATCAACAGCCCCCTTCAAACCATCTTATTCTTCAAATATGTATGCCTATGGCTGTTGGTTTCAAAACATCAACTGCTTCCTTCATACGATTTATTGTTAATTCCAACTGTTGTTGATAAATGGCTAGAATTGGAGATAAACGGTTGGAATTTGAAATAAATCGTATGAAAGGTCGTCAAATGGGTTGGAAGCCAAAAGACAATTCAACCTTCTTCAAGTTCATTAATTCTGATGCACAGATTAAGTTTGTGGCGAAGCATAAATTTATTGTATTTTGGACCATTTTTGAAACATCAGTGAAAGTAGTGTCAAAGCTTTGGATCTAGAAACATAGTATTGAAAGGAAGTAAGGAACAAAGGAAGAAATGACGGTAGATATTTAAGGACAAAAAAATAAAAAAACAAGTGTTGTTTATCTTTAATTATGGATCTTGATATACGTGCTTGGTAGTTGAATTTATTTAATTTGTCTTTAATGTTGACTGTTGATTATTTGAAGAAGGAACCTTTTTTGCACCACGATATATGTAGGATTATTGTTTTGGTCTTGATATACGTGCTTGATAGTTGGCTTTCTTTACTTTGTTTCAAATTCAATTTTGTTTTAAATGCTAGCTCTTGATATTCGAATTTCAAAGAAAAACATATGCATTGCGGTATAGAAATATGTTCAACGCGATATATCAAAAAGGGAATCGCGGCGCAAAAACATTGTTTTGAATTTAAAACAAATGAAAGGAAATAAGGTAGAAAAAAATGGTTATGAATAAAAAAAGAAGAAGAAATAATAGTAGGTATTTAAAGACGAGAAAAATAAGAAGAAATGTTGTTTGTCATTAATAATGTTACACCGCGATATAAATTCTTGTTTACTTACATTTCTATATTCAAATACTATGAACCGCGATATATAAAAATCTGTACCGTGATACAAATATCTATTAACTTCAATTTTTTTATTAAAACTTAAATAATGCAAAAAACTAATAAATATTAATTGCTATGAACACTGGTTAATAATATATTTGTGAACCGCGGTGCAAAAATATGTAAAATTAATTGATGAAGGAAACTTTGCACCGCGACATATAATATTGCTGTATAAAATATTTAAAAATGAATCTTTGAATCGCGGTGCAAAAATATGTAAAATTAATTGATGAAAGAAACTATTAACCGCGATATAAACTTGCACTTTATAAACTTTGCACCGCGATATATAAACTTGACATAGCGCGTATATTACTCATTAAGGGTATTACAGTTTTTTCCCGTCCAAAAGTAACTTTTTCTGGGTGTTTTTTAAAGATGTATTTTAGCGATTAAAAACTTTGGAAAGTAAACCTACTCGAATTTTGCCCAAGAATTAAAATTGTGCTAGTTTCCATCGTATTAATCATTTTCATAGATATTCCTAGTTCCTACATACTTTTTTGTTTCTAATGTTGGACAATCTATTTATCTATATACTAGATCTTTATGCTCGTGCCTATGACACGAATCTACTATATCTGATTTCGTCAACTGAAATGACAGTGCCTAAATAGAAGGTGCAATTTTAAAAAAATGTTACAGTTGAGGGGTACATTGCTTCTTAAGTGATAGTTGATGGATTGATATTTTATAAAGGGTGACTGTTCAGAAGATTAATCGTAATGTGTGATTTTGTAATATGAAGATAAAACATAAGGTGAAGAAAAAGAGGTGACCTGTAGGTTGTTATAGGGAAGTAAAAAATAAGGAGTTAAAAATGAATAACTACTCATGTATGTGAATGCGATGGTGAATCTCAACCGTTAAATTTTTAAAGATAATTTAATCGCAATCTCTGAATAGCTCTAGTCAATTATCTAACTCTTATATATATATATATATATAAAGTAGGTGAAAAACACTATTGTTATGCTACTTTACCTTCTTTTAGAAAAATCTTCATTTTTAAGCATTTTTTCAAACATTCATGTGTGACTCTTTGTTTCTTAACTATTATCTATTAATAATAGGTATTAATAATTAATATATAATGAGATGTTAATTTCTACTATTAATCTTTTCTATTGTTAATAGTGGAACTCTTATATATAAAAAATTACAAATAACATTACTTTCAAACCAATGTGGGATATAACTCTTCTATTGGTAATAAAATGTGAAATTTTTAATATAATGACTTTTTAAACCAAAATCAATTTATAATCAATTTCAAATACATCTCTACTAATATTACCAATTGGAAAAGATGTATCTTATATTGGTTATAAATTGATGTTAGTTTTAAAAGTTATTTGATAAAAAATTTATACTTTTATCACTATAGAAGAGATGTATCTTATATTGTTTAAAAAGAAATGTTATTTTTTAAAAGTCTTATATTAAAAACTTCTACTCTTATTACCAATATACAATATGTATCTCATATTGTTTAAAAACAAATGTTGGTTTAAAAAGTTTTTAGATTACAAATAGATTAGATGCATGTATATATCTCACATTGATTATAAAGTATTAAATATTTTTATCACCATAGAAGAGATGTATCTTACATTGTTTAGAAAAAGATGTTAGTTTTAAAAGTCTTATATTAAAAACTTCTACTCATATTACCAATAAAAGATATGCATCTCACATTGCTCAAAAAGAAATGTTAGTTTAAAAAGTCTTTAGATTAAAGACTTCTTATTACAATTAAAATAAATACATGTACCTCACATTGATTACAAATTATTCTACTATTAATACAAATAGAAGAGATGTATCTGACATATGTTAGAAACTGATATTGGTTTTAAAAAAATTATTACCAATAGCAAAGATACATTGGTTAGAAAATGATGTTGGTTTTCAAAGTTTTTAGATAGAAGACTTCTACTATTATTACCAATACAATATGTACATCTTATATTGATTTTAAATATATATTTCACGTTAGTTAGAAAATTATGTTGATTTTAAAAGTATTTTGGTAAATTTTTTTAATATTAGTAACAATAGAAAAAATTAAATTATTATAATCATTGAAGAGTTTAAAAATCCAATTATAATTACTCTTTTTGATATTACCATTTGGATTAAAATTAAATGAAGTAATGTTAGAAATTAAGTAAAAAAGTGGATCACACCAATGCCACATCAGCTGCCATATCATTGAGTGTAAAATTTTGAGTACTCATTAAGTCTCTCTAACATTTGCATTTACTGTTATATCTTAGGAATAATTGCGGGCGGTACACTTTTGTAAAATTGTAATCACTATACTCTCTTATTTTTTATTCAACCGCTAAAGTTCACTTTTATAAATTTTTTTTCAAATAATACTCGTCTTTTTCTCACATATCCGCTCTCTCATCCTTGTTTCCTATTCCCATTCTTCCCTTTTTTTTCATTCCATCGTCTCATCCAAAATACAATTCCTCCATGCCTACGCAACATAAATAAAATAACCAAACTCAGACGTAAAAGCGGTTAAAGAAGATTACAAACCCAACAAACACAGTTGCGATTCAAGCGTCAAAGTTGACGATTTAGATGTCGGTGGTTGCGATGTGGGCGTCGAACAACAAAACCATTTGCGATTCAAGTGTCGAAGTTGACGATTTAGGCGTTGGTGGTTGCGCTGTGGGCGTCGAACAACAAACCTAGTTGCCAGCAACCATATAAATTAAGTTGCAACAATCTTTGAGAAAAAAAATGAAGTTGACAAGTAACTTGTTGAAAGTTAAGCAAAACAAAAGCTTGGGGAGGTAAACATGGGAGGATGGAGTGGCTCCAAGAGGTGCAAGGGGTTGGGGGAGCGGTTCTTGGGCTTGGGGTGCGGCTCCCATAGGTCTTTTTGAGACTTTTCCTGATCGATGCTCGAAATTGATGAACGACACACAAAAAAAATATGAACAACGCCCAAAAAAAATTACCAGTACTAAAAATATCGTTTTGATCGACACCCAAATTTTTTTACAGACACCCCAAAAATTTTGAGCGACGAGCAAATTTTTTTACCGACCCCAAAAAAATTATTGACACCCTAAATTTTTGAGCGACGGCCAATTTTTATTTTTTTTACGCATAAATTGGGACAGTAGCTTTGTATACATGTCTTTCCTTCATTAAAAGTATTTTCGTCGTTTTCTCTCAAAAAGTGTACTGTAGCAGTTTTAAAAAATAAAAATTAATTTTTGTGATTATAATTCAATCGCATGGTACCGACCCGATTATCACATTTTATCTTAACTATATTTATCGGAACAATTCCCGAATCACAAATAATATCTCTTTTCGAATTAGTACAGTCTCACCAAACCCAAATTTGCCACTATGTACTGACTTAAATGATTTAGGCCCAATTAACTTAGTAGTTAGTACAATGTAAGTATAATGAGTGAAATTCGACCGGTCCGCTTTCATCAAATTTCAATCGCTCTAGTACTAAATATATATTTTTTCCAGCCAGGAAAAAAAACAATTTTGGAAGAAAAAGACTATAATATTCTTAATGAATTGAACACGTGCGCGCAAAGTATTAGTTCATTCATCGTGATGCACTAATCGAATCTAATTTCTGCATCGCGAATCCAATTGATACATCGCGATGAAAAAACATATACTTTTTTTTTTTGATAGGTAAAAAACGGATGCATTTGGATGGACAAAAATGATGCATCGCTATGGACAAATTGATTCATCGTGATGCCCTGGTAAGTGATCTTTAGCGTGCCTTTGACTAATGATATTCATATAGTCATCTTTTTGCCAAAAAAATTGTATTTTTTAATTAAAAAATATATAAAAGATTTAAGTGATTAAAAACTTATAAAAGAGGCCACCTGCAATTTCTCCTAGTGTAACTCTCCAAGGTCGAAGGACATTAAAAATAGGCAAGCTTATAGTCATAGACAGTTAGAGTCAGCTGCAACAAACTGAACTTAAGTGGATAATAGGTGGGCTTGAACTTTACGGGAGTGTTTTCCTTTGCGATTCAACGGTTTGACTATTGGGAAATTGTGAGTGTGGATTTCCAACAATTTTAGTTCACGATTATATTATTAAGAGAGAAAGTTAGGTCGGTTCCCTCTGATAATTTGTAACCGCTTTACACTCCTATATTTTTTCGTAATCGTAAAAAGACACTTTATGTTTCCTGATGCAAATAAGACACTTGCATACATTGTGATGTTTAAATGATGCATCACGATGCATGATATTGTGAATCGCGATGCATAAAGTGTCTTTTTCCTATTACGAGAAAATATAAGAGTTTAAAGTGGCTAAAAACATTAAAAAAGGAGATTGGCCCGTAAATTTTTATATTATTAAACCACTAATGTCTACTGTTGATGCATTGTCTCATATCAAATGATGTATGACCTTATCAAAATAATGCATCACTATGCATCAAAAGTGTACCTTAGCAATTTGATAATAATATCGATCAAAGTGGGCCAGCCCAAATTTTATCCTTGATTTTATAACTTTTGTTTATCTTTTCTTATAATGTTTGAGTACAACAAGAGAGAGAGATGTTGAGATAATTAAAAAACAAAAAGAAAACTCAAATTCTTAAATCAAATCCACTAACCACAAGAGGAGAACTGACCCTAATTATTTTAGGGGTTCGTTTGGATGCATTGATTTTAAATTCAATAAATATTCAAATTATATGAAATTTAAATAACGTAGAATTTGCTTTTAAAATCATAGCAATTTCACGATTTGAATAATATGTGAAATTCAATTGTAATTATAGGTTATAGTTAAAATAAGATTTCAATAATATGTCAAATATCTAGTCTAGCCTAGAGGTAGTGGTTGTAAGTGATTATGAATGACAAATGTTCAAACCTTGTGAAAAACAAAATTATAAATTTTTTATATTTGAAAATTAAATAGGTTATAGACATATAATGGTGGTGGTTAATGGCAGTGGTGGATGACAGAGTTGGTGGTGGCGGCGGTGGTCGGTGGTGACGAAGGTGGTGGTGGTGGTGATTGTAAAAGAAAGATGAGTTGTTATTGTATAAAGAAATAGAGGAAAAATGGACAAAAAATTAGAATTTAAAATTTTAAGTTTTAGTATGGAATTGATGCATTTGAAATTACAATTCAAAATTTTAATTGTATTTTCAAACGACGGAATTGGTTTTAGAGACCCTAATTCCAATTCCAAATCATGGGATATCGAGGAGAATTGCCACTTTAATTTAAGAACCGCCAAAGGATGCAAACTAAATTTTGGGATGCAATTTGATTCAAGCTTGCGGTTCACTTTACTTTAAGAATTGCCGATGGATGATATTATGCTCGAATAAATTTATGAATTGACGCAATTGGTTATGAATGTTTTTTGGAATTAATTTGTTACTATTTTAAGAAATATAAATTGAGGGATTTTTTTAATTGGAAAATTACGGGTCGATACATTTTGGTGAATTTAGTCCACAATAATATTATCAAACTGTTAAAGTCTACTTTGATACATGCATCGCTATACATCATGATAAAGCGATGCATCATTTGATATCAGATGAACACATTTGTCATCGCAATACATTGGTTTTGAAACCGCGATACATGAAAGTGAGATTTAGTGATTTGATAATTTTATCGTGGACAAAAGAAATTGAAAATCCACCAACGTAGATCGGTCTAATTTTTTTTGTTGGGAAAATTACAAGTGACCCCCTCAACTATTGATCAAGTGTGAATCACCCCCTCAACTATCGATTGAAACAATGCGCCCTCTTACCTATTACATTTTCTTAAATTGCACTTTCTATTTAGGCAACATCGCTTAAATTGACGGAATTTTCCCACCTAAAGCTCACATGCACATATTTATGTATTATTTTTACCATAATATTCAAAATAAAAATAAACAATTTTTTATGCTGGCTATTTTAGGTTAAGTTATTAGATGAATAAGGGTAAAATAGTCAATTGAAACACCAAAAGAGCATTTTGGTATTAAAAAATCTAGAGATGGTCAGTGGCAAACGTATACATTTTTATGGGGGAACAAATTTAATAAAGTTTAAAAATCACAATTGTCCCCTACACATTTTCATATTTTGAAAACGCTTAATTGGATCATCATTTGTAACGCTTTTAAACAAATCTTTTTCAATAAAACATACAAGACAATCATTTAAAAATTGAGATTTCCTATCAAGATGTTGAACACACAAATTCAGTAAATAAAACAATATTATCATCTATCACAAATTCACAAAAAATACATAAATTAAATAAATAAATACTCAGTTGAGATTATCAAAATTAGGGTTATTTCAAATTAGGGCTATTTCAAAATTAGGGTTATTTTATTTCACAATTAGAATTTAGAAATTCATATTTAATCATTCAGTGAATCATAATATATTCAGAATATGAGACACATGGAGACTGAGAGTGAGAGACAGAGAGAGGAGGAAGAGATAACTATCAATGGGAGATTGAAGATCAGATCCGTGTCGTGTTGTTGCATGTCACTCGTGCTGGAGCCTAGGGCTGGGATGGGAGAGGGAACCGGGATCAGGAATGGGATTCGACTTGGGAAAGAGAGAATGAGCGTAAAAAAATTATTTTTTGTTTTTGTTTTACTCAAGAAGGGGCAAGCTGAGAGTAAAAAAACAATTATTATTAATTTCTTTTTTTTAAAAAAAGGTCAAGTGGGGGCAACTGCCCCCAAATCATGAAAGGTTCGTCCGCCTATGGAGATGATCACATGAGTCTCATGTGGGTAATTTATGTTAATTCAAATAATAGTGCTTTAACAGAAGTTGTGATTAAAGAAAATGTTATGGTTGAGGAATACACATTATTTCAATTGCTGGTTAAGGGAGGGAGGATTTGAATCCCCCCATAGTTGAGGAGAGTATTTGTAATTTGCCCTCTTTCTCACTATTTTTCTTTTCAAACAAATAAAACAATCATCATAGATGGAATGAGGAAATGCTTCATCATCCTCATCGTTTCAGACTGACCACATATTGTGCTTGTGCTACCATTTCTTTTGTTAAACTAGTTTTATACATGTACATTAGACGCACAAACATATATGTTTTTCAATTAAATTATACTAATTTAAATTATAATCAAGCGAAATGAAGATGAAAAAAAAAAAAAAGGAAATTACTTCAATGAATAGCCAAATATCATTTGATTAAACTTTTATTATCTAATTTCAATCTATTATATAAAACAGATCAGTCGGTTGGGAAAAACTATTTACCAGCCAGGATTTGATTTTACCAAAAACAATCACCGGCCAGGATTAAATCTTTGGGAAAAGCTATTTACCGACCAGGATTTGATTTTACCTAAGACAATCACCGACTAGGATTAAATCTCATCTAAACTGTTTTTATTTCAACCTAATCTAATCTAACCGTTTCCTATTCACGTTTTTCTTCCTAAATCTCATCTAAACTGTTTTTATCTTAACCTAATCTAACAGTTTCCTATTAACGTTTTTCTTCCTACGTTTTTATTTCAATCGACTTTCTTCCATCCTTTTCAGACTTAGTTTTTTTTCTTTCTATTATATAAAACAGATAAGGCGATTGGGAAAAGCTATTTACCGGCCAGGATTTGATTTTACTAAAGACAATCACCGATCAGGATTAAAATCTTTGGGAAAAGCTATTTACCGGCCAGGATTTGATTTTATCAAAGACAATCACCGGCCATGATTAAATCCCATCTAAACTGTTTTTATCTCAACATAATCTAATCTAACCGTTTCCTATTCACGTTTTTCTTCATAAATCTCATCTAAACTGTTTTTATCTTAACCTAATCTAACAGTTTCCTACGTTTTTATTTCAACCGGCTTTCTTCCATCCTTTTCAGGAGAGAGAAACTAAAAAGGAAACTAAAATTGGTAGTTGAGTTCTCACTAATTTAAATAAATTTAATTATATATATATACACACACACACACACAAAATATATATTATTTATTATATTGATTTATTTGAATACTAACACCGTCCTATACTGACATCGTTCCATACTGGCGTCGTGCCATAGGCACGGGCACATAATCTAGTCTATTATATAAAAGAGCTCAGGTAGTTACAAAAAGCTATTTACCGGTCAGGATTTGTTTTTACCAAACACAATCACTGGCCAATATTTAATTTCATGGATCTATAACCGTTTGTATCTATAACGATTTTACAGTTATTATTTCACGATTTTACAGTTTTAGAGTTATTGTTTTATGGTTTTACAATATTAGCGTTATTGTTTTACGGTTAATTAATTTTCACATTATCTGCTTCATTTACCGTTATTGTTTTATATTTATTGTTATGGTAATTAACTTAATCAATTTAATTTTTTTTAGCCCGCAATTTCGTATACAAATTTTAAAAAATTAAAAAAAATCGTAAATTTTGTAATTTGATTTTTTTTTCTTTTTAACTATTATCGTAATTAACTTAATCAATTTAATTTTTATCCGGCGTTTTTTTGTTCGACCCACAATTTCGTGTACAAATTATTAATTAATCCCTCCGTTACGGGCAAAGAGGCTTTGTTTGAAAGTCAATTTTTTCAAGAAAATAATACTTTTAGTAGTTTATTAATAATAAAATGACCTTTACATTTTTACAAATATTTAGTTGTAGATTCTTAATTGATTGCTATCGTAATCAAGTGAATCCCAATTTAATTTATGTCTAAGTTTGGAATATTTGTATTTTAATTTTTTTCTTTTTATTGTTATCGTACTTAACTTAATCAATTAATATTTTTTTCTGACCCGCAATTTCGTATACAAATAAAAAAAATTAAAAAAATCGTAAGTTTTATAATTTGAAATATTTGTTTTTTCTTTTTAACTATTATCGTAATTAACTTAATCAATTTAATTTTTGTTCGGCCCGTTTTGTTTGTTTAGCCCGCAATTTCGTATATAAATTATTAATTAATCCCTTCGTTCCGGGTAAAGAGACCTCGTTTGAAAATCAATTTTTTTAAAGAAAATAATACTTTTAGTAGTTCGTTAATAATAAATATTTAATTGTAGTTTCTTAATTGATTGCTATCGTAATCAACTGAATCCCATTTTAATTTATGTCTGGCTTAGATTTATTTATAATGGACAAAGTTATTACATCTCATGGAAAATTTGACAAAGTTATTAATTTGGTTTCCATTGTTGTTAAGTAAGAACCCTCAGAAAAAGAAGATTGAGTTTTCGTTCAATAAAATTTTCTTTTCATATTTTTACAGTAGTTACAATTAAAATATTTATTTCTTCGTTTTCTTATGAAATAAATATCGTAGTAAAATGTTTTATTTTATTACGTATTTGAGTTTTCTCTCTTTTTCGTTGTGCAGTGTACATATATACAAACCCTACAAATTATAAGTAAATATTAATTCATTTCACATTATCTGCTTCATTTATTGATAAATTCTCAAACTTGTGTCGTGTCATCGGCACGGGAAAGAGTACTAGTTTAATTAAAATTATATCATTTGATTAAAAAGTATTATGAAGATAAATTAAAAATTATATGTGTCAATTGATTAATAGAATAAAATAAATAAATTGGAATAAAAGCAATTTTTGAAAATTAAATAAATAATTGAAATGTAAATACAAAAAAAAGTATATCGCGGTGTATCGAATTTTAGTAGCAATACATCGATTTGGATTCATGATACAACAATTTATAATCACATTGCAATCATTGTGAATTGGAAATTAACCAGTTTGAATAATGAGGTATCAATTTAAAGCTATGAACTGCTATGAGATAGGAACGATAATTACACAATTTTGAATCATGCATTGCATGTATGATGTAAAAATAATGAATTGCGATGCACATAATTATTCATCAAAATCATGCATGGCAATGCATAAACTAATATTTATCGCAAGCGTGCCTGTTCATTAAGGGAATACTCTTCCTTTCACCTCAAAAATGTTTTTTTCTAATTAGAAAAATATAGTGGACAGCGGTTGAAAAACTTTCAAAAAACACTGACCCAAATTTCACCCTATTCTATTCCAATCACTAAAAGACTAAAAATATAAATGAGTCTAACATGTTCATAATCCAACATATATAAATAGAATGACAAAACTTACACTACACAAATTCAATTGTTGATGATCAATTAAATTGACTAAAATAATTATATTTGTAATGATTTAAGATAGTTGAGGGCTCATTTTAATATCAATATCAATAATAATTAAAAAGATAAATTTAATCTATTGACTTGTTTATTCCGCCCGACTCACCAATAATAAAATGACGCCATTTTAGAGTTATGAGTATTTGTAATTTCGTTGAAAGTATTTGTTTTAATAATTTTGAATCTAGTGAAGTAGACAAAAAAATCAGATATATATATATATATATATATATATATATATATATATATATATATATATTTACAAATTAGTTATTCAGTTAGAATTAATTGTGAATATTTGTGATTCAATTCAGTAAAATTTCTTGTGTAAGTTCATCCATGATTTTTCAGAAGATCATTTGATAGCAGTGAAAGAGTAATAGTTGTATGTATAAAATGTTGTGTTTGAATGACAAAACAATTAATACAGTGGTTTTGGTTCCTAAATATTAGTTCCAAGGTGCTATAAGTATTTAAATTTATATTATTTAATTATATGATTTATTAAATTATTTATATATATATATATATATATATATATATATATATATATATAGATTCAATCGCGTCGACATCTATCCACAACCATGAACCAATTGCAAGTCAACGTACCGTACATTTTTTCAATGAAAAGTCGCAGTTTTCATTTTCATAATAAATACTCCACCCACAACATGAAATACTGGATCCAACTTCTATTTGTCTTTTTCACAACTAAAATAAATATCCAAATTATTTATAATTTTTCGCTTTACTTGTTCAAGCGGCAATATTATCATAGAAAAACCATCAATAATGGAACCTAATTAATGTCAAATTGAAAACACTGCTTCAATTTTCAAACCTAGACCAGGCCAAAAACAAATTTCTTACCAACATAAAAATATAGGAGTAACATTTTCCGTACAATTTCCTTTTTGTTAACTAGGCATGATCAATGGCTGCAAATGCAATTCATATTATATATTTTCTGATTTTCCGTACAATTTCCTTTTTGTTAACTAGGCATGATCAATGGCTGCAAATGCAATTCATATTATATATTTCCTGATTTTCTCCTTTCAGTTCAAAAAAATTATTATTTTATTTTTGGATGTTTTATTTAAATAGTTTATTTTTAAAAATTAAGGCATAAATATATCATTTTATTACTAATTAACTACTAAAAATATCATTTTCTTAAAGTTTGAATTTCAAAGAGAGATTTTTTGCCGAGCGAAGGACGAATTTAAAGTTTGTTTGTTAAATCTACAAATTAACTTATTGACTTGAGCAACAAGCCAAGTAAATATAGAACTAATGTACTATTGACTTCCTGTATTAACTTCTCTAAGTTTCTATCTATAAAGAATGCACCTTATTCCGGGCAGGAACAAATCCTCTTGGTACTTAACGTCATTGATGACTACAAAAATTATCATCTATCATTCGTCATGCAGTCAGTCAGTCACCATAGTTACGTTGTAGATTCCATTAATATTTTTAAGTTGAAGCTACGTTTCGTCCCAATAATATTAACGTGTTGAGTTGAGTCGGGTTAAAGTGGGTCAAACCCGTTACCCGTTTCGCCCCGTAACTTTTTATATTATAATTTTATGTTTTTTGGGGAAAAATTTGGGTTAAGACGGGGCAACCCGATTTAACCCGTCACCCATTTCAACATGATTCATTCCGATTCGACCCATTTCAACATGTTTGATATTTAGGTTCTAACGGGTTTTGACATGTTTTAACCCATTACCAATTTCAACCAAATACAAACCCAATTTAATCCACCAAATTACCAAGCCTAGTCCGATGATAATATCTACACGGTGGATACTTGAACAAGTTCGAGGTGCCATAGGAAAAGAGTCTACCGTGATAGTCTGTGGTATCTAGGTTAGTACTCTTCGTTTTGGGCAAATTTTCCTCTATTTTATTTTGGAATGTTTTATTTAAAGAATTAATTTTAAAAAATTAAAGTATAAAATTATCATTTTATTACTAATTTCTAGTTATTAAAAGTGTTATTTTCTTATAAATTTTGACTTTCAAATAAGGATTTTTTGCCCGAAAATAAGGGAGTATGAGTTTAATTATTTTATTTTTTTTGCAAAAGTTATCTATGATAATAGATGTGTTGTAGAAAAAGGAAATCTTAAAATGTATTGAGATGTGTCTTTTTTTATTTAGATTGTAATTCAATGTCGTCGTATACATCTATTAACTATAACTAAAATAGAAGCCGTTGCTACGTGGCGGCTTTCTGTGAAAATGTAAAAAATTTTAAAAAAATTATGTGATGCCACGTGTCACCCTCTTATAAATTGTAGTTTTTTAATTTTGCAATTTTTTTAAAAAAAATATTCTAATCTTAATTTTTAAAAATGTGATAAATTTTACAAATGTGATAACTACAAATGTGATAACTAAATTTCAAAATATTTACTTTTTGATAACTACGTTTTAAAATTTTATCACATTTTTTATAACTACAAATATTTACTTTTTGATAACTACGTTTTAAAATTTTATCACATTTTTTAAAGTAATTTGGTACTTTGACATTGACCAATATTAAATCAAAATTGGCATAAAGTAGATTTCACAAAATTTTACTTTTTGATAACTAAAAATGTGATAACTAAATTTTAAAATATTTTTAAAAAATATTCTAATCTTACTTTTTGATAACTACAATTACCGTTTTCAAAAAATTACTGTTTTTGCAATTTTAAAAAAAAATTCTAATCTTAATTTTTAAAAATGTGATAAATTTTTCAAATGTGATAACTACAAATGTGATAACTAAATTTTAAAATATTTACTTTTTGATAACTACGTTTTAAAATTTTATCACATTTTTAAAAGTAATTTGGTACTTTGACATTGACCAATACTAAATCAAAATTGGCATAAATTAGATTTCACAAAATTTTACTTTTTGATAACTACAAATGTGATAACTAAATTTTAAAATATTTTCAAAAAATATTCTAATCTTACTTTTTGATAACTACAATTATGATTTAAAATTTTCACAATTGTGATAAATTGTGATAACTGCAATTGTGATAACTACAAATGTGCTAACTAAATTTTAAAATATTTTCAAAAAATATTCTAATCTTACTTTTTGATAACTACAATTGTGATAACCTTTTCTTTTACTCTTTTTTTATACGTACTCTCTCTTTTCTCTCCATACCAATTATTGTTATTATTTTTTCAAGCAAACCCGGGCTTCTTAATCATTTGAGTCAACAATTGAAGCGGCAAGAACAAGGCTTGTACAGGTAATTTTGTCACTCTTTTTTTATACATACTCTCTCTTTCTCTCTTTTTTTTTAATACTGGATTGATTGCCTACATGAGAACATGAGATCATATGTTTTACTTGAATTAATATGTTTATACTTGAGCCCATCACAAATTTTTCACCAAGAAGTTTTCAAATTCTTCACCAGAAAATTTAGGAAATAGTCCAACCTAAAATGATGCACAAAAACTTAAAGCACAACAATGAGGGTAGAGATAGAATAACGGAATAACAGGGTTGTCTTTTAATAGTTTTTGGTGCATGTTGCCAACCTTTTAAGCTGTTGGTCCACCTTTCTTTTCTCTGTATGTAAATGTAAATAAAAGTAGCTGTAATAAATTCATCCATCCAAATCACTCAAAAGTGGTGTACGCCAAGTAGAAGGAACTACATATTTTATTCAATGAAACGATATTTTCGATTGTTAAGACATGACCATTTTTAGGTTGAGACTTAAGTTTAATATGCGTATTCAAATTTGCGGGATTGATTTATCTTGGTCCCTAATGCTTACGACGTTTCGTTCTTTACTTAAGTTGCTCTAGATGAACATGGAATTTGAGGATCGATTCAGGCAAGCTTAGAGGCATACATATGACTGCCTTCTCTTCGGTATGATAATCTACTACTAACATTGTGCTATGAATGCAAATTTTTTTGTTAAAATGGTTTGTTAAATATACTTTCGTGCAAATTTACAGATCTTGTTGATACCCTTTACCCCGTTGGTGCTGGATTGGCTGCTGCAGTTCTACAAAACATCAAAGGTATGTGTGTCAGTGTTATTGGCATTTTCAAGTCTCTTGCAGTTTACTTTTTGGTCGGTTAGCAACTAGATATGAATCCATCCCAAACCAAAGGTCATTCTTTAGATGCCATTTAGATTGCGGATTGGTTTCTTGGTTTCTAATCGTGGTCGGTTATATTGGCATATTATATGGTTGAAAAGCTTGGAATTGATAAGAGCGAAATCGTTGATCTCTGTAATTTACTGTACAAGAATTATGGAACAACAATGGATGGTCTTAGGGTATGTTTATTTCTTATGTTTACTCTGATATATCCTGTTTGATTTAGACAAATTTAATTTGATTTGGACTCCTCAATTCTCATGGTAGAAAATTTTTAATTTTTATTATTTTACAAAAACTCAGTTAATTTAAAATAGATTTTATCAAATTTGATTAAACGTGTTCCACCAACACCACAAACAACCACTACGAAATAGCTTGCAAATTAAATCTACATAATTCACATGAATTTTCGGTTTGATGATTCAGTGTGATCTCACGTTATTTATTTATTTATTAATTATGTGGATATCTTGATGTTGTTGGTTCATAAATATAGCTTGCAAATTCTATTTACAAAATTAAGTTTTATAAACAATACTAAGTCAATGCATTGCACGGGTAATAACCTAGTAGTGCTAATATACTCTATCAAAAAGTATTACTACTATAACGGGATTAGGTGAGAAAAAAAAACTATAATACTATCACGTGACATAATAGATTTTATTTTAGTAATATTTAATATATAGAATGAAAATATGAAATATATTAAGAAAAGTTGTAAATTATTGACCTAAATATGATTAGCTCCCTAATATCCACCAAATATAACGTTGTTTTCCCAATCAAAATTTGTTCCAAAATCATATTCATGTTAAATTTTCTCACTTTGACATACATTGAAAATATTAAGGAAAGTTAACACGTGATCAGGGGTGGATCTATGTGACGAGGAGTGGGGTCATGGGACCCCCTTAAAACATTTTTTGTGTGCACGCTATCAAAATGATGCCGTTTTGATACCAAAATTAAATAAACTCTCCTGCGCGTGCCCATAAAAAAAAGACCCCTCTCTAAAAGAAATTTTATTTGGTTGCTATCAAAACGATGTCATTTTGACGATAAATTTAAGTACACACTCATACGTATTGAATAAAAAAATAGTTAGAATAGAATAGATGTACGCCAAAAGAGCTTCTATACTATACAATTTTACTCTTTACCATAAAAGAGTTTGTAATATACTAGCCAAAATTTTGTTAATATTCTATTGTGGAACAAACTCAAGTATGATATTTTTTAACTAACTCCAACTCCAACACTATACTTTAAGTTTTAATTTTACTTTCATCCAAATGTACAAATAACTATACAAAGTCTCGGTGATTTTGCGAAAATCATGAATTACCTTGACTTTGGTAATTACTATCTGACCCAAAAAGTTCCTAAGGGGGTGGCCCAGTAGTATATATGGGGCTTCACAAAGTGTGAGGTCTCAGGTTCGATCCCTTAGTGAAAAAAAAAAAAAAACTATCTGACCCAATAATCCACATCAAACACCATGCCCGATCGAAGAGTTGACACATTCTAAAACAAAATTGATGTTTGATGGGTTTGGTGTCATTTTGCACCCCCCCGATCAAAATGACCAAAATATGTTTTAGACGACTCTCACATGTCAATTTTTGTTAGTATTTTTAATACCCGTCACAACAAGGGCGTCAAGTGGTACACAATTTAATATGGAGTGTGATTTTGAAACAAATTTTAATTGGGACGGGTGCAAATTGGGATTTAGTGAATACATTGGGGGCCAATTATATTTGGCCTATATTGTCATATGACCACGACTTAAGCTAGTGGAACTTAAACAGGTCATCCTGGTGGCTAGCGTGGAATCTTCCAGTTCCAGGTATAAGGGAGCGTGTACAAGTTCCCAGAAAATAGCGAATGAGCCAACCAAGTCAAATCTAGTTGACCATATCCAACCAAAACGAACAATAATGAATAATGGATGATTTTACCAGACATTCTTCCACTAGATTTCAATCTAGTCTGCCATGGAAGCTTTTCTATAAATAGATTTCGCAATATTCTAAAATTAAATCACAGTGTTAACGGGCTTAGCTGTGATCTGTAAGACGATCTTACAAAAGACCCACTAAACATATTTTTAAATAAATTACTGAAATTAATTTCTTGATATACTTGTTCAAGCAATTTTCTCATTCATCATTATTTCATTACTAAATCACCAAAAATGAGGTCAAGTTCTGAACTTTGCTTCAAACCAAGACTAGTTCTTGCCAACACCTCTACAACATTTCTTGTCTCCTCATTAACTACGTGTGAAAACCTACGATCTATGTATTCTACCTTTCTACCTATCGATGTTTGAGACCTATAAAAATCACTTATTGACCTATACAACAACCCCATAACAGAGAGAACTAATCCACCCATGACTTTCTCCTACAAATTAACTTTTTGGTTAAGTTTCCACATATTTTGCCAAAATGTCAAAATCACTCATATCCAAAATCGGTGACATTGAATTGTTATTCTCTATGTTAGAGTGTCAAAGCATAAATTGTTATATATTACGACAAGTCAAAACATTGCGATGAAATTCAAGAAGATATATAGATAATTAATCTACCTTTGACTTCCAAAATTAACTTTTTAGCCAAGTTTACTCATTAACATTTGCCTTTTGTTAAAATGCCCTGATATGGAGATCGATTTTGGTTGTTAAAAGTGTTGAGGCAAGACACACGTACGATTGATCTAACCTACCTTTGACTACCGACATGTACTTTATTGAGTCTAGCTACATATATGTCGGATGAGAATGTATCTTGGGCTGTAACGTTTTAAAAATATTTTTTTTTTCTCGTAAATACATTTAAAAATTATTTTTAAACGTTATTTTTATAAATAAAGTAGTTATAAACTAATTATATTTTTAAATCGCTCAAAATTGGAGCGTTTTATAATGCTATATATTTTTAAAACGTTGCGTTTAAAACGATGAATTGAAACACTTTAAAATAGAAAACATTACATTTTTTGTGAAAACACTTTACCAAATAAGCACTTAGACAAGAACTTGACACATGAATGGATTTCATTAGTACTAAGATGCCTTGATACTGTCAATTACAATGATCAATGCGAATCGTACTACCGAATTTATTTTCTTACGTGTTCTTAGTTGATTCTATGCATGGCTTTTATTTTTTCAAAGTATCCTTCAATGGCATATGGATACTCGAATAAGGCTCCAAATATAATACACGATTCTGTAATTCTTGAACAAAATAAGATTAAAACTAGACAGGTTTGAAATTTGTAATGGAGTGAAATGATGGAGTAAGTAAGAATCAATAAAATAATTGTAATTATTAATGAGAAGGTAATTATAGAAAAAGGGAAATTAGGAAAAAATGTTTATTCATAATTTTATGATGATGGGCTTGGTAAACAACCAGGCATTTGCAGATCTCTATCTAGGTTCAAGCGCAAGCCATTTGCCTTGCTTATATACAACTTCTTTACGTTTGCGTTTTGTTCATGCAGCAACTTCAGTAAGCTTCTCTTGGCATTTGATCTAAACGGGCAATTTGAATCCAAGAAACCATCAACCAAGTGAAGGTACGCCTCCAAATCGTGACAACATGCTACATCGGCATTCGGCTTAAGAAACGGTGAATTCTTGGTATCAACTCTTAATTCAGTCCCAGCATGTGCGTACGCCCATGGCATGTTGTTGTCTAGCATGTTGAGCAATCCTCCAGCGCGCGAGTCCCTTAACTTTCTATCAAGTTCTTCACTAACAAACATACCAGGAACCCTAGTGATTACATCTTGAGAGTTCACAATACGTAACACCTTCACATTTTTCGTGTTTAGACGATTCACGAAACCTCGGTTACCAACACGGGGACCTCCAAAAGAGAAAACCGCTACCGGTGGCATGTTAGGTGCACATGTACTTAGATCATCAGCTACCAATAGGGCCAAGGCCGCACCAAGGCTATGCCCGGTCACGGTGATGCTAAGGGTCTCCCCCTTGTATAGTTTCATTAACCTTCGCACTTCTGTGGCCACGGACTCGGCTAGACTTGGAACGTGCGCTCCCACAGTTTTATATAAGCTCAAAAACCCACATTCAACCTTCGGTTGCCCATAGTTCGAGTCGGTTTCACCGGGAACTTGAACAAGTAAGTCCCTCATATTCTCGGCCCACTCGAGACAAGTGGCTGTCCCACGAAGCGCGATCACAATATCCCTTCTTCCCATCCGTGAGATTTCCTCTGATCATCACAAACAGCAACATACCCAACACAACTTGTCCGTTGGGTCATCCACCCAAGATCCGGAGCTACGTCATCCACCCACTTAGGCAACCCAACAGACGAAGTGGCATAGAGACTCTTGGTCACCTTGTAAGACCTATCAGGCAGGGCCACGTGACGGTTAGCGGGAGCTTCCTCCGCTGACGTAGCCGGATCAGAATGAAAAGAGTGGTAAGCCGCCTGAATAAACTCACCGTATCGCACCATTTCTCGCCGTAGATTCTCGTCCAGAGGATCGAGCATCCCACACCAATCATTACTTCCGTGATACTCTCTCCACCGGTGAGCTAGACTATTACGCGGGGAATACTCCATTCCCGACTTGGATAAAAGCCTCTGCAGACGTTTGAGATGCCGTGGAGACATTTCCTCAGCCGCCTTCATTTCCGGCCAAATTCTAGCCAAATGAAGCCCATCCAAGAGCCCCTTTCCCTTAATTTCCAACGACCCATTGCTAGATTCACTCTGAATTACAACTGGATCAGGTGAATTTGACGGAGTTTGCTTTTCGAGTAGCTTTTCAAGATTTGATAAGTGTTTCCGAGTCAATTCAGTGGACGCGGTAGCAGAAACTCTCCAAGTTGATGAATAAGGAGCTCTGGTTATTGGGTTTAATGGAGACCCCTTACACTGAAAGCTTGCACGTCTTGCCTGAAAAACGTGAAGACTATGTGCCGGAAGTGTTGAGCAGATTTGCATCATGTTTTCAGAGAGAGAGAGAAGAAGATGGGTGAGAAAAAGTCAATTAGTTGTTAGAGAGAGGGTGAGAGGGAGAGAGACGATACAGCTGTTAGTTAATGTAAAATGGGATTGAATGGATCTTGATGCGCTATTTATAGGGATTTGAGGACGACAAATGACCCTTCTATTTTTGAATTTTTATTAATTATTTTTAAAAAGGTAATTTAACATTTGCCCTTAGTAAAGGTTATTTACATTGCATCCCATCAAGTACAAGTTATGTCAAAGTTTGCCTCTAAGTTTACAATTTTTCAAATCACACCCAACCGGCCAACCCCCACCCTCCCCACTCTCAAAAAAATAAAAATATAAAATAAAATAAATAAACACGATGCAATCGAGTAATTAAGTATTTTTGTAGATGAATAAAAATGAAACTCCATTCATTCGTAAATAATTGCATTATTAAACTGGGCATTAAGAAAACTAATTGAAACTACTGCCTATAAATATTTTTATAATAAGACTTTAAAGGGTGACCCAGTGGTAGAGTTAGAGATTTACAAATTATAAGGTCTCGATCACATGTCCCCTTAGGAGAAAAGTCTTCAATTTTTTTTTTGTATAATATGTCATTTTCATTAAAATATGTGTGCATGTGAAACATGATTAAAGTAGTAAGAAAAAATACAGATAAAAATGTTTAAATATTTTTTTAATAAAGAAAGTTTATAAACAAGGTAATTTTTTTTTTTGAAATAGACTGCCGAATAATAAATTAGAAATAGAGGGAGTAATTTAAGAAACATCAAGTCATTCCGAGCATGGGACAACCAAGAGAGGAACCTACATACGATGCATCAAACTTGCAAAAAATGGTGATTACAATTTAATTGTTCAACAAGTTGAACTATTTTTTTCCCCTCGAAATGACAAGGTTGTGTTCAAGAATCACTAATTTTTATGCTCATGTCCCCTCTTTGTCTAATATTTTCATTTTCTATTTTTTCAAGATAATTCCACCAGATCTTTACTTTATAAATTTGTGCTCATTACTTTATAACAAAAACTTGTGTAAGACGATATTATGGATATTTTTTGCAAAATGAAATCTTTTTATCCAAACCAGCGTGTGTTGGTGTGTTAAATTATGAGGGAGTGAAGTTTCATCTTACGAATTAAGATCCGTTGTACGATCTTACAGGAGGCATATTTTACTTTAGATGAGTTCACATATTTAGGCTTAAACTACCACAACAAGTACTTTGGGGGAAAGTGAATATTATTCAAACTTAGTGGGCTAAAAGTAAAAGCCTCTTACGAGAGTCAAATGGCAAAAGTTGAAAATAATATTATTTTTCAAGGGTGTGGCAGGGTTTGAATGCGATTCTTGAATGGTCAGCGCAGTCTGTTGCCTTGAATACACAAATTAGACTTAACCCAGTTCAAGTCAAATGTCAAAATTACCCTTTCTTGGTCACCAAAACCAGTTAGCTTGCAAGACAAACATAGAATACTGGATTATTAAGAACTCGCTGACATATTTTATTTTAACATTAATCATAATAAAAAAAAGATTTATACAATGTCAAAGCTTTGTAAAATTAGTATTTCAACGTTAATCATAAAAAAATACTGTAAAAGTTTATACAATGTCAATGCTTTGAGAAACTAGTTTTCCTGAGTGGAACCTGGGAATTGAAGAGGCATTGAGTAGACACGCAGCTCCACACGTATACGCGTGTTTTCTTTGCATGGTAAATTATTTAAGGCTCCGTTTGTTTCACGAAAAATGATTTCAGGAAAACATTTTTTCTTATTTTCTGTTGTTTGGTAACCTTAAGAAAATGTAGTCAACGTAAACGGTTTTTCGAATCAATGGAAAATGAAGGCTTCTTTTCCTAAAAATGACTTACGGATTCATTTTTCGTAAGTCATTTTCCAAATATTCGGGCACCCTCCGCCCCCTTTCACAATTACACATATTTACTTACACACAATATTTCACTAACAAATAAATTGTTTAGAAATATAAATAAAGTTTATGCACACTATTTACAAATTACAATTTTAATAAATAATCACTACGTCCTAAAATTAGTGTCGACTATATTATTTAGGGACATCCTAAATATTGTCAATTTTCTATTTTAAATCATTTTTTATATTAATTATCAAAAAAAAATTGTTATTGTGATCGAGATTGAAAAAATATAGACCTTGATTTGATTTCACTAATGATAAATTGAGGGTTACTGAAGAAAAATTACTTAAAGTTCAACACTATCTTATATTCAATATGTGCGTTAATATTATAATATATTTTTTTGTATATATTCATATATAGTTTTCCATAACATTTTTTAGGGACATCCTAAGCATTGTCTCTTTTCTATTTTAAAACATTTTTTTCATATCAATTATCAAATTTTTTATTTGTAATTGTGAGATTAAAAAAAGATGGACCTTATTGATTTCTCCACTAATGATAAATTCAGGGCTACTAAAGAAAAACTATTTAAAGTTCAACACTATTTTATATTCAATATGTGCATTAATATTAAAACATACTTTTTGTATTTATTCATATATTGTTTTCCGTAACATTTTTCGTGAATTTACCAAACACCCGCAAATGTTTTCTGTCATATTTTCAAAAGATTTACCAAACACCTGAAAATGAAATCTTTTCATTTTTCGAAAATCATTTTCTGGAAATGATTTTCTATGAAACAAACGGAGGCTTAGTGATGATCAAATATAATACTTAAGCAAAAATTTAGGTAAGTCTTACAAATATTTTTTATAAGTCGGATTCTCTTTACTCGACTTACCGTGTGTAGGCGAGTTGAGCTGTGAGAGTACCGTGTGTTGACGGATTGAGCTGTGAAAGAGTAAAACTCCGTTTTACAAATAAAGTTCTGTAAGACGGTCTTACAGAAAACTTACCATAATACTTACAGAATAGATTAATTAAGCCTAGGATCATACGATTTCAATAAAAATTGTCTAATTTATTTAAACTTAATCTAGGCCTCAAGTATACTTGATAATTGGGTGTGTTAGGTAGGGTATGAGTTAGGTTGGAACGTGTAACGTCAAAACCCATTAAAATTTGAATATCAAGCGAGTCGGACCATATTCCCCTCCCCCCAAAAAAAATTCATGAATTTTTAGAGTAAAAATTATCGAATCAAAATGGGTATTGAGTTCGACTCGCTTTAACCCGAATCGACCCGTTAATATTTTTGGGTTGAAACGGGAATATTAACGAGTTGAGTTGGATCGAGTAATTTTCAAATCAGATCGTATAGTTTAACAAGTTCCGAATTATAATTATCAGGCCTAACCTCAAGCTTGAGAACTGTGATACCAAATACGCATTTATTTGTGTGTTTACGGGTAAATCAATCACACCCTTAATTTCTTTATCTCAAAATTTGATGGATTTTAAAAGCATATATTTATTCTGTTAGAGGAAACCAAGTTAATTACAATACACTAAGTACTACTCCTAAATAATCGTCTCTTGACCCTACTTAAGAAAAAGTAATTGACTTGATTATTTATATTGGTTTAATGTGTACTTTCCTTTAATGTCCATGTATATGTGGCTTATAATTAAAGTAGAGTGAAAAAGTAAGGATAAAGTGGTAAAAGTGATGTTCTAAAAAGGTAAGTTTCAAAGTGGACAATTATTTTGGAACAGACGAAAAAGGAAAGGAGGACGATAATTTAGGGACGGAGGGAGTATTTCTTATTTTCAAAATGTACGTCTATTTTTTTGAAGGAAAATTATGTAATTTGATTTTAGTAAGTTTTATTAGCACAAGTGCATGGATGACCAAAGTGTTGATATTATATTATTGCAAGTGCACACTAAGATATGAAAATTGACAAATTAATGTTACTAAATAGTGTTGATATTATATTATTGCAAGTGTTGAACTGTTGATATTATATTATTGCAAGTGTTACCATTTCGACCCAAAAAAAATTAACGGGTCGATTCGAGTTGGGTTAAAGCGGATCGAACATGTTACTCATTTCGACCCGTTATTTTTTTAACTATATAAATATAAGTTTTTTGATAGAAAATTATGGGTTAAAATGGGTCAACCCGTCCTGACCCATTACACGTTTTGATCCAAACCATTTTGACAAGTTTAACTTTAGGTTATAACGGGTCACGATTCATTACGACCCATCACATGTTTCAACCAAACTTATACGCAATCCGACCCACTCAATCGCAAGCCCTAGTCGTGATAACATAAGGGCATGTTCTCCATACCCAATTCAGTGATAACATATGGGCATGTTCTCCATACCCAATTCAGTGACTCGGTTTATGGTTTTGAACTTAATCTCCCTTTGGTTTTACTCACTTCCACTCTATCTTTATCTTACATAGTTACATTTCTTCAATAATAACTAGGAAAATCGCTTAATCTCAAAATCAAGTTACTAAATAACGAAATATAACACACCCATGATTTATATTAAAAAAAACAAATTGTTATCATGAAAAAAAGCCAATTAATGTTTGAAACGTGAACGGGAATGCACTTCACGTTTCTATATACTCGCGTATAGTTGAGTGGCAGACCGAAAATGGTGCTGTGGTCCTTTTCACTCCTTTGTTAGGCACTGCACCGAAGAAGCCAATATCATCTTTTAAACACGCCTTATCCAATTGAAGTGTCTAATTTTGAAGAGGGAATTTTTATTTTTACTTTCTTAAGGTAAGTTTGAGTTTGTTTGGTGTATTTGATAATTCAGCCTTAAAGTTTAAGTATGTAGTTACGCCCTATTATTGGATAATGGATATACAAACATCACCAGTGCTAATGTGAATGTGATAGAAATTAGGAGATATCTAAAATTTATACTTTTTTTTTTTTGAAAAAAAAACTTTTTCAATGCAGTTGTGGATGAGTTGTGTGAATACATTCTAGTCAGCAATTTTCTTTTTAGGTAAATGAGCCACCCAACTTTCCTATTTTTTTACAATTCGGCCACCAAAAGTTTGAAATGTCTATTTTGGCCACCAACTTTTGTTATGTTGCAAGCGAGCCCATTTTCTAACGCCCGTTAGAAAGTAGTGTTAACTTTATGTGATTTCCCTATCTTGAGCACTGACTCGGTTATCTTTATCACCACCACTGTTGTTAACATCACTACACTTATCCCCGCCAAACAATCTCCTAATGATCCCTAAAACGACATTGTTTACCAAATAATGAATAAAACTACATCATTTGTCTATCAACTTCTGATCATTCCCCTCGACGTCTATCCCGGCAAAAGGTACGCCCAAACCACAAACTCTGTTTCCATCTCCGGTGTGTGTGTCAATCTGAATTTCCAGCGGTGGCAGTAGTGACTAAGAGCGATTGGGGGAGGGAGAGAGAAGGTGGAAAGTCCCTACAGATCTCGAAATCGGTGAGTCCTAGGCTACTTCAACTTCAGTGCAGACTCTATTTCCATCTCCGGTGTGTGTGTGTGTGTGTGTGTGTCAAGCTGAGGTTGAGAAGAAGGCGGTAGTGGCCGATAATGATTGGGGGAAAGAGGGAGAAGATGGAATGTTCCATATCTGGAAATCGGTGAGCCCTAGGCTGCTTCCACTTCGGTGTCGTCGACATCCATAGAGCCCCCAACATCATCGTCCTCGTGTATTTTTTTGACTAAGTTGTTATTTGGATCTCTGTTGCTTATAGGTTTTGCCACCGAAGCCTTCATCTATATTCCTGAAATCAACCGTACACGCCATGGATTAGGAGGGTCTCCTTTTTGGTCTTCTGCAATCAAAAATTAGGGTTCAATATTAAGAGAGGAGAATATATGTTGAACAATCAACGATCCGGATCCTCTGTAGTTGGGAAGTGCCGTTTTTTTCTCCCTTTGCATTTGAGAGAATCACATAAAGAAGAAATGTGGATCTGGGTTGCTGGGTTTTCTTCTCAGAAGATGAAGATCAACAATAAACATTGTTGACCCATACATGTAACCCCTAAAGTTCTATTATTTACATTTGAACTCCTTTTTACAGGTGCAAAAAAGAATTTCATTTAAAGTTAACGTCTTGGGCTAACGGGCGTTAGAAAATGGGCCAAAATAAATATTTCAAACTTTTGGTGGTCGAATTGCAAAAAACGGGGTTAGGCGGCCCAATTGTGTGTTTTACCTTCTTTTTAAAAATTTTTTCCATTGGTTGTTCCATTTTTTTTTTTGTCAAATTTTATTTTAGTGGTGAGATGCATGTCATATAAGATCAAATCCACATTAGCACTGGAGATGCACATTTTAATTGAATGCGAATGAAGAGAGAAAAAGTTTCTACTACATATGATTGAGGGTGTTCATCATCCATGGCCACATATGATCAAATCGACGATTGTATTGATGATCGATGCTCTACAAGTATATTGTGGGAACTAATTAAGTACTCCTATCGTTCAAGTTAAAAAATCCATTATTTTATTTTTAAATATTTCACATAAAAAATCTATTTAAAAAAATTATACTAACATTTTTCATAACCATTTATCTTTAGACCTCACTTGTACTATGAAGGTATGGAGGTTGATAAACCCTAATAAAGCTTTATCAAAAACTTCACACCATTGTGAGAATCCATAGGTGCATAACATCACATGTTTGATGTTTATAAACCGGTTCATGCCGCTTTGTTGAATTTTCTTTTTCTTTTTTCAGTTTTTAGTTTTTTAGTTTTGAGTTTCACTAGTTAACTAATGGTGCAATATTTCTTTAATTTTCATGTTTCTTTTTTGAAAGATAAAATTAAATGATTAAATTATTTGGTGGAAGTAATATTTTTTCTATAATTTTTTTATGTTTTAAAATGATATATTTATTTTTGAAAATAAATATATTCATTTCAAATGTTTATTGTGAAAGAATAAAATTTAGTAGTGAGTTTATGTTATAAAGCTTCATATGTTTATGTATAATGAAGAATAAATTTATAATAAAATTGTTTATAAGCTGATGACATAAAATGTTAGATAAACTTTTTAAAAGATTTATGACTGGAGGAGCATATTTGTTGAGCTAAAGTATTTTAGTAATTATGATTAACTCAATGACATTAATATATTTCTTAATAATTAAGCATATATATATATATAATGTAAGATGTGATTTTAGCATTGTCAAATATAGCAAGTTTATGTCAAAATGCACTTGCCAAAAACATAAATTATTTTGTTTGTTTAAAAAATTGTGTCATGCCTTGAAAATTTAAAATTTCACATTCTTAACCCATTTTATTGTTTGAGAAATGAAAATTTTGAATTATCATTATGATTGATTTGATTAATAAATCTTTAAACTTTTTGTATTCTTAGAAGACATATTATCCATCAATTTCATAGGAATATGAATAGTTGTCATCAATAATATATTTGTACATTTAGAACCTAAACAATTTAGTTGTTGACTGGAAATAAATGATAAATTTGATGAACACAAATATTGCTACAAGTATAAAAATGTCAATTCCTTTCAAAATACTACCCAATTTTAGATGTCGAGTACCATCAATATATATCAACAAAATCACCGCTATGTAGAATAACATCTCTTTAAAGCTTAATATATGACATAATCAAACTGTAATAGATAATAAAAAAAAGGTTAGTCCGTAATTCTTGCGTAGTGTTTTTTTTTTCGGTGTTCAAAGTTATGTTTGCTTAATATTATATTCATATTCATCATCTCTTATTTTAATTTAGAAAGTGTTTCTTTTGTTATTTGAATTACCTTTGATGGTTATATGTATAACGCATGTAATAAAAGACCTATAAATGCAATCACAAAAAAGATAGGTAAATATTTTCTTTTAAAAAATATTTTTCAACCTAAGAAATTTTTTGTGAATGTAAAATAAGGTTAATAAATTGCTCGTGCCTACGACAATAACAAACATGCACAATCGTCATTTTAACAACTTCAATTTGCGTATATACTAAAATGAAGATATAAAACTATATTAACTCAACTAAAGTCTAAAAAACTCATTATTCCAAATACATACTTGAAATAATAATTGATGAAGTTAAACTCATCTTTCGATGTAGTAGATTATGAAACTACTACGTATTAAAAATGTATGATCCGAATTTAAATTATATCCCGTTCATATATTATGAGGTTGTTATAGCAACAAAAAAAAAACAAATATTTTTAAATATGATATTTGTTTTATAGTTTTTTTAAAGAATACTTATTATATATTATATTCCAAAAAATATTGTTTATGTATAATTTAATTGAAAAATATACATATCAGGGCGTTTAACGCATAAGTGTAAAACTAGTTGCAAAGCTAAAATCTTTGGATGAACCGTATAAAGCATATTTTAGTCAAGATCTTCTATCTATAATTGATGTTATTTGTCCTCCGGAGCATAGTCGAGTGGTAAAAGGAGGGGGACATAAGATTCTGGAGGCATGCAGCGTGAGTTTGATACTTGATGGAAGCAATTTGCTTTCTTCTGAGGTTGGACCTTGTATGTGTTATTAGTTGACATGTCCTCAAACCCTGTATCATTCGGGCACATCCCGCGATTTTCCTGGTAGTAGTAATGAGGGACCGGAACTACTACTCTAGGATTCAACCTGATTAAAAAAAAATTGATGTTATTAATGATGTAACAATTTATCATGGAAAATTCAACATGCAAATGAAAGTCAATCGGAATCAAAAAATTAATTGAAGAATTTTTCAACGAGGGTAACTGAATTATGATCATGAATTTTTCGATTTCCATTCTAGTCCTAACAACTAACAAGGATAACATCGATCATTACGAAGATTTTCACCTGTATGAAAGTCTCTTCTTGAATGCATAAACAGTTTTTTTAATCAGGATTTCTGACAAATCATCTCTCCAACAAATTAAGAGGCGAGAAAACAAGCAATGAAGAAGCAACCTAGCAACTACACCCATTAGTCTCTCTTTAATCTTTATGCAGTTAAGAAGTATTGACTAGTTTTTAAGAACATAAGAAAAGTAAAAAAAAAGAGGAAAAAGTCGATGAAATAGATATTTTATATGACCATACACGTAATCTAACAAGATTACACATACATATTATAAATAAATAAATTTTTTGGTCCATTCTTTTTGACCCGTTTTATAACTTTATTTCTATTTTTTCAATTTTCATTCCCTTTGATCACATTCACATCTGGTTTTTCTTCATTTTCTTTTCTCTCTTTAATCATAAAAAAAAAAGTGATCCTAAACGTAACACCAAAATTCCTAAACGCAACACTATTTAATATATAAAATGACCTAAATACCCCTTTTAATATTTAATAGATACTTACTTTTGGAACATACTAGCGGATGTTTTATAAAACATCCGCTAGTTTGAAACGGTTGTTTTATCCGAAATCGAAAAAAAATGCAAATCAACAGTTGTTTGTACGTAATTGAAAAAAAATAAACTGAATCAAAACCAATCTAATTCACATGCAATATTATGCAAATTAACAATGGAAATCGAATCAATAATGACACGTAATCAAAATTACGTGGAGGGGGAGGGAATGAGGGGTAGTATAGTTTAAATATTCAAAGGGGTAGTAAAGTAATTTTATTTTTTAAATGGTGTTGCATTTAGAAATTTTGGTATTACGTTTAGGTGTTCTGTAAAAAAGAGTTCATACCCTTGACCTTTGTATGATTAATGCTACATGACTTTCTTAATAAACATTTTTACCAACAAGGTTGGGGAAAAAAAACAGCTAGCGGACTTAATATGCTTGTGAAAGGTTGAAATTTTGAATGGAAAGTACTACCTTCAGAAAAATAGAACTAGTATAAGTTTTTGGAAAAAAGAAAAGAAAAAAATACTTTAAAGTCAAATAGGTTTTGTCAAGTTCTGGCTTGATATCAGCAATTACGAAAGACTCCCTCATGGTTTTTGCTCTTCCTTTTTCTTTTGTCCTTCCATTTATTCATATAATTAAACAGAAAAACAAGAGGGGAAAGAAAAATAGTCTAAATAGAAAAATAAGAAAACAATATTTAAATTGATTATTCTATACATTTTACCTAGCATAATAAAAATATATAATTGTAAATAAAATTAAAATATATGCTCCATTTGTTCATAAATAATCGTTCTTTTTAACTCAACACACTCTTTAGAAAAAAATGGTGTAATGTGTGGTTTTCTTCAATGATCTTGTTTATGTGACCATAATTAAAATATGTAGAAAAAATAAGGGTAAAATGATAAAATTGTTTCATAAAAAGGAAAGTTTTGAAAGAAAACAATTATTTTGGAACGGATAAAAAATAAATGAAGATAATTATTTAAGAACAGAAGGAGTATTAATTAGTTTGAAGGAAATCCAATTAATTAACCGATTTCAAGAAAAAAAAATAATCCATTCATTTGTTGAATGTAATTAACCCTTGTAAAAAGAGTTGATTATTAAAACAATAAACTTATTTTTGTATTAACATTAGTTAAACTTCTGCTTTAACCGAAATCATAAACACATGTTTACAAAAAAAGAAGAAATTGTTATTCAACTTATATAGACAACAATAAATTTATGCCACGTCTAAAATTCTTTTTTCCGTGAATAATGATCGTTTTATAAGAATTACTTATTTTTAACACTACTTTGTATATAATTTTAATTTCATAAATAATTCAAAGTAAAAGTCTGATTATAAATTATTACAACCCCTCTAATTTCGAGGACCAGCTAGAGATAATCGTGTCATTGCAACCTTTTTTAAAATTACAATGATGATTTGTTTACAAATAGTACAATGCCAAAATTTAAAGATAGTTCATAGTACATTGGCCAAATATATATTTTTCCTTGGGTGAGTTTTTCATAAGATCATCGTACGGATCTTTATTCGTAAGACGGAGCTGCATTCTATCATAGCTCAACATACCAACAAACGTTAGATCGGGTCAAGAGGATCATATAAGTGAATATAATATATTTGTAATTAATATATTATAATTATCGTTAGTTTATACTTTCATAATTTACTTGTATTTAGGTTTCTTAATCACTTTTATATTTAGACTCTCTAGGTTAAACTTATATAATAAGTATTGTACTCTTATATATATGCTCACTAATCAATGGAAAGATTATATCATTATTCATAAATTTTATTATTTCTTACATGGTATCAGAGCCTCACTCTTAAAACGTAAAACCACCAAACTTCCGCAACCCTAAGCTTCCTCCCACACAGCAACCTCCAACCTAACTTTTGCTGAATTAAACCTTCCTCCCACACAGCTGTTGCCAACCAATCTTCCGCCTCTATATCAGGCCAAACACCATCTGATCGCCTCCCAATAAAGTGTCACCTTTTACCAAAGTGTCGCCTCTAGTCACCCACCTCAGATCTATCATCTTCCATCCTTGTAAGTCCATCAGCCGCCGCTAACCCAGATCTGAACAACCCCAATCTCAGATTCAGAAACTCTCCACAACCAAGTCGCCTTCATCCTCAGCCAAGACCCAGATGACGCCATCACCTACCTTCGACACATAAGGTTTTAGGCTCTCTTCAACTTTGGCCAAAGCTGAAACCTATTCAGTTTCCACCACCCCGCGTCAATCTTCCGGGCGAAAAAGCGCTTGCCTTCCTCGGAAGACCCGACTCAACGCATCAAGACCCTCCTCCTCGCGGCTCGCTCATCACGCAACTCCGGAATCCTCGGCAAACCCAGCTCTCACCAGTTCAATGAGGCCCCTCTCACCTCACACTCTCCTTCAACTGCTCCCTCCTCGAGTAACTCCGGGTATACTCGGCAAACCCGGCTCTCACTAGCTCGCCGAGGCCCTTCTCACTACCTCAATAGCTCGCTCCTCGAGCAACTAACGGACTCCTTGGTAAACCCGACTCTCATCAGGTCCCTGAGGCCCCTCTCACCTCACGTCCTATCTCAGCCGCTTCATTTCGTCGAGCAACTCAGAACTCCTCGGCAAAAGCCGGCTCTCTCGTCTCTTACTTTTCAACAACTTCGACTCCTCGGCAGCTTGACGGCTCCTCGGCAAACCCAGGCTCTTACCAAGCTCACCGAGGCCCTCACCTCACGCTATCTCGACGACTCAACCAGCTCAGCATCCTCGGCAAACTTGGGATCTCATTGGCTAGCTCGCGAAACCACTCCTCATGACTCGCTCCTCGAGCAAGATCAGGACTCCTCAGCCAAACACGACTCTCACCAACTCACTGAAGACTCATTGCTCAACAACTCGCTCTTCGAGCAACTCAGGACTCCTCGGCCAAACCCTTGTCACCCATTTCGGCGAAGACTCCTCCTCTACAGCTCTTATAAGCTCACCTTCCTCGTAAGACCCAGCTTGCCGAAGATCACTCCTTCCTCAGCTCGCTCCTCGAGAAAATAAGGGTCTCCTTGGCAAATCCAGGCTCTTACTAGCTCGCCAAAAACACCTTCCAAAAACTCGTGCGTTGTCAGCATATTCTTCACAAGATTGGTCTCTCCTAACGGTGATCTATCTTGCGGGGGCATATAAGAGAAAAT
This sequence comes from Codonopsis lanceolata, assembly GCA_013146195.2. Taxonomy (NCBI): domain Eukaryota; kingdom Viridiplantae; phylum Streptophyta; class Magnoliopsida; order Asterales; family Campanulaceae; genus Codonopsis; species Codonopsis lanceolata. Next base: position 152,902,938 of record CM028378.1, on the reverse strand, counting down.
AATATATTTATAATTTATTATAATTATCGTTAGTTTATATTTTCCTAATTTACTTGTATTTAAGTATCCTAATCTCTTTTGTATTTAGACTGTATATGTTAAAATTGTGTAACAAGTATTATACTTTTATACATATGTTCACCATATCAATGGAAAGACTATATTACTATTCATAAACTTTATTACTTTCTTACAGATCCGTCATACAAAAAATATTTATAAGATCGTCTTACACAAATTTTTGTTTAATATATTTGTCTTTATAAAAAAATTCCAACAAGAGACCGACCAATTTACTCGCCCTAATAAAATTCTTCCAAGGTTGTTAGAAACTAGAAACTAACAGAGCAGATGAACCCTCCTAGTGCTAGAACATGCGGTCCCAATGAAGGTTTCAGCAATTAATAATACTAAAGTGCCACCATACTCATTTGTCCAAGAGTGCACTTACGTACAACCGTTTGTCTATTGGCTGTCTAAGTGGACTTTATAACAATCTGAAAACCATGTAGTACTTTATTGGAAAAGCATTTGTAAAAATAAATGATTCGAAAATGACACTAATCTGAAACAAAATAAAGTCATAAACAATTATTACTACGGCAGTGGGACAACGATTTAATAATTGCGCAGGACCCATAAATATAATGCCACTGGTTTGATTCTATTTCCATAGTTTTCTTCACCTTCTTTTCACATTTATGTCAGTTTTAACCCTCCTGTTAATAATCACTTGAAGCGTTAATTTTATTTTCGATTACCAAATATTCAATTTAAAGTATTCGATGATTTTCTAAATAAACCCTCCCCCTACCCTACCCACGCATCTATATGACATAAACAAATTGAATTCCACAAAATATAAAGTTTTTGCTTATAGTTATTTCCATTAGTAACTGACTAATCATCCACTCCTTTCCATCTACTCCCTCCGTTTCGAGCAAAAAGTTCATTATTTTATTTTGAAAATTTTTACTTAAATAGTCAATTTTCAAAAATTTAAAAATAAAAGTGTTATTTTATTACTAACGAACTATTAAAAATGTCAAATTTCTTAAGAAAATTAAATTTCAAAAACAGAGACTCTTGACCCGACCGGAGGGAGTATTTAAAGAGTCATGATGGGATAAAATGCAACGACACGTCCATATAGTTTGACCAAGTTCCAACCTCATCCCCCCAACAAGCGTTTGACATGATCGGTGCCACCTCTTGGTCTACTTCTATGAGGTTAGGTGTGACGCCTTGTTGCAAGTTGTCGTTAAAGAGAGAGTGAGAGAGTATTTTCTCAATTATTTTTGTCAATTAACGCTAACATAAATTTAATCATAACAAATCCTACTAAAATGTTTTAGGAACCCAACTTAAAACAAGCGACCCATTATATAGCGAATCCTTATTATTTTGCTTGACCGTTGTTGTTGTTGAGGTGAGGTGATCTGAGCACTACCTATGTCTTTAAAATAAGGAGATATATAGTAAATTCCTAGTTTAAGCCTTGGATCTTTTAACCAGCCATTCAATACTTGCTATTTGAGCACTCTCAAAATGCCTAATTTACCCACTTCGTTTTTGTCCATTCTTGCACTACTGCAATCTAGGGATGGAAATGAGAACAATCAAAAATTGAGGGATAGTCAGTCGAAGAAGCTCAAACGAGAGCCTGTTGAAGGAAAAATATTAAGGCCCTGTTTGATTGGGCTTATGGGAGAGTACTTTTGACTTATGACTTCCCATAAGTCAAAAAATGAATGTTTGATTTCAATTTTGCTCAAATAAGCCATAAGTAGAGTGCAAGGGCATGGAAGCACAATTTACAAAATAAGTCATAAGCACCAAGGCAAGTGCGATGGCTTATCTAAAAAAAGCGGATGAGCAGTGTTTTTAATGAATTTTCAAATTCCAAAAGCGCCCTCGTTTTAATTGAATTAGGTTTTCGAGAACGGCACATCGTTTTTTTGTTTCGCGAGGCGACGCAAGCTTCTGGTAGCAGCATCTCCTCCAACGCAGCGATCGGCGATCGGCGATTCGAGTCCTCCTCCACCGGCGAATGACGGCTTGGTTTTGCTTGGAAGGGATGACGCCCTGTTGATGAAGATAGGGTGGCCGATTGATGGTGGGAGAAGGAGGCCGGAATCGAAATTGAAGATCATTCACGGATCTGGGACCGCTTGGGGTTTGGGCGCCATGGAAATCGCCGGAGAAGATGGAGAAGCCGGTGGTGATGAGAGATGAGGATGGGCGAAGGAAATTGAAGCCGGGTTTGGTGGTTGGGGAAGATGAGATGGGGTTTGGGCGGAAGGAAGGTGAAGCCGGTGGGTGATTTGGTGGAGGGATTTGGCGAAGACTAAGGAGATGGCCGGTGGGCGGATGTGGGTTCGCCGGCGATGAAGATGAAGGAGGGTGGCGGAGGATTTGGGCAAAGGGGGCATCGGTGAGATGAGAGAGCGAGATGGGAGAAGAGAGAGAAAAGAGGGAGCAACCAGCGTTTCTTTTTCCCTTTCTTTAATTTCTTTTTTTTTAATTGAACCATGAACTCCTTCCTTCTCGCACAAAAGATTATATTTGGAAATAAATTTATATGATCGGCGATTCGCAGAGACAATATTTGGAAATAAATTTGATAGTTATCACAGTTTATTTTAACAAGGAAAAGATTATATGATGAGGTTATTTTAGTCTTTATAGTTTTATTCAAAGACTTTTTTCAACTTATTAATCAAACAGTCACACTTACTTATAACAACTAATCAAGCACTTTGAAAAAACTAAATCAAACGACATCATTCATCGACCCATCATCATAAGTCATCGATCATAAGTCATCGGTCATAAGTCATAAGTCATCGGCACTTATCAATAAAATCAAATCAAGCGGGCCCTAAGTGCTCGTTTGTTGCAGCTTATTTGGAGTGACTTTTGTCTTTTGGCTTTTGAAAAGTCATATTTAAAGTGTTTGTTTCAGCTTATAAGCCAAAAGCCAATAAGTAAGGTACAACACTTTTTATGCATTGAAAAGCCAAAGCCAAAAAGCCAAAATTTTAAGTTTTTTGGTTTTTTTAAACATGAAGACAACTATTCATTAATAAATATTTGATTATCCTCATTTCATCCTCTTATGAAATATACATAAAAATATGAATACTAATTTTTCAAGTTTTTTTTTAACAAATAATTATAACGACTCATAAGCAGCTTTTCAGCAGTTGTAACAAACAATCTATTATGCAATCAGCCAAAAGTCATTCAGCCACCAGCTTAAGCTATCAGTCATAAGTCATAAGCCATCAGCCACAACAAACGAGCCCTAAGTGCAACACTAATAGCGCTTGTGTGGTATCACTAACAAATGAAAATGCAACAAATTAGTAATTAATCTTGCCAATGCAGATAACAACGTTGGTGATCACATCCAGGGCTGGCCCTGAGTTTCGAGAGGCCCACGGCCAAAAAAAAGGGGGGCTCCTTTATAAAAATAAAATCATTTAAATTTTAAAGTATTGGAAAAAAAAAGAAGCTTATAGCAATAATTGAACCAAGATTTCTCATAATCTACCAAGTTTGTCAACCATTGGAACATCTATTCTAGATTACAATTAACAACACATTATAACTTATATACAGTTCACAGACTAAAAAAAAGTAACACAAGATTCGAACCTAAAACCTTTTAATTAAAATCATAAACACCTTAACCAACAGACTAATATAATCAATTGTTAGCCTTTTTGATACTTTAATATATATATACTATATAAAGTAGTACCAAAACATTTGGGACCATGGCAATAGCCCCTCCCGCCACCCCCAGGGCCGGCCCTGATCACATCACACATCAATGATCTTGCTCTCCACATTAACAAGTAGCATCACATCACGAAAATCGCTGATTTGATTGATTTTCATTAGTTGGTGAAATCACGACGAGATAACACCATTGCACTCTATTTCTACTCACCGATGGCGGTCGAGAAGCCCACTGTTAATCTTGGAAGCTCAATGTCCTGTGTTGCTAAATGTCTTGTTTTTTTTTTTTTTTTACTAATGAATGAATCAAGAAGTAAGAAAAACATGAAAAATTAAATAACATGACCAATAAGTGAGAATGAAAATCAAAATTACTCAAACTCTATTTTTTTGGGGTCCTTACACTTTATTAAATGACTTATTTTTCACATGCTAATTAAATCCAAAGGAATCTTCATAGGAAAATAATCAGATCCAAATTCTTTTGGTTTTTGACACCGACCAAATAAAATGAGATTAAAAAAAGATCATGTTTAACACACCCTATAACTTAATAACGTGTATGCTTTGTTAGCAAAGATGATTCATTGAAACTTCGGCTTGATTTGCTCTGCCAAATAGATTACTCTGACATGATACTATTACAGTACTAATTTACCATCATCAATTATAAAAATCGAATTAGAAATAGCTATGCATACTATGCATGTATAACCTATTTATACATCTCAATTTAGCTTGAGATCGTCTTGTCAATGATTCTTTTTTGAGTATTTATCTGATGAAACCGTCTTTCGGTTCTTAATTTGTAAGACTAAATCACACTATCTCATAACTCAATCCACCAAAACACAATAGATCGAGTTAGGAAGATCCGTCATACACAAAATACTTACTTGGAAGACGGTCATATTTAAATTTTTGTCTTCTTTTTTCCCCGATGACTCGATGAGATCAAGTTGTGTTAGGCTTTTACATAAATCAAATTAAATTGAGCATAAAGAATATGCACCATCCGTTTCGTTTATATTCATCACCACATAAAAGTTTACCAATTAAGAATTCATAATAAACGTCTTATCAACCATTAATTTTCAGTTACACCCTTAATTTAGCTAATAATGTGCAGGCTTACCTTTTAAATACTCAACTTGGTTTAGGGTGTGATGAGAAATTAGACACTTAATGGAATTGGGTTAATTTTTAAGTTGCCAAAAATTTTAAAACTGCTAAAAAAGAAAATTAGTTTAATACTACATCCTGAGTAAAAAATTCATATTTAAAAGTCAAATTTTTTAATAAAATAATACTATTAAATAAGTCATCAGAAATAAAATAACACTTTTCACCTTGATGCATCACTTTTAATATTGTAATTCTATCTAATGAAGTAATGAGTAGTTGGTGTACACTTTTTCAACTTGAAGCTCACTTTTTAACATTAAATCGCTTTTGATAACTTCAAAATAGGTGCAAGCGTGCAAGTTGGACGTCTAAGGGTATTATTTTACACTTTTGGTTCCTTTCTAAGCACAAAAGCGTAGAGTATATTAGATTAGATTAGATTACTTTCATATTAATCACATAATTTTCCAACGAATGATGTTAGGACAGTGTTTAATGCCCCAATAACTAAACAAGAGTTGAAAGTGGAGCAATTTTCATTGGTGGGAGGAGTAGGATTCATTATGCAATTTATCCATTCCTTCACTATATAGATTGGACTGGAATAATAACACTACAAGTCTCTTACTTTGGGTCGTTCTCACCACTAGTCCTTTCAAAAAAATTCATAGCAATTGAGTTTTAGAAGTTTTAAATTTTCACATCCTCAACCTTTTTGATGGATCTCGATTGAGAAATTTCGTTAAATTCCCCATGTGTCTTGCTAGTGTATTCAGGTAAGGGCTAAAATGAAATTACTCTAAACTAAACTCTATGACAATTTGCAATCGAGGGGTTTGGAAAAAGAGCACAAGACCTTCTTCCCCAAATTCTTGTCTATCCCGTTGAAATAAAACAAACCCTAGATATGAAATTAAGGGCTATTTCACAAAGGTGTGGTTGTGCTGAAAGAGCAGTCTTTGTTGGAGCTTTGAATGGCTCTAAAAAGAGCGGTCTTGTCTTCTTCTCCTTCAAATTCTCCCCCTCCCCAACACATGGAGTCCCTTTTTGCCCTAATTTCAATTTCAACCTATTCCATCTACTTAAACCCTAATTATACCTCACATCCACAACAAATTAAATGCACAAACACCGATGATGACACGCGGGGAAATTACCTCATGTGGCATCACAAATTCCTTCATCTTTAACGTTCATCACAAAGAATTGTGCCACCTTTTATGCACTGCTTGCGTCGTCAAAAACCACATGGGTTCCTTATGCCCCATATGTTTCACGTTTTTACAACCACAAACCCATCCCCTATCTCATTTGCGTCATCTTCTTCAATTGCTATTCCATCTCCCATTACTCCTACGTCATCCCTCCCTTCCGCTTATCATTTCTCGCTTGCTTTGACTTCAATTTCTCCAACTTCTTTGATTTATCCTCAAAATCTCATCGTAAAAGATTCAAAACCAATGATGGCCTTCACATAGGGGTTGGTTGAATAGCCCTTAATTATAGTTCTTAGGGTTTTGCTTTATTTCAATGGATGGACGAAAATTTGGGGAAGAAGGCATTATGGTCTTTTTTCAAACCTTAGGGGACTCGATTGCAAACTGTAATATAGTTTAGTTTAAAAATATGAAATTTCATTTTAGCCCTTACCCCAATGCACGTGGGAGGCGCATGGGGGCACTTAACTGAATTTCTCTAACGGCATCTATAAAAAAGAGTGAGGTCGTGAAAATTTAAAGCTTTTAGGATCGGTTGACATGAAAATTTCTTAAGGGATTAATGACGAGAACAACTCAAATTCAAGGGACTTACTGTATCACTAACTGAAAGGATTGAACCAAGGGATTTACCCTCGGCCCTACCCTCGTCACAAAGGAGGGTCCCACCTTAAAAGCCACCAAAGAAGCGAGGGCAAGAGCACGTGCCTATCGGATAAACACTCCGGCCTCGGCATTGTAACCCTAAGACAGCGATGGCGAGCCCGAGGCACTGACATCCTAAAAGACCGCGGGCACCCTCGGCCCCGCCACCAAATCATTCTTCATTATCCTCATCCTCGGTAACTAAATAAAAGCGTTCGTCATAAAGACCGCTCGATCTCGACATCAGACCAATCATCCGCCCCGACAAACTATTTCCCTAGGCCCTAGAAAACCGCCGCACGCCAATACCAACCCTCCGACACACACGCTTCAGTTCACTCATTCTGACGAATGCCCTCAAGCGCATTTAATAACGGCGGCTTTGTGCTCCCCAATTCGCCACGCCGCCCTTCGGTATAAATATGAGAACCCATGCGGGGCAAGGTAAGTAATTTCAGCGATATTATAACTCTCTTATCACGGCTCCCTATCAAACAATTATCAAGGCTCATTTATTACCAAAACTCTCTACCGAAATCGATTCATACTATTTGGAGGGTTATAGTCGAGCCAACGACACCTTAACGGTGTTTATTGTTTATATTGTGCGGTTAACAATTGGGCCGAACAAGAAGTTGCCACCTCATCCTCGCCACACGTGGGACGTCAAGACAAGATCACCACACATTTTGCGTGATCGGTTTGGTTCCATTCTTAGAAATCGACTTTTCTCGAAGCTTGGCGTCCCAGACGAGAAAGGATGGTAAAATCCAAAAAGCAAGCCTCAAAGAAACGTAACCCCAGCTGCATCCACCCACCCGGAAAGGAGCGGGCCGAGCACGGCCTGATGAGGGCCTTGAGGGGAGAACTCCGGCCTTGCTACCCGAGGTGTCGGCCAGGGACCAAAGAAGGATCGCTCTGCACAAAGCGGCTCTCGAACAAAAATAAAGACAACGGCGCCGACCTCAGGAGGTCGAGTCTTCCAGAGGCAACAAGGAGGAACCGCGTGGTAAAACAATAGACCAAGCGGCTCAAGAAGAGGCCGAAGCAGGGAGTATGCGTATTGGGAGCACCAAAAGACCTTGTGCAATCTGAGGCCAGAGACTAAGATGCACGAGCTAAGACAAAAACCGGGCCGGGAACCCGAGCCCATAATCAGCGTTACAAAACACCCGGCGCGATCAACTCGGTTTGGCGAGGGTGGAAACTACAAAAGCCAAAAAGGCAAAGTTTACCACCAATGTCAAATCGAGACTTGAAAAAAGGTGGCCGGCGAGGATCGGGGCAGTGTTCATTCTCGCTAAGATTCCCCCAGAGACGGATAATTGTCAAGCCCATAGCGAGGAAGGGAGTCTCGGCCCTACGCTCGGTCCTCGAGCAAAGCCCCCTCTGGTCTCGGCATCCGTCTCGCCAAAGTGCAAAGGAGGCTCGTTTGGGGTCCCACGTGAGAAATATGATCGAGGAAGAGCCCGAGGTACCACGAGCGAGTAAAAAGGGCTAGCTGCATCCCCCCATGGCCGTGGGGTCGGCATGTGAAAGGCCGATGGCAGTCGAGATTAGGGCATGGATGGAAAAATTGGAAGGAGAGCTCGGGGTTAGCTCGGCCCTCAAGAAAATTGGGGGCCATTTATTAAGCGAGATAAGAGAGGTGGAAGTTCCTTGAAAGTAAAGATTCCACACTTTGAGGACTACTTTGGTAACAACGGCCACGGACCACGTGTCGGGGTTCGAGTTGAAAATGATCATCGTAACAGGCCGGGCGACATATGGTGCTTGGTGTTTGGGACCCTCAAAGCGAGGCTCAGCGGTGGTACAACGGGTTAGCACCCGGCTACATCACTGTTGGGATGACTTTAAAGGCATTTTTGAAAAAGTTCGCTTGGCGGTGCTCTCCCAGCGAGGCGGACACATGTGGCGTGAAAGCAGAGGTTGGAGCGCATCTTGGCGTGGCGTATGGCACACTTGAAAGTCTGGACCAAATCCAGATATTCCCGACACATGCAGCGAGGATGTGTTTTTGAGTGCAGAGGAATTGCGAAAGCTCCTCATGCGACGAAAGGACACAATCGGCGAGATGTTCTTGGCGGCTTGGTGGCCTGTTGGGCGGCAGCGACCCCCACAACAAACTCACAGCGGTCACGTCCCTTCCAGACAGGCGCGCAAATAAAGGAAAAAGCGAGAAAGCTTCGGCGAGAGGGCCGTAACTCGGCGAAAGAAGGGAGGAGGAAAGAGAGCCGGTCAGGCGAGATTAGGGGAGGCCAAGGCGAGCTGGAAGACTTCACCCCCTCGATGAATCTCGGGAACACATAATGGGCGTTTTCTAGAGAGAAAACAAGATCGTCCACCACTCCCCATGAGGTCACTGTGGAGGGGCGAAATCAGCGAAAAAGATGCAGCTTCCATAACGAGATTGACCATATTGCGGAGGAGTGCATACAGCTCAAAAGAGCAATGAGGAGGGTGATAAGCGAGGGAGATAGAAGGTTTGTGGCAAAGGAAACCCAGCGCCCCGGTATCACCGGCCGACAACCCGGCCCGGGTAAATACCATCAGAAGAAACCAGAGTATCACACGTTGAAGAATGCCATCAAGCTGAAACATTCGGCGGAAAACATCATGGGCGGGATGGTTGAGCGAAATGGTATTCAGGAGGACAGAAATTTGGCGGTCAACGATTATGCTCGTCAAAACAGTTAACTCTGCAAATCGGCATTCACACAGCCTAGTTAAGCGGGTCTTGATAGATCTGAGGCGGAAGAGATGTGATGTATTATAAGTGCTTTCGGCACTAGGGCTCGGCGATACCCACCCTCCAGAGCCGAGTCAAGCGGAGGGCTTGGCAGCCACAAGGTCGCGGCGAAAGGCAGTGGGACTCGTAGTCGACTGAGGCGGGGATACCACGAGCGAGGGAAGTCACTTCCTCGTCCTTGATCTCCCTCTCAGGTACAACGTCATCCTCGGCGCCTTCCCATGCCAAATTCGAATGGTGGCATCAATGGCCCATCGGCGAGTCAAGTCACGTGACCTCGTTCGGAGTAGGGTCATAAGAATGATGCTCATACTACTTTAGAGTACGATCGTGAGAAAAAAGGCGGAAAAAGATTGAAAGGCCGGAGGAGGCCGGGAAGAAGATGAGCAGTAAGCCGAGCGAGCCAGGAGGGGCTCGGCGGAGGCTCCACCCGTAGCAATCAAAGCAAGCGAAGGAAGTTGGCCGCGTGCGGAAGAAGAAGCGTCGAGTCCGAGAGGCAGAAAGCTGAAATCGAAAGCCTCGATGTTGAGATCATCAATCAATCATACGACTATGGAAGATGTAGAAGAAGTTATCATAAACTTCAACTACCAGGCAGGGAAAATAAAGGTGGGAATGGAAATTGTGGGCGGCGAAAGGAGAGCCATAATCGAGTTCTTAAGGGAGAACACCGATGTCTTTATGGCAAGCCGGGATAGGAAGGCATTGCCGAGGATGTAGCGATGCATTAAGTATCAATCCGGCATTTTGTA
>CM028378.1:152833514-152892603 GCA_013146195.2 Codonopsis lanceolata | reverse complement strand
ACGCATCCTTCACTAAGCCTCTAAGGGGTGTGTTCGACCGTAAAACACACAAGGATTACTTGTCAATGTACATGGAGGGTGCGCGTAGCCATCCGTGGCTCGAACTTTGGGCGATAGGTCATTTTTCACTTGATACTATTGGCCGACGTTGAGAAAGGATGCCGAGGTATACGCTAAAATGCGGCATGTTGTCAAAGATTCGCTATTATCCCAAGATTACCTTCTGCACCTCAAACACCTGTGAATCGCAAAGATGGTTTCGAATGGGGATCGACCTAATCGGGCCATTCCCCTCGCCAAAGGAAAGAACAAGTTTGTGATAGTGGCGTGGACTACTTCACCTAAATGGATCGAGGCCAAACCCTCTAGAAGCATCACCGAACAAAGGGCCATCGACTTCATTCGAGACAATGTTCTCTCGCAGATACGGATTACACAAGAGCTATCAGATCCGACCACACACACGCTTTCAAAAAGATTCACTCGCCATGCGAGGAAAGAGAATTGGCATTGGAAGTCCTCGTAGCACACCCCTGGGAACGGCCACAGAGGCCGGAAACAAGCAAATACTTCATGCCTTGAAAAGAAGGTTAGATGACAAGAAAGACGCTTGGCTCGAGGAGCTTCCTACTGCCTTATGGGCAATCCGAACGCCTCGCCGAGGCTCAACCGAGGAAACGCCTTTCTCCTGACATATGGAACCGAGGCCATGGCCCTTGGCCGAATGAATCTCCCCAATCGCAAGAGTTATCCATTTCAATGAAGAGGCGAACACAGAATCAAGGACTCTGGACCTTGACTACCTTGAAGAACGAAGGCTCGAAACCCGGATGAAGGCAATCAACTACAAAAAGCTCGCCAAGGCCCATCATGACAAAAGGGTGAATCCTCGCACGTTTCTGGCCTACGATATGGTGCTAAGAAAAGTCGAGGTGACAGTAACAAGCCGGAAGAAACAAGCTTTCTCCCAATCGGGAAGGACCGTGATAAAATCACCGACAAAGATTCGAAAGCAGAACCTCATGTGCTCGCGAAACCGCATCGAACTCCTCCGAAAAACCTCGCATTCGCACCACTTGAAAAAATATTATCAGTGATCTGTAATCTTCTTATATATATGAAAGGGAAATTTTCAAGCGAAAAAATCTGTTCAAACCATGTATTCGAGATCGCATTATCTCGCCAGAAACGAGGTCGCATTACCTCGCCAAACGAGATCGCACTATCTCGCCAAAAACGAGGCCGCATTGCCTCGCCAATTCGAGATCGCATTATCTCGCCAAAAACGAGGTCGCATTGCCTCGCCAAAACGAGGTCGCATTGCCTCGCCAAAACGAGGTCGCATTGCCTCGCCAAAAAACGAGGCCGCATTGCCTCGCCAAAACGAGATCGCATTATCTCGCTAAAAACGAGGCCGCATTGCCTCGCCAAAACGAGATCGCATTATCTCGCTAAAAACGAGGCCGCATTGCCTCGCCAAAACGAGATCGCATTATCTCGCTAAAAACGAGGCCGCATTGCCTCGCCAAAACGAGATCGCATTATCTCGCCAAAACACGAAAAACACTTATATATATAGGCAGAAAACACTTGCACCATACAGAAGAAAATATTTGCAAAAACTAAACTGATAACAAAAACATACTTACAATTTACACCAAGGATAAAAGATTACATATAAACATCGTTTGAAAACTATTGTCATTAAAAAGATGATAAAAATCCTAGGCTAAACCCCCTCCTGTCTCACCAGCCTCCTCCTCCTCGCGAGCCGCCGCTTGCTCGGAAATATATTGACTTTTTGAAAGCTCCTCCCTGCTCGTTTTCTGGCCTTCTAACTCGGCCATCAACTGATCGCCCACATAGTGTGCCTGTTGAGGGGTAGCTCGCCTCACCGCAAAGCCACGATAGCTCTCTTTATATAGGCATTTTTCCGAGACAGGCAAAAGGTTGTTCGCTCTCAGAGGGGGCAGCCACTCAGAGCTTGAACCCCAAGATCGGCATCTTTTATCCGCCAAGCTCAAGATCATCGAACGGTATCAACGAGGAGACTCCTGGCATTCCGGGCCAAAAGAGGCAAGGTTCGCCATCTCCACCACCTCGACACCGCACACCCTTCGCCGCCACCGCCTGAAGGCCCGAACTCGCCTGCCTCCATATAGTCCGTAGCCTCTACCTCATAAGCAAGCGAGCCCGATATCTCGCCAAAATTTGCTCCTCGCTAGGCTTCGCCGAAAGCCTCGGCCTTCAAGTTATCAACCTCATCCACCACTCCCCTTAAGCTTGGCCTCGAGCTCGCCACCCTCGCTCCCTCGCCGCTAGCCTGTCCTTTTCAAAGATCCGCCTCCGCCAAGGCCGCCTTCTCTCGTAGAAGTTGAGAGACTCTTCGCCTTCAAAAGAATCCCCTTCCAAGGACTTCACTTTCACTTAAGAAATCTCCCCTTCGCGCTTGTCGAGTCCCTCCTCTCCAGCCTCGCACGACTTAAGCAGCCTTTGCTCACCTTGTCATGATATGCAATGATACCGACCCCAAGTCAGAGAAGCAAAGTAAACGTAAGCAACACAAGTAAAGGAACAAAGATGCGAGAAATAGAAATAATGAAATTAGTTTACCTCGCCGTAGCTAGCCCGCAAAGATCTTGCAGCTTGAAATGGGGGCGGGTCGCATCGTTTCAAAGCCGCACCGCACCCTCGCCAAATAGTCTTTGCCCGTAGCCCGCAAAGTCGGCAGGAAGTTGTTTATCACCTTGACGACGTGGTTGACAACATGCTCGCTATCGACACCGCTCAAATGGGGGAGATGGGACGTAAGTCGCCTCGGTAACAACATTAGCGAGGGGGCGAACTTGAACCTTCTCGCCTCTGGCCTCTGAGCACGCCCGCAGCCGCTTACCTCGCCTTAGTAGGAGGAGCCGCCGAAGACGAGCAAGAGGGGCCATCTTGGTAGGATCCTCCAAAACACCGACAAGAGGCGCCAAGCGCTCCTATACCATCCTTAGCCGGGCTCTAAGCTCGGCATTTCTTCGCCCTCCGGCCTTCGCTTAGCCAAAACAAAGATCTCGAGAGACGCCCATCTCTACAAAAATAATAAGGAAGGTCGCATCAAGACTCAAAAAGACGAATTTAGCAAAAACCGAAGGAAACAAACAAACAGGAATAAACAAAATTAACCTGATGTTGGGCACTCGAGCCCATCTATACCCTCACATCTCGGACACGCCGAGCCAAATGTCCAACCCTGATGCAGGGCCCAGCCCTCTCGACTCACGTATTCGAAACCAGAATACGCCCTCTCCACTCCTTCAACCTCAACTGCCGAAACCCAAAACCTTGATAAAAGGCCCTCATTCTCCACAATGGCCTTCCAATTGTAGGACCGAACCTGCACCCCTTCATCGTCGAGCAAGGGGGCCTCGATAGCAAGCCTCGTAGCTTCGTCGGCATCATTCAAAGTCTTCGTCCTCACTGCATCGTGGGGTTTCCATCAGAATCTCGAATTCCACCCGCGACTCGATTCCACAAGCAGAACCTTGTCGGACCACCTATGGTCCTTATTCCCAAAGCTGGCCAAAAGGGGGAACCCTCGAGGATGCCTAAGAACGGTCAGTCGGTTCATGGAAACGCTGACCTTATAGTAGTAACAAAAGAGGTCCAGTGAAGGCTCGAATCCCTTCGCTCGGGTACAGACGGCAAAGCTCACCAATGATCGGGTCAGATTGGGCGAGAGGTCCAGCGGCACGGAGCTCGTCTGAGTAAGAAACTCGCAAATAAACGGATCAAGAGGCAAACGCAGCCCTGAGAATTCGAAGAGGCTGGAATAAAAAGCAACATGACTACGAAGGCTCCGCAGCTCGGAAACCCCAAACCTCGACCGAATGTAACCTCGGAAAAATCGAACCGCACATCCGCGACCAAGCCTCCACATCTGCTAAACCTATCTTATTCTCGAAAGGCCTCAAAGAACGAGACACCCTCTCGCCCTCATCCCCATCTCTTCCTGAAACAGAAGCCTCCGCTCCACTAGCCATCCTATCGAGTTGTCGTTGCCGCAAACTTCTTTCAATCTGCCGAAAGTGCAAGACTCGCTCCCTGGTAAAAAATTGAGCAATCAGACTTAAGCCAATACGAACTCGGCACGAAAACACTCTCATAGGGGCATCTGATGGATAGTCCGGGGCAGAAAAAACTTCGTCGCCGAACTTCCAGTGCGGGCTAACCTTCACCCCGTAACTCGCAAGGAGAAACCTCGCTTGCCGAGGAGTAACCGCCGCCCATCTATCCTCGCACTGCCTATACATGGGACCACCGCGAGGAGACTTCCCAAAGACTGACTCAACAAAGGGGCCCTCACCATCCGAGTCTAACGAAGAAATCGAGCAGGACCCAGAGCTCTCCGAACTAATAGGGCCCACGGTCGCCTCCTTGTGGATCACGGTATCCACCATGATCTCCTCGGCAAAACAAACCCTCACCTCCACACCTCTCCAAGCAGGACCGCGAGGAATAGATTCAGCCTCGTCATCAGGTAGGTTGCCACCCTCAAAACCGCCGAGGTCTACATCCTCGGCATTATTCTCGGCCGAAACCACGAGAGGATCCTCGACTAAAGGACGGACTACACCCTGAAAGGACACCAGGGCACGAGAAAGATCCTCGGCCACTGGAGGCTCACTGAGCCTACCGGTGCGTAAGCCTCGGCCACGCTTGCTAGGAAGAAAGAGAGGAGGACTCCTAACCGAAACGGGTATTCGAATAACCCTCGTTTCCAAGAATCTATCGGCTTCCATGGAGGAACTGCTAGAAGAAGATGAAGAGGAAAAACGGGAAAAGGAATCCTACGAGACATCCACTCTAAAAAGAAAAAGCAAAGGAAAAGAAACCGTACCAAATGAAGATAAACTGGAAGATCGCCGGAGGAATCTACCGTTAAAGTAGAAAATACGCCTGAAAAAAGAGGAGAGCCGCCGGAAAAGTTAAAACCCAGAAAATAAAGACCACCAAACCCTGTTAAAACCGTCGGAAAAACACGGTAACCGCCGTGGGGAAGAAGAGGAACGTGGAAAACGGGGAAAAAGGTAGAGAAACACTTACGGTTTTCAAGGTAGGCAAGAGGGTGAACGGAATGAAACTGCCGGAGAAGTCGCCGGAAATCGCCTATGGACAGTGGGAAAATCTGACGAAGAGAGAGAATGAGAAAGGTAAACAGTGAAAAACAAAAAAGAAAAAGGGGATTTTTATACCCCCCCTGCTACGACGTCGTTTCTAACTGGGGCCCCGGAAATTCATCGGGTCGGCCCGCGTATTTTTTCAGAATGCGCCCAAAATTATGCCACGTCATCATTTTCTCAGATTTCGAGACACGGAAAAAGGCGGCAGTAATAATTTTTCGAAATTCGAAAAGCCGCCCAAAACGAAAACCAAGAAACCGCCAAAACCCGCATTTAATGAACTGACAGCCTGAAAAGACGCAACGTCCTGAACAGACCTACGAGAACGTCCCATAAACTTCCAACCTCGGCTTGAGCCTCGTCACGGCGAAAACCCGTAAATGCCTCGAATTAAAACCCGTAAGTCATCCTCGAAAGCATGACGCCGACCTCCTACCATCGATGTACGGTATTACTTTTTCGCCTCTCTGCGAGTGGCCAAAAAGTAGGGGGCCACTGAAAGGATTGAACCAAAGGATTTACCCTCGGCCCTACCCTCGTCACAAAGGAGGGTCCCACCTTAAAAAGCCACCAGCAACGAGGGCAAGAGCACGTGCCTATCAGATAAACACTCCAGCCTCGGCATTGTAACCCTCGGCACAGTGACGAGCCCGGCCACGACTGTCCTAAAAAGACCGCGGGCACCCTCGGCCCCGCCACCAAATCATTCTTCATTATCCTCATCCTCGGTAACTAAATAAAAGCGTTCGTCATAAAGACCGCTCGATCTCGACATCAGACCAATCATCCGTCCCGACAAACCATTTCCCTAGGCCCTAGAAAACCGCCGCACGCCAATACCAACCCTCTGACACACGCACAGTTCACTCATTCCTGACGAATGCCCTCAACGTATTTAATAACAGCCGCTTTGTGCTCCCCAATTACTGACTGCCACGTCGCCCTTAACTTCAGGTATAAATATGAGAACCCCCATGCAGGGCAAGGTAAGTAATTTCAGCGATATTATAACTCTCTTATCACAGCTCCCTATCAAACAATTATCAAGGCTCATTTATTACCAAAACTCTACCGGAAATCTGATTCATACGCCGGAGGGTTATAGTCGGGCCAACCCGACACCTTAACGGTGTTTATTGTTTATATTGTGCAGGTTAACAGCTGGACGAACAAGAAGCTGCCACCTCATCCTCGTTCACACGTGGACGTCAAGACAAGATCACCACACATTTTGCGTGATCACTAACCCTATTTGATTTATTATTACTCTTGTTGACTTTTTTTCCCTTAACCATGAAATCAAGCCAACAATTCTGTTCATGGTGCTTTCTTTGGAGAGTCATTTAAATTCAAGCTTGATCTATATAAATTTCTTCCTCTTAGCCTAAAATGTTTTTTTCATGGTGATTTCTTTGAGATCTAGTCCTTTAAGTGCAAACTTACTCGATATAAATATTATTTTTTTCATCGAACCAACAAGTTCTCTTTACGGTACTTTATGTTTTTGGGATGTTACACTTCAATAAGACATTTTTCCTCCGTCCCAAATAAATGTCGTATTAGGAATTTGTACACAATTAAATAAGGTTATAAAAAGACTGATTTATTATGATTTAAGATCAATTATCATAGTTAAGTTGCAATATTATTTTTCTTTGTTATCTCAACAATTCTTTTTAACGTTATTTAATTTAAGCCTAGTATATAAGAGTAGTTTTGGCAAAAATGTACATAAATGTTTATAGAAATCTTATAACGATAATTATTTTTAGACAAATTTTTTTGATGTTGCTAAAATGACATTTATTTTGGGACTAAGGTAAATAGTTAATAATGGGCTTAAGTATTTTCTATTTGGGAGAAATTCAAGTCGGTCCCTTTTGGTGAAATTATAACCGCTTAGGTCTTCTATATTTGTTTTAAACCGCTAAAGTATATTTTTTCGAGAGAAATTGACGAAGATACCCTTAATAAAGGAAAGACGCGCTGACAAATTTGGGTATCGCAATGAAAACATTAGGCATTACAATGCACAATTGAAATCTGTCAAAATTTTAGGCATCGAAATGCAAAAAGCCACTGCCCAATTGGGCATCGCAATGTACAATTGAAATATGTCAAAATTTTGGGCATCGAAATGCAAATAACCACTGCCCAAATTTGGGCATAACAATGAAAACATTGGGCATTACAATGCACAATTGAAATCTATCAAAATTTGGGCATGACAATGCACAATTGAAATCTGTCGAAATTTTGGGCATCGAAATGCCAAAAGCCACTGCCCAAATTTAGGCATCACAATGCGCAATTGAAATATGTCAAAATTTTGGGCATCGAAATGCAAAAATCTCAGCTCAAATTCGGGCATCGTCAATGTGAAAATTAGGCATCATAAAAACTTCAAAAGACCAATACAGTGATTAAACAATGTTTTTTGGCCTCAAAACAAAGACATCATGGGGGAACCCCAAATGTCTTGTAGATCTCATCGAGAGCTTTGATTTGATATGTGGTAAGTCTCATTGTTCATCTGCGATCAAAAGTTATGTCATGTCGACGGAAGAGTCCTCAAATTTTTTATTTCTACTAGTGCATTTAGTTTCAAAATTGATGGAGAAAAGAGAGATGTAGAAAAAGCTGGATGGCGACCAGATCTGAGAAAGAGATGAGGAAGACGAAGATGAGGAAGAAGAAGAAGAGAGAGAGAGAGAGAGAGAGAGAGAGAGTGAAGAGAATGAAGAGAAAATGACGAAGTATCAGGTCGCGGGTAATTTTGGAACAAAATTATGAAAATTAACTTTTGAGGTTTTTTTTTTAAAAAGGTACTAGAACGGTTACAATTCCATCAAATGATATCAGGCCGCAATTATTCCTTTCTATTATAGAGTCTGGCAAAATGTCATCTTTAAGTGTTGCGTATCAGAAATATAAATAAATAAAGGGCGAAGCGCAGAAATTGTCCCTTGACTATAGGTCTCTCACAGTTTTAGTCACTTAACATTTTTTTGTCAAATCTGGGTCCTTTGAGTATTAAATTTTTATAGCGTCAGTCAGTCTTTTGATGGATGTCGTTAGCAAAATACTGTTAAGTTGCCCATGTGCATTTTGTAAGGACTGAAATGAATTTTTTTCAAACCTAACTTATATCAAAATTTAAAAATGAATCACTAGAGTTTAAAAAATGTCTCTAATGTCTTCTTCCCCAATTATCTAGGCAATCTTAACCTAGTAGAATAGAAAGATCATACCTGATGTGATGCAATTGGACAAGGGAGAGATAAACACGACAGTGGAAGTAATCTGCCCTGAAGCTGGAGCAGTGACCACAAAATGACACTGCATGACCACAAATTGGCTCATTCGCAAAGGTGTACCAAATGCGCAACTTGAGTAGCGGAAAGAACGGGCGATGAAGGTTATTAGGAAAGATAAGGTGATTAAGGTTGGAATGATGGAGAAAATCAAGCGCGAAATCTCTGTGATGAAAATGGTGCGACATCCTAACATCATTGAGCTTCACGTGGTAATGGCGAGCAAATCAAAGATCTACTTCGCTATAAAGCTCGTTCGAAGTGAGGAATTGTTCTCGAAAATCGTGAAAGGTTGGCTTCGTGAAGACGTAGCCAGAGCTTACTTCCAACAGCTTATCTCGGCTGTCGATTTCTGCCATAGCCGCGACATCTATCATCACGATTTGAAGCCTGAAAATCTATTGCTAGACGACGAAGGTAATTTGAAGGTAACAGATTTTGGACTGAGCGTGTTTGCTGACCAACTTTGGTAGGATGGGTTGTTGCATACAACATGTGGTACGCCGGCGTACATAGCACTAGAGGTGATTGGAAAGAAAGGATACGAAGGAGTAAAAGTTGATCTATGGTCATGCGGTGTCATTTTGTATGTTCTTTTATCTGGATTAATTATGGACATTTTTTTAAACTAGGGATTCATTTGTAAATTTTGATATAAGTTAAGTTTGAAAAAAAAATATTTTAGCTCTTACTAAATGCACATGGACAACTTAACGGTATTTCGTTAATAACATCCATCAAAAGGATTGATGCTCTAAAAATTTAATACTAAAAGGACTCCAATTTAACAAAAAATATATTAAGAGACAAACCATAAAAAGTGTATAGTCAAAGGGATAATTTCTGTGCTTCGCCCATAAATAAAAAATTGCACGTGATCAACAAGCACGCACTTATCGTCAAATTGGTTCATAATTTATGTTTTATGTTGACGTAAAACGGGGAATAAGAAAATAGTAGTAGTACATGTATCATGTGTAACCTAGGGGTGTGCAGGATTTTTTTGGAACCGGGCCAAACCAATATAACTGGATCGAACCAATCAAAATTAGACCGGATCAATACTTTGGTTTGGTCCTGGATCTGAATTTTCATAAAATCGGACATTTGGGTTGGTCTCTGGTACTCTTTTATTATTTTGTTTTCACCGGTTTGTTATGCTATGAGTTTATAAGTTTGACATTTTTTATTGTTGAATGTACTTTTATCGAAAGGTTTTTAATTTTTTATGAAGTTTCAGTCTTAAAATTTTATTATGTATTTGTATTAAAGAGTTAAAAAGTAAACAATCATAGTATTTGTCCGGTCATGGTTCTTATATATCTTTTATTGGTTCTGGACCGGACCAATGTTTTGGTTCTTATACATATTGGGTTAGTTCCGGTTCTAAATTTTTTGAGAACCAGATTATTGGTCTGGTTCCGATTTTCTATTTTTTTTCTTCAAAAAAATGGACTGAACCAGACCAAGCTCACCCCTAGTGTAACTCGTGCTATGCACAGATTGTTTTTTTTTCTTTCAAATGTAGTTTAATATGAAATTTATGTGTAAAAATCTTACAAATTGGCATAATAAAGTTTAAAAAATTGGTCAATTAAAAAATTAATTACTTATATTCACTTTATTACTCAAATAAAATATACATGAATAATTTAATAGAATTCTTATGGTTACATTAATAATTTAGTTGAATTATTAAGGTTTTGTTTAAAGGGTAACACTTTGCCTTGTCTAACATCATGAAAACAAAGTAAATAGGCGAGTTTTAATTTTCTTGTTTTTATAGGAATAAGTTCAACCATTTGAAAAATTAACCGTTTATAGGTGTAAAAAATAGGAGTTACAACTCACTGTAGTAAATTGTATCAGAATTGAATAAAAAAATGCTACAGAGTTAATTTTAAATTAAAGACTTTATATGATATCTAAATTGAAAACTGACCGTTGATGATTTTGCAATTTAAAATCAAATGAACCTGTAATCTACAATTAATTGTGTACAACTTCTAATTCAATAGTTTTTGAAAATAAAGGTCGAATGAAAATTTAAAGCATAATTATTAACATGTGTGGTAATGTATAAATTATAATAGACAAAGTGAAGCTTCTAATTGTTTTCGAAAATAACAGATGAAAGAAAATTTAAGGAATAATTAATTGAAATTAAAGATTTTAAAGGCTACATATTCCACAATTTAAAATCTAATGAATCTTTACATCTCTTCTAACTCAATAGTTTTTTTTAAAAAAAAGGTTGAAAGAAAATTTAACCCATAGTTATTAACATCTGGGGGTAATAAGGGGGTAATTTGTTCATATACATGAGTATTGGGTATAGCTAGGGGTAGCAATTTGAGGCACAACACGATTAACCGACACGAACACGGCACAAAATTATAGGGTTTGGGCTGGGGTTTATCGGGTTCGGGCCGTTATAGGGCCAACAAGATAAGACACGATAAAAAATGTATTGTTATCGGGCTGGCTTGATAAGCACGGTAAGGCATGATAAGACACGATAACTAAAATATATATTTTAAAAATATATATTTTTAAAAATCTACTAGGGGTTATTCACTTCTTTTGAACTATTTTCATGATTATTTCATAGTTTTATCATTTGAAAATTAATGACTTTTAAATTACTTGACTATTTATATTGATAAATTTTCAAAATATGTATTAAAAATTCAAATTATATATTTTATAATGTTTATTGGGCTTAACGGGCTTAACGGGTCTGACTAAATAAATCGTGTTTTTTTTGCTTATCGTGCTTATCGTGCCTATCGTGTCGTGCCGTGCTTTTCGTATTTTTATTGTGTCGTGTTCGGGTTTTAATATTAGGCACGACAAGCTTACCGTGCCGTGTTCGTGTTCGTGCTTATCGTGTCGACCCGATAACAGCCCAGCACGACCGATTTGCCACCCCTAGGTATAGCCTTAAGTAACTTATAAAACCTTATTTTAAAACCAATTTGGTATGTACAAATTAAAACTCCCATAAAACTTTAAAATTGATGGTGCATTATTTTGAATAAAATACTCCTTTAAAAAACCAACAATCCCACACTTAATTTTTTTTATTTTAAAAATTGTATAGACAAAGAAAATATGAAATACATCAACACATGTTTTTTGGACTAAATATTCGTAGTAAAGTCATGTTCCGCTCGGTTTATTAGTTAAATATTCATAGTAAATTGTAAATTATATATGTATATGTTATTTCTGAAGTAAATATTTTATATAAAATTCATATCTTTGGTAGTAATACTGGAAAGGAATAATATTTGAGCAATACATAGATATTTTTTGATTTATTAAAAATATTTTTATCAATAATACACAATAGAGTCTCAAAAATTTTAATACCAAAATTGAAATTGAAAAAGAAAACCGAAAAAACAATCAAATGTCAAAATCAAGACTAAAATAAAAACCAATTTGCATCGAGTTGCAAATCTCAAATTTGGAATCATGACGAAATTGAAGAAAGAACATAAAATAACCAAAATCATAACTTAAGAAATAAGAATAAATAAAAATTAAAATAACGGTCAAAATAAAAACCAAAAGCAAAAGATGAAAACCAATATAAGAAACACTAAGAAAAAATCAAAACTAAAACTAAAATCAATACCCAAACCAAAAAATATAATCAGTCAAAATAAATATATTTTCATCTAAAAATAAGCAAAATAAAAAAATCAAAATGTCAAAACTAAAGCCAAAAACAAAAGCACAATCACAACAAAAATAACAAAAAGTTAAAACTAAAATCATATCTAAAATTAAAATGAAAAAAAATATATTACCAAAAACATTAGAAAAACAAATTTAAAAATTTAAAAGCAAAAAAAATATGAAGACCAATGCCAAGAAGAAATCCAAACCGTGATATTATCCAAAAAATGAAAATCAACCCAAAATTATAGAGATCTGGCTAGAAGAGTTTTACCTTTTTCTTCAAGGAGTCGATCTTCAAAATAAATAGAATAAGAGAGGAAAGAAAAAAGCTTAGTAAGCTTATAGTTTAAATAAATTATTTAAAACTCTTGTCATCCCTTTCATAGACTTTGATTCATTTGTAGATGAATTGAGATATTCAACCCATTGAAGGGTTAAGCAAATGTTGCCATTTAGTTTTAGAGTGAGCCAATGATGAGTATTTTCTTTGGAGAAGAAAGAGCTTCGGATAGTGCATCTATTTGAAACCTAATGCCCTGAATTCATAAATACAAAATATACAACTCTTTAAATCCATTGTTAAAGTTATTAATTGCAGTCCTTTCGGCTCCTTCCCCTAATAACTAAAGTTCTTAGCTATTGTTTATTATAGAAAATACTTTTGGTAATTAAAGATCTTCATTGTCATATATAGTTATATGATAATATCCATCATATTAATTATTAATAGGTATTATTAATAGATAATGGTTGGAAGATAAGAAGTCATACATGAATGCCTAAGAATCAAGATATATCTAAAGTGGGTGAGGTAGCACAATGTAGACACCCCAATTTCATACCCATGCGATATAACATCCAATAACAACATCAATATATATTTTATAAAAAAATCGGATAAACAAACGTTGTTTTCCGTTAAAGTTTCAGGTAACTGGACTTAACGAGAGTTAAACAATAAATATAAAACTTATAAATATAACTTTCGTTCATACTCCTGCAATATATATATATATATATATATATATATATATATATATATATATATATATATATATATATATATATATTATAAAAATATTATTATAACTTATAAAAATGACTTTCCGTTTCGGTTCAACTGGACTTAATGGCAGCTAAGTAAACACAACAAACAAAACAGACAAACAAACCTGAAGGGCCCAATTGAAAAGCCAAAATGGCCATAAAAACAATGTGTGGTGCCACTCCCATACCAAGGAGCCACTCCACACACCTCTTCCTCATCTGAAGTCCAAACGTTGTTGTTTTCCACGAGTCACCTTGTGCGTCTTTTACTGTTGCGTGCCCAGGGTGACACCTGGCGCACCATGCAACTGAAATCCATTACGATGTCATTTAAGACGATACTTTGCGTCTATAAATAGAGGCCTTCGGGCACTCTCATTCACACCACCAACGCATTGCAAAAGCCACCTCTCTCGTAGCAATATATCCATAGCAATACATCCCACAGCAATATATCCCGTAACAATCGCATCCCGTAGTAATATATCACGAGCAAACGTATCTCGTAGCAATCATATCCCGTAGCAATTGTATCTCGTAGCACTTGTATCCCGTAGCACTCGTATCCTGTAGCAATTGTATCCCACAGTATCGTAGCAATATACATATCAGTCGTCAGGCAATGTATATGTAAAAAATGACTTCCTTTCTTGGAGGGACAGAAGAAGCACAATCGGAATCTTCGAGCGCCTAGTGGGCTAAGCCTAGACGTATATACCAGATCATACTTACACGCTACAAGAGATAGCTATTGTTAATTACTACTTTTTAAATTAGTTATTAATTTATACTATTAACTACATTTTATTAAATTATTGTATTACTTTATTACAAAAAAATGTCTTCTTCTCGATCCAACATGAACAAGAGAAAAGACAAAGCTTCCCAAGGACCCCAAATCCCCAAACCGAGAAGACTTGGTCATGAAGATACTTTTGGAAAAAAAAATTAGAAACGCCAATTAGTTTAGATTTTTGCGAAGATGAATATGATGTTAACAATTCAATGATTGATGAGTCGGTTAATCCACACACCTTCGAAACTCATCCTCGTACTCAAAAGAGTATCACTCAAACTGAAGGCCAAGATGGAACAACAAGATGTCGAGTTCAAGATGGAACATCAACAAGAGGTCGAACAATGAGACAATCTGATATATTCACGTTGCATTATAAAAAAACACATCTTGAAGGTAAGAATTTCCTAGTCATATCCAAATATTGCAACATCCCATTTAGCATTAAAACTGAAAATGGATACGACACGTATAAGAAGCACACAAAGAACAAACATCCCAACAAGATGAGAATGAAAGAAAGTCAAACACAAATCACGGGGTTCATCTCCCGAAGGTATGTATAGAAAACAAATGGTAAATTTGATTTGTGTTAAAGATCTACCGTATAATTTTGCAAATAATATTTAATGGGAAAATTTGCACAATTTTCATTGAATCCCGCCGCTAAAGAACTTCATAGGAATATGGTTACTCGTGACACAAAAATTGATTGCCTAGAAGGAAAAGAAACATGTATTACTATATTTATAAATTAATTGCAAAAAGTTTCAATAAGTGTAGACATTTGGAGTGATAAATGGAAACAACATGATTATATATCACTTATATGTCATTGGGTTGATAACTCATGGACAACGCAAAAACGTTAATTGGATTTAAAGACTTTGACACTATACATAATGCTCGTAATATTTCCGCAAAAATTACGAATGTTTTTTAAAAATATGGTTTAGATAAAAAAATATTTTCAGTTGGATTTGATAATCCTTCAAATAATACTGCTAGTTTACCCGAACTCGTTTTATTTTGTCAACCATCAATTGATCGATGGTAAAAATTTTCATGTTAGATGCATATGTCATATTTTAAACTTGTGTGTACAAGATGGTTTGACGACTTTTCGTGATGAAGTTAAATTAATTAGGAATATAATATCAGTTTTGATGAGACAACATAATTTTTTTTAAAGGGCTAAATTTTTTAAACAACAAAATATGAAACCTAAATCATTTCATTTAGATGTTCCAAACCGATGGAATTCCACCTATAAAATGTTATATTAATCTTATTAATATCGAGAACAATTATGTGCATTTTTTCAATCGATAGATTACACTCTTCCAATATTTCCTCATCAATGGGATGTTTGTGAAAATTTAAAGATGATTTTGAAAGTTTTTAACGACGCTACCGAACAATTATCTGATTCTTATTATCCTACTTTCGTATTAGTTTTAGAACATTGTGCTAAAATCAGTTATGTATTCAAACATTTTAAAGATTGTCCAATTTTAGGTGAATGTATGGCTAATATGAGAACAAAATGGCTAAAATATTTTTTGAGCATTTCATTTTTTTAGTAGCTAAAATATTAGATTCTAGAATATGACAAGATGATTTAGAAGCAATGTTAAAATATTATTATGATAATTTATTCCCTGATGGCGTTGTCTTATTTTCAACTGGCCATATTCCAAATCCAACAAATATTTCGAATGAAGTTAAAAATATTTTATATGCACTTTTTAAAGAATATAACGCAATTTATGGTACTAATATTAGTAATGAAAATGTAGGTAGTAGTAATAGTCAACTTTGTGATGACCCGACCCGAATTTCAACACGAAAGCCTGAGGTCATACCACTAAACCAACTAATCAATGGACAGTAGCCTGCTAAGCACAATGGCGCCCATCAAACAACCAAGCCAAGCAAGCTCCAACCAGAAAGTAATTAAAGATATAATAGTGATACAAAACAACAACAGATTGCGGAAGCGAAATGTAATAGAATGGGGCCCGAGCTATCAAGCTTCAAGCTAACACAACTAAAGAGATGGCAAATTTCTCGGCCTAAAAAATCGAACCACGTGGCACAACATTGCACACGCATAACAAACCACTTGTTTGCCAAACTGAAATATATATATAACCTCAAGTCATCGGCGACACTACATGTCAGAACCCAACAACTACAATTTCGAGTCTACTACTCGAGAACAAACAACATCGACAGTCACAACTTGCCCAAAGGGATCTAGAATAAACTTCTAAGTAGAAACCACAGCACGACAAAACATGTCATCTCCAAAATGATACACCTATAAATACCTAAACATAATTTTACCCAAGGTGAAGCTTACATAACTTTACATATATATTCAGCCTTACTAGAATGAATGACAATACAATAAGTATTAATAACAATAATACTAATAATAATACTCCACGAGCTAAAGCTTCGGAAGAACCCTCTACTACAACCGTGAACTACTCAACCTCAACACGAGCTAACGATCAACTGCACACTAAGGAAACAAAAACACGGAATGAGTCATAATGACCTATCAAGTTATTAGCATGATAATATATATTTCAAATATAAATAATCATGATAATCTTTTAATTATGATAAATCTCACAAACAAGTACCTCATAATAATATGTACATAACCAAAATACCATATTGTCCACGTAGCACGGTGATAATCACATAAGTGCTCACAACAAACTATATGAACTAATTAAGGTGCGCTCCTCTGATCCACATCCGCCGTGTTGCTCCTGCAATACACATAAAACAAATTGTACCCTCGAGTCCCACCCGAGTCATATGTGCCCTTGATACCCATCTCGCGGTATCGACGTCCCCGAGTCCCACTCGAGCTTCATAGCTATCCAAAGTCATACGTATTGTTACAACAATGTCGGCTACATCCCTACTACGACCAATAATAGAGAGGTGTGTGCAAACTGTCTCCGATACGACGACCCATAGTGATCACGAACTTTGACATTCGTGAAAGCGATGCGTAGTCTCATCATCGACCCAATCAAATCAACCAATCATGCCAGCTAGACTTCCAATGCAATGCAAAGTAGATCTATGATTATACCATAACATATTACCAAACACATATATCTCAAAACTACATATTTAGTCTTGAACCACATAATTATACATGCACATATTTGCAAGTATTCTCAAATATAACTTGACCACATATTTAGTCCAAGCATTCAAACATTTAGGGTACACAATGATTCCCAAATCACTCATTTCCTAAACTATTAATTAATCTAATTCTCATTCACATAATAAGACTACATATCTAGTCTAATTCCATTCACATAATAAGACTACATGTTTAGTTTAATTCTCATTCACATAATAAGACTACATATTTATTCTCATTCGCATTCACATTATAAGACTACATATTTAGTCTATAAATAAAAACATCACACCAAGGTCCTATAAGATCTTTAATTCACAAACAAGGGTGTGCTACTATGTTAGTCCACAATCACCCATATAATGAGGCTACCTACTTAGCCATCAACATAACCACTCATTTAGTGAATAATCATAGTGTATTTATCATTACACTCAAAGTCACGCTCTAAAACGTAAATAAGACTATCTCATAACCTCACACATATGATTACCCATAAGTGTACTTAACCTTAATTCATATGGTGTGGTAGTCCGTCCACCATCTCAATCACATAGCCACATTTTGAGTCTATATAATGATCTCTAATATTCTCGTGCCCTAATGTGCACACCCATAATCAACTCTATTGAGTTACTAAACCAAGTCAACAATTCTCAACTTCAAGTATCTCAGTCACACGGCTTAGTAAATTAGTTAAACGAAAACCTATCATGAAGATAATAACCCTTAGGGTTTAAATGTCACATTGGACTGACACTAAGAAATCATTCGTATCTTTATAAACAAGACCATACATGTCTCTAACACCGTAGGATTCCAACACTACGTTATTTGGTGTGTCAACTATCTTTATTCGACTCCAATGAGCCTTAATTCCAAATTTTACATTTTAGGTTATTATTGATTTAAACCATAAAATGCATCTAATTATAACTTAATCAATATTCTTATATCAAATCCAAATATTACAAGCATATAACAATTGCTATCGAAATCATAATCCAAGACTATTGTTCTTAATATAACAATTGCTATCGGTAAGTTAATTGTAATTTTTGGATTAGATTTTTTTATTTATAGATTGTAAGTTATAATTTTTAGATTAATTTTTTATTTAAAAAATTTGTAATTTAGAGATAAGGCTAATTTGACTTTAGTTCATTGGTTGTCTTCCTCATTGTAATTTGTGATTATATTAATAAAATTAGTCATGATACCATCCTTGTTTTTCTTACAAAATATTATTATTATTTTATACAAAGTTAAAATAATAACTTTTTGTCACTTTTAAAAATTCAAAAAATATTTTACACATAAAGTGGTACTGAGCCTACTGCTGGCACAAAAAATTGAATATATATTGAGAGTCTAAAGGTTTGTGTCAATGGAAAAAATAAAATGGGCCCCTATAGATATAAAAAATAAAATTTTGAAATAAATAAATTTTCAATTTTTCATCATTCAAAGTATTCAATTGATATAATATCTACGAACATACTAATATATAAATATATGAAATACTTAAATTACTTCGTTTGCATATTCCGGTACACTAGTTATTTTCTATCTTGATTTGATAATTTTCTTATATATTAAAATATACAAAATGACTATAAAGCATATCTATAAGAAATTTCAGATTTATTGACTCTTCTAAGATCTTTCTCAACTATATCATCAAATTATATCACATTCTCTCATTTTTTAGCTCATTCGTTACATGTTCATTTGTTTTTTTTTTTTGTTGTTCATTATTCGATTATTGTAATCCATTAATCCATATTCTAAGATAATTAAGTTTTTTGTTGATTAGGTGTGCCATTTTATTATTAATGAGCTACTAAAAATGTCATTTTTAAAAAAAGTTCGACTTTCAAACGGAAACTCTTTACCCGGAACGGAGCGAGGGAGTATATAATACTTGATAATTCACAACTCAAAAATAAAATAAATTTTACATAATATTCAAAGAGTTGAACCCTTACCTCTCAGCCAAATCAAAACACCTCATCCAATAAGCTACTAAATCATTTATAAAATTTGAGTGACAGTATAATATTTATATCTATAAATGACTGTATTATAAGTTTGGACCCCTTCAAATTAAGGTCCCAAAACGATCGCCCTTCCAAACCACCCTCAGGACCAGCCCTGATGGAAAGGAAGTAGTAAAGAAAGAAGCAACAGAAGATGACGAATTTAATTATTAAAGTAGAATGAGTTAATAAAATAAAGTATACGTCACATACAAATTGCGTTTCAAACTAGCAACATAGCAAGAAAAAAAAGATTCAAGTTGATGTGGCTATTATTGACATTGACATTGACATTGTTGCTTCTTTGTTATTTCTGGCTCTCTATGTGTTAAACGGTCGCTGCCCCAATTTTACTTCTTGTAAATAGGAGGGAGTACTTGATATAATTAGAAAGTATTTTATACTCACTATGTTCGTAAATACTCCCTTCGTCCTTAAATAATTATCCTGGTTGACCTGGCGTACAGTTTAAGAAAAAAATAATTAACTTGATTATTTATATTGGTTTAATGTGTAGTTTCCTTTAAAGCCCATGTGTATGTGGCTCATAATTAAAGTAGGGTGAAAAAGTAAAGGTAAAGTGGTAAAAATGATATTCTAAAAAGGTAAGTTTCAAACTGGACAATTATTTTGGGATGGACGAAAAAAGAAAGGATGACGATAATTTAGAGACGGAAGGAGTTTTTTTTTTAACTGCACACATATAAGGAAAAAATGTAACTGATTATGTTATAAATATTTGTATAATATGATTTATTTCTTAAATCTCTTGTATATGTGATCATAATTAAAGTTGGAAGAAAAAGTAAAGATAAAGTGATAATTTTTTTTAAATAGAAAATTTAGAAACAAAATAATTATTTTGGAACGAAAAAAAAAGAAATCTGGACATATTTAGGAATGAAAGGAGTAGTTATTATGTAGCTAGATAAGCACCAAAATCTTAAGGGAAAAGCTATTTCCACTATAATCTTTACTTATCCACTATATATTTAATTATTGTATTAAATAAATATATGTTTGGACAAAACTACCCCTTTTTAAATTGACTAATCAAGTTACTTTCTTAATTACCTTCTAACATTATTTTTTTCATCAAACATCAATGTGCAACATAATTATTCTATTTATATGCTAAACATTTTAAACAAACATGGTACTTATTTTATTTTGTAATAAATATGTTTAATCAAATTTTCTAATCACTCACGTTTCATATTCTATTATCATAAAAACAATATCATAAATACATTTTCAACCAAAATTTTAGATTATATTGGATATTTTATTATCAAAAATTAATATTCTAATTTAGTTTAAAATATCAATTCAATTATCATGGTAGGTATTAAACTGAATATTAGTTTCAATCAACTCAAGAATTAAATTTTTGAATCAATTATAACGGTAAATAAAATATTTAAATATTACGATACTATTTCATATTATGATTTTACTATTCGTTTATTTTTACTATTACATCCTTTAAATTTTACTTTTAATTTTTCCATAACCAATGAATATATATTTACTCAAAGTTTGGTAGATAAAATGTCCTTAAGATATTTTTTATTACACGATATAACTTTAGTCATAAAATGAATTAATAAAGTTAATACAAAAAGTAAAAATAATAATATAGTAACTATGTTCTTCATAAATGTTTGAACTACAAAATAATAATAAAAGGTAATTAGGAAAGTAATTTGATCAGTCAACTTAAAATGTGCAAGTACTTAATGGGTAATTTTGTCTAAACATGTACTTACTTTGATTTCAATAATTAAAGATGTAGTAGATAAGAAAAAATTGTAGTGGAAATAGCATCTCACAAATTTTAATTCTAATTTATGCTATTTTAATTTTTTAATACATAAAAAGCTAATGTCTACTTACTTTAATACAAGTGTGTATACATACAATAATTTGTTTCAAACAAAAAAATAATCAAACACAAAATTCAAACAAATAAAAGATGGAATATTGACTGACCTATCTTTAAAATGACAAAAGTCTCAATATAAATGCGTTTTTCTGTAAATTAGTATTTTGTTGATAAAAAAAAAATGTCTCTTTAAATTATTGATTTTATTATGTTTTCATTAAGTATGTCTATGTAATATCGTCTTACGGATCCCTATTTATAAAACATAATTTAACTCTCTCACAATTTAACTCATCAACATAGATTGATCGAATCAACGAGATTCATCATACAAAAAATACCTATAATCGTCTTTCCTAAATTTGTACCTTTTTAAATTTTAGTTCTCTGTTTTCAAAGAATATTTGTAATTATATTGTTTCTACTAAGGGCCAACAAAATACTTTCAAATTAAATGCTTTCCAATTTATCTTTATGGCCTTAACCTTTTTATTATAGTACCAAAACTAAAAAAAAAAAAAATTCTTTAAATTTTATTCTACTTCGATGAATGCATATAGACGCGGTGGGTGTGTTCGCTCCATTCGGATTTGGTTATTTGGAGGAGCTTACCTTGACGCTTCATGAGTCATCTGAAATGTTAGACCGATAAAAACATGATATCGAGTCACGAAACTTACCCACCGGGTCTTCGTCAAACCATTTGTCCATCTGTTGTCAACCACATGGTTTAACAAGTATCATCTAACGAGGCTGTCGTCGGTTGGACAATCCAACGCTTAAAATTGGTATTTCCTCAAAAGTCACAATTTTGGGTGGATGGGTCACTATACATTCTTGGGTTCAAAATGTGTCATGGAAGACTGTCAGGTTTGAAATTCAGTGGGATTTGTCAATTCTTCTTTCCTCTATGCAATTATCAGTTTTCGGATTCTTCGAGCTTTGGGAAAGGTTTGAGCGAAGGGCCAGAGCCTGAACTGAAGCATATTCCAACGAACCTGGTCAAACTTAGGTTTGGAGGAGCAGACAATTAAAGTTGATTGTTTGATGGAGATACATATATTTTTGAATTATCATTTATTTTTGTAGCGCGTTTAAAGTTGATTAGCGGTGTCGCAGTCATTTCGACTCAAAAAATATTCTTTTTCGATTGAAAAAAAAATACAGTAATTTTGAAAAGTGGACCGCCCATAATTTTACTAATATTTTTTATAAGACAAATCTTTCTTATTCGATCCAATGTGTGTTGGTAGGTTGAACATGTGAAAACGTAAAACTCCGTTTTACGAATAAAAATTCGTAAGACGGACTTACAGGAAACTTACCCTATAAACTTTCGAAGGGTCTCGCCTGCAATTTATCCTTATTTTTTCTTTGAGAATTATGAGGCTTTTTACATCAACATTAATTTCAAAAATGGTCTTTCGTGATTAAAAAGAGAAGGATGGACCGAAGGGGTTACAAAATTTATAAAAGGGACCGGTCAAAATTTTATCCAAAAATATATGTAAGACCGTTTTACCCAAGTTTTTGTCAAATTTATAACCTCTTAAGTCCCCATATTGTTTTTAAACCAAAAAAAATCATTTTTGAGACAAAAAGACTACGATACCTTTAATAAATCGAGCACACGCTAAGGATCAATTATTTAGTGATCACGATGCATCATTTGTCAATCATATACATCAATTTGTCAATCGTGATGGATCAATAAATAAATCGTGATGAGCGTCACTAAAACAAAATGGGTCTTTTTTCAATCACGATGCATAACAATATTGTATACGAAGAAAATATTTGTAGAAATCATAATCGGATTCAATTTGTATGAGATATTTACAGAAATCATAATTGGATTCAATTTGGAGGAGATATTTACGGAAATCTATCAATCAATCTATATTCAATCTATTTGATTCTTACCTTAATTACAATATCAATAAGGAAACTTTTACTACATCAAACTCAATTTGAAGAAGATATTTAGGGAAATTAATAAATCAATTTATATTCATTCGACTTGATTCCTAACTTAACACAATATATCAAGAAAAATAAAGAAACTTTAAAAATATATACAATAAACCTAATAAGTACAAAATAATGAAAGTGATATAATTACTCATTTACAAATGTAATTATGATGCATGATTTTGTGCATTACGATGCATAATTTGTGTAATGCGATACATGATTTTATTTGAGTGTCGCTCTGCACGTGCGTGCTTTTCTTTCATTAAGGGAATCATAGTTTTTCGCTCCCGCAAGTACTTTTTTACAGTTTTAAAAAAGTATCCTATAATGTATTATAGTGGTTACAAACTTTCCAAAGTAGAATGACCTGAATTTCACCGAAAATAAAAGGGCTGCTAATGCCCAATCATTAAAATTGGGCTTTGTAATTGCATATATTTGAGGAAAAATTGTCGCCTGTCCAATTTTTGAATTTTTAATCGTTACAGTACCCTTTATTTTTTTCAACCGAAAAAAATCACTTTTGATGATAAAATGACTATGATACCCTTAATGAATCGTATGCACGCTACAGAAGTCATTATTTTTGCACCGCGTTACAATTAAACTAGGCAATTAAACTATTGAACCGTGGTGTAGAAATAAATGTAATGAAATTTATGAATCGCGGTTCAAAAATAGACTATAAAATTAAACATTGAACCGCGGTACAAAAATAGAATAGGAAATTAAACTTTGAATCACGGTGCAAAATTAATATAATAAAATTTATGAATCGCGGTGCAACAATAAACTAGGAAATTAAACTTTGAACCGCGGTGTAAAAATAATGCAATGAAATTTATGAATCGCGGTGCAAAAATAGACTAGAAAATTAAATTTTGAACCGTAGTGCACAAATATTATCTAATTCATTTTTGCACCGCGATATAATAACATAAAAAACAAGTTTACGTCATCTACGTTCTTCTTCAATCTCCTCCGTCGTATGCCTTCTTCTTCCTTATCCTTCCCTACCTTCGTCCCAATTGAAAAATCAGTTTACGTCCTCCAGGTCGATCCCCGTTTCGTTACGCACAATCGTGATTTTTGAATTCAAAGCGTGTTGCCAGAACTGTTGAAGAATACGATGACATTTTTAGAACAATATTTCAAAAAGTGATCTTTTGCGGTTGAAAAAATGAATGATGGACTTTTGGGGTTAAAAACTTATAAAACTAGATCGGCCATAATTTATATTTGAACATATGATTTGAGATTTAAAATTTCATTTGTCTTTAATGAATTCGAAAGCCATCCGTTTTGATATTTTTATTTAACTTGAATATTTAGGAGTATAAATCAATGAGTCAAATGAAAAAAAATTGCTAGACATTTGATTCAAATTCGTACCGAGTGAGTAACAACTTGTTTGGTAGTTGAGCAAATATAAGCGGTATTATTAATTATAGTATTATTAGTGTCAACGCTATTAATTATCACTTATATATCGGAGGTAGTTTTGATATTAAAACGTTAGTCCCAATTTTTTTTAGCGAACGCTAATAATACCGTCATTCCTTGGTATTAATAGTGAGGAGATAATGGTTTTATCGGGATAACTCGTATTATTAGTCCAGATCAACTATTGTATACCAAACATGAAACAAAGTTTTATAATCTTGACATTTTTCCAGATCCAGACTACCAAACGACACCTTAGCCCGTTAACAAACGCTCGTGTGTCAAATATTAGGTTAATTTAACAAAATAAAAAGTGAAATTCAACTTAAATATCAAAATGTCAATTATATTGGGCAGTTAGGAGTTTGGTGTGAATAGGATACGCAGAAAGAGTAAACTAATGAAATTGCTGAATTTTTTTATTGTTTTCTGCTACCGCAGAACCAACATATAATTGAACTCAACCAACCATTAATATCATTATATGGACTACAGCCGACTAATAATTCCATAAAGCAGATATATTCTAATTCAAAAGCAGAACAAAATTAGGGCTGCAGTTCAACACTTGTGATTTACAGAATATGACTTTCAAAATCTGCATGTTAACCTTTTAAAAAAAATCTTGAATTCTTTGCCTTTCGGCCAGGTATTTCGAGTCAAAATAAAAAATATTCTTGCCTTAAGAATATTTGAATGAAAGAATTGATCTTAAAAAGAAGGTGACTAGGTACAGAACAAATACCATGACTTTATATCCTATTCAAAGCTCACTTAGTCACTTTGAACAAAACTATCCATAACACCTCTATGCAAATAAGTTCATCAACCATTCTTGTTTTAACGAAAACCCGAAAAAAGAAGAAGCATATTATGGTTCGGGTCAGGGAGGTTTCGAGATATCAACGTAGATAACGAGCAGTAATGGGTGAAGTTGGAATTTTCATGCCATTGTCAAGAAAAAATTAAAATGATAAACACGTAAAAGTAGGACTTAGAGTAGGAATTTAAATGGGCTGCTCCTGAAGAATCCAACTAAATGTGAACATTGAAAGTTAATTATGTCTAAATAGTTGGGCATGATTCTGCAATGGCTCCTGGTTTGATCTTTGATGGACTGTGAACCAACTATGACTAATTAATCTAACTTTTTGAGATTCACTATAATATGAAAAGGAAACTTTAGTTGTCACAAGGAAATTTCCTTTCTAGTATAGTCTTCAAACTAAATATGTGGTTCAAAAAGTAGGGAACCAACTGCTTTTCTTATGCGGCTAGATGTTTATTTGTTGATTTCTGCGGCTAAAATTAGGAGTTCTTTAACACTAATTTTTAATTGGGTCCCACATCCATTTATATATTTTAACAATATTCTTTTTAAATTATTTTTTAATGGTTTTTATTTTTCCTCAATTCTTACATGAGTATCACTACCAAATCATTCACTTTATTCCAACTATTTTCTTATTTTATACTTTTCAAATAAATATTGAAATATTTGAGATAAATATGTATGGGTGAATGGTTAAGTCACCACAAAAGAGTCTAAACTCACATTGGATATATACTAGAAAATATCCTAGTTTATATAGTGGGAGATTATGGAGAGTGACATTTAAGTTACAAGTCATGTAGTCATATCTTACGCATTAGCTAGCTTTGCTAGCCATTGTCTAGATAAACACTCACGCCTACGCTGTAAAGTTTGCATTGGATGCTTTCGAGACGCATTTTGCACTTGATAAAATAGTGTCAAAATCAGGATCGAATCAATTATACTAAAACTCATAATTATAACCAAACCAAAAAATTAGTTCGAGCGAATTTTTATTGATTTTGTTGGTCCACTCCAATTTTGATTTTTTTTCTCACCCCTAGCTAAAATAGCTTTGGATGTAGAAAAATGAATTGCCACAGGTAGAACCAAATTATGTTAAACAGTTGTACTTCATGCGTTCCAAAAAGAGTGTTTGATATGGCAGACAAATTAAGAAAAATTGATTACTTTATTATAAATAGTATGTTAGTATTTTTATTTTGATTTTTTTGAAGATACCATGTGAGGACGTAATCGTTCTAATGTGGGTCAAATCAATGATAAAATAGAAAAATAATTTCCAAAAAGGTTAACATAAAAAAGTAGACAATTTTTATGTAGAAAAATCTGATGATAAAATAGTAAAATAATTTCCAGTTGTACTTTAGCTGCCGTCAATATTGTAACAAAATCTCGTAAAAAATACTCCACCGTCCATAAATTATTTTTCTTCAATTCTATTTTGTTCGTCTCAAAATAATTGTTAAGTTTGAAATTTACCTTTTAAAATATCACTTTTCCTACTTTACTCTTATTTTTTCATGTTGCTTTAATTATGAGCTACATATCTATGAGTTTTAAAGAAAACTATACATTAAACTAATATAAATAATTAAGTCAATTATTATTTTTTAATTCATATATCAAATCAATTAAGACAATAATTTAGGGATAAAGGGAGTAACTCTCGTAAAGCTAAGTTTGAAAAGGTTCAGTGATATAGGAGCAGGGTTAGTTTGGACTTTGGAGGCGAGTGCCATTTCCCAGAGCTCTCCTCCTAGCCCTAGGCTAAGAAAAGGGTCAAACTTGTACTTGGGTGAGCAGTGCAGTTGGTCCATTTTTTGGAAAAGCGAGAGAATCGGGACAGACCAATAGTGCAGTTCTTAAAAAATATAGAATCGGGATCAACCAATATGTCGAGAACCAATACATTGATCCGATCCGAACCAATTGAAGGCGTCACGAGAGCACGGACAATACGATGTGTATCTTTGATCAAGAGGATAACAAGATTTTCTAAAAAACAATGATCAATAATCAAATTATGTTCTTCCTTCATACAACATTTTGTTGAGTTTGTTGTTCTTGTGAAAATAAACTAAATGTAAAAATCATTACTTCCAAATTAATAAAGAGAAACGAAAAAGAAAGTTGTAAGGAAATTTATTGCAAGTCATCTTCCTCTCTGATCCCATTATGTTTAATTTAATTAATTTACAGATAACAATCCTTCAAACTAATAATGTTTGGAATCACAAAAAGATGCAGGAAATTAATTAATAGGGAAGAACAATGTTTTCCCTCCTATTTTCTCTTTAATCAAATAAGGAAACTTGGTTAAATATTAAATCAAATTATTATATATTTTCTTTAGGTTGTAAGTTGTATCCCTTTTATTATATTCTTATCAATATATATATATGCATGATATTAAAAACTTTAGTGTTAGTACCGTTTGATCAAATCTATTTAGATCTCTACACTATTAGATCAAATATACTTTTTTTAAGTAATGACACGGACTTTTCAAATCATCACCAACTTAATCATCTAACGACTCTAACGCTAAAGCTTGTAATAATATTACAAGCTCTAGCTCGTAATATCATATATATATATAATACTATATTAGTATATTATATATAATAAAATAATACTCCCTCTGTCCCTAAATAAACGTCCTCGTTGACCCGACGCACAATATAAAAAAAATAATTGACTTGATTATTTATATTGGTTTAATGTGTAGTTTCCTTTAATGTCCATGTATATGTGACCCATAATTAAAGTAGAGTAAAAAAAATAAGGGTAAAGTGGTAAAAGTGATGTTCTAAAAAGGTAAGTTTCAAAGTGGACAATTATTTTGGGACGGACGAAAAAGGAAAGAAGGACGATAATTTAGGGACGGAGGGAGTAATAAATACACATTGGTCCGGTTCGGTCCGATTCTGCGTTTTTGGTTTCTGGAACCGGGGACCGACCCAATTGTCTGATTCTGTAAAAATTCAGATCCAGGACCAATCCAAAGTATTGGTTCGGTCCATTTTTGACTGGTCCAGTCCGATTCCATTGGTCCGGTCCGATTCTGAAAAACTTTTGCTCACCCCTACTTATACAAGCCCGAGCTACCATGCCCTATTGCTATTGCTATTAATAGAGTTGTTAAATTAGATTGGGTAAGTTGGGCTGATCCATCTCGGCATCTAAAAAAGATTGATTGAGTTGGAAAAATATGAATCCATTAAGAGATTGATTAAACGGATTGAGTATGCTGCGGGTTACGGGTTGGAACGGGTCAAGATCGATTGACCCGTCATATGCTAGCTGCAAATAAACAAGTCATAAGTTTGAAACAATTAGTTTAAATCATTTTCGCTCAAAATGTGAGATTATTTTTTATATCTGAAATATTAGTAAATGATTTTGAATTTGTTTAAAAAGTGACATTTATAGCAACTAAAGATGTCAGAATAAGGTATATTAACCGTAATATTTACAGAAAAATGATTATAAGAACATACTTAAAGAATAATGATAAAATAGTTTCTTACATCTATTTTCTTTTCTCATTTTATACTATTAATATTAGAGAAACTTGTTAGAAAACAATGTTAAAAAGGTAATAGTAGAAAATATATTTTTTTTTCTTCATAAATTGTGACATTTTTTTGGGTTATTTATGACTATAATTATTATTTTG
Organism: Codonopsis lanceolata; assembly: GCA_013146195.2. Taxonomy (NCBI): domain Eukaryota; kingdom Viridiplantae; phylum Streptophyta; class Magnoliopsida; order Asterales; family Campanulaceae; genus Codonopsis; species Codonopsis lanceolata. The sequence goes on along the minus strand of CM028378.1, from coordinate 152,863,552 downwards.
ATTAATTGAAAGAAAAGTTGGTGGGTTGGCAATTTCCTGACCCACCACATTTTATGGGTTGGCACACCCGTCTCACCAAATGACGGGTTATAACGGGTTGCGAATTGGCCCGTCCCACCAACCCACCTTAACAGCTCTACCTATTGCCTTTTATGGTTAATGGTTATGCTCAAACCAAATGAACTCAGATTAGCTGACCCTTATTTTCTTTTAATATAAAACAAACGAAAAATTATAGATCGATCCACTTTTTAAAAGTTTCAATCGCTCAAGTCTCATGTATTTTTTTTCAAACCGGGAAATGACATTTTTGGGGCAAAAAGACTACGATACCCTTAATGAGTATGAGGCGCGCTACGAACAATAACGATTCCAGAAATTAGGTTAAAGGGTGTCCAAGTAGACGGGGGGACAGAATCGAGACTGGCCGGACGGCCGACTGCCGTTGCCAGACTCAAGAAAAGGAAGGCAGGAAGGAGGAAGCTCAACTCAAGCTACAACAACAAGGCTGCAACTGCAAGTGAGCTAGAGCGGACGACGAAATGGCAGAGGCGGCAGCGCACAACGAACAACAGCAAAGCAGATAGGAAGTTGGTCGGTTGGACCGTCGTCTGCTTCTTTAGTTATCTTCCTTTGTGTAAATTAATTGCGTAGAGAGAGAAAGTGACTGGCTGACTATGGTTGTAACCGTTTAAGGGGAAAAATTGGGAGGGGTCCAACTGTTCAAAATTCAAAAATTACTTAATATTTTTTCCTTTGAGGGGTGTACATGGACACCCATTTGGTCCAGTACTACAATCCACCCCCTGGCTACGAAAATGAATTGCGGTGTATTGACTATTGAGCCGCAATGTATCAATATTATTAAATTAGTTTTTTCACCGCAATTTATTAGTTTAATTGTCTAATCTATTTTTGCATCGCGATACATCAATGTTTAAACTGCGATTCCTAGTTTAATTGACTAGTTTATTTTTGCACCGCGATACATTCATGTTTGAACTGCAATACATCAATATTTACAACATGATACATTAATCCAATATTTTTGCACCGCGAAAGCAACGACACCCACATCAGAGGTAACGATTCAATATTCTCCTCTATATTTGTGATTGATGTTTAGTTTATGTCAAACAAGCCAAAAAAACTCAAAGTCAAATAAATGAGCGCAACAATACTAGTGAGGTTTGTCTTCCATAACTAGGTTGTCCAACATTACCTACACCTTGAAGAAATAAGACAAACACTCACCTACTATATCTCTTTCTATATTCAGTTATTAACTATGTTGTCTTCTATAATTGGGTTGCCTCAATTTCGAATCGCAATGTATCGATTTGGAAACCGCAAAGCATCGTAGTTCTTATGGAAGTTGCTCTCATCATTAACATTGGTGTCGTTGTTCATGTATGAAAAACTTGGTTCGGAGGAAATTAATGAAAATAGACTTTTGCAGTTTAATAAAAGGAAACCTACCCACAATTTTTCCAAAACCCTAAGTTCTAACCCTACCCAGACCAAGAGTTTTTCAAATGTCGTACCAAACCCGGTCCATTCAAAGCGGATTGGATACTTAGCCATCCCTATATGACAGTCAAGCTTACATCAAATTAATGAGCTACACAGACCTTCAATATCTTCTATAGACCAAATACTTCTTTTCTCATATAGGTCACAGAACATTGGAGCCATAAGGCCATACGTTAAACAAACAAGAGGAAAAAACAAACTTCTTTTCTTCGTTGGGGGGTGGGGGAAGGAGTCAATGGGAAATGACTAAATGAGATATCTTTGGAGAGCAGTTTTTCCTTGTACTCTTTTCTGAATCAAAAGCTGGTTTCTGAAATCTGCCCATGTAAAGGGTAGGTACTTTCTGGGATTTGTGTTTGGGTCAACAAGCTGGGCTGGACTGTCGATCAAGGTTGTGGTTGTTGGGCTCATAAAATAAGCTACTGAAAGCCTCTTCTTCTCTCTGTTGACCACAGCTCTATGTACAACACTCTTCAGCCTCCCATTAGTCCATGCCTGCACAGGTCAAAGAAGCTACACGTTGGATGGCTGCCACATGTCTATCATCAAGCTGATTGGTCAACATTGAAAGATGTATTGGGTTTTCACTAAAATTAGAGATATTGACTTTTGAGTAATTTCCACAGTATATATACTTAACTATTCTTACCGTCCACGTTATAGTGTTGCAAATGTCATTAGGACGAGATAGTTGAAAAAGGGTTAATTTAATTACTTTATTAAAAATTGAATACTTATTTTGGAAAGAAAAAGAGAGAGGTTGGCAGAGACTAATTTTGATCCAGTTCACTTTGCACTTATTTTTGTGGTTCATGGGTTTCATTTTCTATTTGATCTCACTATTTTTTTATGTATTAATTTTATTCTTTTTATAAATCATTGAAAAACCATGTATAAAGTAACAAATCACAAAATAAACTAGGGTGAAATTTGGGTCATTCCACTTTGGAAAATTTTCAACCGCTTTAGTACTTTTATATATATATATATATATATATATATATAAATCGAAAAAGGGTTCTTATTAGGAAAAAAAAAACTATGATACCCTTAAGAAACCTAAGGCACGCGCTACGAATCACTTACTCAGTGTATATTACGTTGCATTAATTTTTGTATCAGAATTTATTAATTTAAATTATCTAATCCAATTTTGTCTCGCGCACCAAGTCAAGCACCTAATTGATGTCTTGCGCTACAAAATTATAGTGAATCAGACATTCGTGTACCTTCTTTTCAGTACACAATCAACAAATAATTCAAAATTAATGTATATTTCATGCATCCCAAATTGAAATCGCTTCATCACGATACACAAATAATGCATTGCACGTGATTCAATTTTGATACATTCAGATTTTAAAAATGATATCCAACAACGAACAAATTCATATTTCAGCATTTGATTGAACAATTTACATGCACGACAACACAAAAATAAAAGTAAATATATTTTGAATCACACATAAACACAAGTGAAAAACAACAACGAGAGATGAAGAAGGAAAAGAATGAAAAGTTATAATTGTGAAAACACAATTATATAGTAACAACCATTCTTCTTCACCACCCAACTTGCCACTCTCTTTCCTCTTCATCTGTAACATTCACTTTTTTTTTACGTCTTCATGCAGATAAACTCAACAGCAAGGGAGAAAAAGAAAAAAAAATTACATCATTTATGTTACTTGGGCATTATTAAAATAATTGAATGAAAGAGGACTTTTTTGGTAAAAAAATGGAAGAACTTATGTTGTTGAAAATTTAAAAAAGGACCGGCCCACAATTTTCCCGATAAATTATCTACCCAAACTTGGCCTTTATGTCTACAAATAAACGTGCTCGGCCTGGGATATGGAGAAATAAGCAATTAGATTTTCTTGTTGGGCCCCGACAATTTGCTAAATATGGGCCTTATGGGTTTTCCTAAGAAGTAGAGTACCGGAGAAATTCGTTTTTTTTTAATCGAAAAAAATGTTTTTGGGGACAAATAAATTACGATATCCTTAATGAATTGAAAACGCGCTACGGAAATCATTGACTTAGTGCATTATGTCATATCAATATTTACACAATGATACATCGATTTAAATTACCTAATTCAATTTTGCATCACGCTGCACCAATTTTATGTACCGCAATGCATCTATTTAAATTACCAAATCCACTATTTGTACCATGATTCATCGATTTAAATTACCTAATCCAATTTTGCATTGGATGCACCAATTTTATGCACCGCGATGCACCAATTTTATACACTGTTATGCATCAATTTTATGCACAAATTCAACCAACCAATTGATGCATCGCGATGCAAACTGATATCGAATGCATCTCCTCCGCCTTCTTCTCCTTCCTCCTCCTCTATCGTAAGCCATCTTCTTCATCCTTTGTTTTCGTCCTTACTGAAAATGCTCCAACCCTAGCCAGGTTCATTCTCGTATAGTATTTAATGAATCATAAAAACCGTTTACCTTTATGGGGCGTTGCCCCCGATCCCATTTCATTGCGCAACAATATTGATTTTCGTATCCAAAGTGTTGGTCGGAGTTGTTGAAGGAGACGATATGGACATTTTAGGAACAATATTTCGAAAATGGACTTTAACGATTGAAAAAAAAAAGGGAATAAAGGGGTTACAAACTTTGTAAAATGGACTAGCTCGAAATTACCAATAGTATAAAGGATTAAATGAAAATTGATGGTCGGTACCTTTTGTGAATCCTTTAATTACCGTAGTACTCTGTTTTTTTAATCGCTTAAAGACACTTTCATAAAATTATTTCAAAAATGCCCCATCAACCATGAAACTAGAAATCTTAATTGTTGCGGCAGAGAAATGAGAATCGATCTGTCCAATCAAGTTGTGGGGGTGTCGAAGGGACAACGCCCCATCTTAGGGTTTCGACGGTAACGCCCCCGAAAGGTAAACTATATTTCAGAAGAGAGGAGGCGGAGGAAGCAGATGGAACTCGTTTGAATCGCGATACATCGAATTTCAATCATGGAATCGTGATGCATCATTATGAAATGGAACTGGATCATTTGAATTGCGATGCATCGATTTGGAATGGCGATGAATCGCTATTAAATAGAATTGTCAGTTACATAATTTAGAATCAATCATTACGATTTAAAATCATACATCGCAATGCACAAATCATTAATCACGATACACAAACTCATGCATTGCGATTCAAAATCATGCATCGCGATGTAAGAACCGATGCTTACCGTGCGCGTGTTCGGTTCATTAAGGGTATAATCGTTCTTTTGCATCAAAAGTGCATTTTTCTTGTTTAAAAAAAAACACATAATAAACTAGAGCGGTTGAAAACTTTTTAAAAGGGACCGGCCGGAATTTCACCCAAGGAGTAACTGATTGGGTATAAATTGGGCCAAATGAAGAGAAAATGTAGATCTTAACACAGTAAAAAGAGCCCCGAAGCAACTCTGCATCCAATTAGTTAGAGAGAGAGAGAGAGAGAGAGAGAGAGGACCTCAAGGGTGTCACCAATGTTAATAACAAAAGAATTTGGTATGGGCCTGATTCCAATCCACTTGCCATCATCCTTAAGAACTTGAAGACCACCAACTTCGTCTTGAAGCAATATTGTCAAAGTGTGAGGATCCGAATGGCTCCCCAATCCCAAACACTTTTCCGGCAGTGGACAAGTCGGATACCGATTAATCCTGATCATTATTTCTTCTTTCTCTTCAAAGTTTTTTGTAAAGAAGTCGTCTGGAAGGCCTAATCCATGTGCCAACATCTCAAAAATGGTCATTCCTAAGTTGTTCAATGCTTCCATGTAATCAGTGAAGGCTTTGCTGGTACACAAATAGATCAAGATGAAAATTAGCCAGGCACATTCTTATATTTACTATGGAAAAATCGTTTTGATGTAAAAATAGTACAATATATTCTACAATGTTTGGCTAACATAATGATAATTGACCCGAAAATGTTTGACGGCAAACCAGTTTGATCAGTGAACAAACTTAGAAGAAAGGCTTCTAAAAAGGTAAGACAAAAATGTGTGCGGGGTGGGAAGGGGATTCATTTCACGATAATATACTTTAGGAAGCTCAGATTTGTACTCTTTGGGTGGAACGGAGGGAGTAACATTTTTCTTAAGGAGAATGTGTGATATCGTTGACTTGCAGACAATTGAGTGTGTTCTTGAAATCATTTTCCGTAAAACAAACAAAACCTAAAATTTTGAGAAATGAAGTAGTACCTAAATGAGTGATGTTGATCGCCAAGGACATTCCTAGCAAATCCTAGTACTTGTTGAGGTGATTGAAGTAATTGTATGATCTCTGCCCACGGCAAGTTTTGCCCATAATCAGGATTACTAGCAGAGTAACCCAAAGGCAGACTTTTGGATCTACCACCCTTTAGCTTTTGCTCCATGGGAAGATCGAAAACTTTATTTAACTGTGCCATCATGTTCTTGATAATTTCATCACATACGCCGTGGTCTACCAGCTTAAAAAATCCCCATTTTTGGCAAGCTTTCACCATGTCTTGGCACACCTTATCATAATAATATTGATCTTTCTCGACCTCCAAAAGTCTGCAGAGACTTATAACTGGAATATCTTCTTTGTCTGCAAAATCATTATAGTTTATCGTTGGCCATTCTTTCTCACACCAAATGAAATTCTTTACTTGTAATTTTTGGTCGTTTGATGAGAGTGACTCAATATGTTCTTCCTCAGTTTCTTGTGCCATTCCTAGCTACCCCTCTTCTCAATTCACTCTCATACAGGGGAGATACTCTCTCTCTATTTATATATATATATACACACATGTATTCGCAATCGCCGTTTTGCATATGTATGTTTGGGATTTCTATATTTTAGACTTTACATAAGCATTGCCTTTGTTAGGTAACAAGAAAGTTGTTTATAAACGTTACTAACAATGTATTAGAAGGGGATTAAATCAATGAAGTACATGGGTATCACCAGCAATTTTGTCGCTTTTATCCAAGTTTTATTTACTTCAAAATATATATAATTTTGGGAACAGACCATGTATGCATTATTAAGCATAGTATAGTGTAAAAATGAACTAAATTAAAAAAACTACTAACATACAAGTACAACTAGCTAGATCCAATAGTTACTTTGGTTAAACATAGTGTAAAAATGAATTAAAAATAGAATCTTATGGGAACATATAACTAAGATCCGAAATTAAGATACAGCGTTAAGTGTTGGAAAATTTGTGTTTTGTGAAGGAAGTTGTGCAAATTTGAGGCATAAATGTGTTCTACTCCGTGAGCTAGACAGACCTATTTATAGTAAAATCAGAATTTCTTAAAAATTGAAGTGAAATAATCCTTGAACAGAATTATTGTCACTGTCCAGTTTATGAATGATCTTAACACTTGGTGCACGGAAAAGGATTACGATTGTTGTGAACCAAACAAGCCCTTACTATATTATACTTCAACTTTTCACAACAAATCATATTATCCCAGACCCAGATATTATGTTGAACTGATAATTGAAATACATAATAACACAACATACATATATAACAGCTGAAGTTTAAATGTGAACGGATTACTATGTGCCTACATTTTTACTAGACTTCCTAATCCCCCTTGGCCTTGGTTCTCCCACTGCTGTACGGTTTCCATCTCATCATATTACTCGGGCTCAATATTTAAGTCCGGAATTCTTGGTGTACACCTCACAATTTGTGCAAATTGGACTTCATTTTTCCTGTTGTCCGCCTCATTCACTGCAGAACGAACATGAGCAATTTGTCACACACATGACCTATACATATCTATATATATATATACACACACACAGAAAGAGCGAGCGAGAGAGAGAGAGAGAGAGAGAGAGAGAGAGAGAGAGAGAGAACCAGTTAAGAGCAAGTTTTTTCTTAATCTAACTGAGTCGTGAAACATCAGCATGTTCAAAGACACCATTTCCTCTGGAAGTTTGCGAGGGAGGAGATTAAAATCATATCTTTCCAGCCAGTTTCTGACCATCTCTGGGGTGGAAGGGATGATCAGATTCCTAACTTTTAGCTGACGAAGAGCCTGAAAAATAATTTAAAACCAGGTCTTATTTCACAAGAAGGGAGATCAAAATGCTATAAGAGGAGGGCGTAGTTGCACAAATATTTCATCTTTGTCAAGACTCAAGACAGAGGATTGCAGACAAATCCTATTATTAATGCCAAAACAAATTAATAAACAGAATACGTGGTTCAAGCAGATAATAAAACGGTAAAGATATCCTCACAACATACTTGCATAAACTCTCTTCCCAACGTAGGGCGATGCAATATTCCAAAAGATCCGAGCCAAGCTTTAGTGTTCTACTTTTGGCTCGTTTAACAGTTTTAAGTGCATATACATTAATGTCTTTAGTGTCCACACTATAGTAGTATTGCAAGTGCACATAGGGGCATGATATCAAACGTAAATTTAGGAACTTGATTGAAAACGTAAACTTAGTTCGAATACGAGCCAACTAGGTACAAGTTATCGCTAATCAACTTCTTTTGAACTCAACTTTTTAGCTCCCTAAAGAAGTTTTTGAGAAAAAAACATTGTGTTAGATAATCAAACACTTGAACTATAGCAACAAAAACACTTAGTTCCCCTCAGCATTTTCAAAAATAATTTTTATTTTCACTCACATTTGGAATTAGTTTTTAGCAACTTAGCATAATACGATAATAATTAAAATTATCATTGCAAAATGTACTTTGCATCTAAAATCTTCTCAATGTTTTCATGATATCTAAGAATGAAAACAGATTGAAAGCTACTTTGAAATGCCAATTAAGGCCGAAACGATCCCTTCTCTACTTCACTAGCTCGTTAACACTTCACACCATATCCACAAAAGTTTCATGATAAGATTGGCTTAAAGAACCCTTCATAAAAGCAACGCAGTAACGTGGCCAACAAAAGACCGCTAATTTGGTGAGTCAAGAATTCAAGATGGAGCAGTTTCTAGTAAGCATTCCCATTTTGTTAATTCATGATATGATAATTAATCGTCAAGAAAACTTACTGATTCAATCCCATTCATTAGTCTTTTGCACATCCCCTTGTGCCTATAGATTTCACTTGTTGCAACAAACGGCATCTCAGCAAGCTTTATCCCATGAATCCTAATTAAGACCAAAGCTTAAACAGTTAAAGATGTACTGCTAGTTTACCGATGCGCACACACACACATACCGACAGAGCGAACATGACTTGTACTATTACTTATAGTACCTCAGTGAAGCAACAGAGATAATTTCATCGTTCTTTTCCAGGACAGCAGTATAGAAGGTCCTAAAATTGACCCGATTGAAATTTGATCTGCCAGAAAAAAATATAAATAAAAATAAAATATCCAATCTATAATTTCAGAAAAAAATTATTACTTGGAGGAAAATGAATTTAATAAATTATATGAAATCACTCACCCACAGTTATAGACAACACTACGGATCATATCAACCTTTGTATGTCGATCTTTGATGGGCTCGAAGCAAGCATTCATGGTTTTCCATGCAACTGCAAGCTTGCTGTGGTTCTCAACTCTTCTATATAAATCAATGTTAGAAGAAAGCGAGTTCTCGTCAATGCGTTGCAGTAAACTCCAAGTGTATCCATCATGGAGCTCATTTCTCACTCCAATGTTACGCTCCAATTTCTCGTAAACCTTCACCAAGAGGTCCAAGACTCAGTTAACAACATGGTGAAAGTAAAATTACTGAAAATACAAACACACATACATTCACGGATGAAAATCGAATAGTTTTCAAAGTTGGTATTGCTATTATGGTTGAACTTTCTTTTCCTTCAATGTTGAAACTAATCTTATGCGCCAAAGTCAAAATCTAAGCTGGGAACCTTTCAATTAAGCTAGGGTCGTACGCAAGCAGACCCACAGAAGGCCAGGATGGGGCCACGACAATGTAGCACAACAGAGGACTTGAACCTTCATCCGAGCAAGGCAATAGCATGGGGAGCACAATAAGTACACGAGCCTGAAGCTCACAAATATTTCTAACCGTTCAAGATCGTGTGACACATGGTGAGCAGGCTGTGCAACCCGCGATCTATAGCCACAGCCACCGTGGAGAGTTTAAAAGCGTCATAATCACAGGCATGCTACCTACCAAGCAGTGGTTATCTTACTACCTATAAATAAATACACAATTTACTTGCGTAATTGCTGCCAAATAGTTTCCCCCAATACATATTGCTTTTATTGACCCACATGTACACCAGAGAGTCTTAGCAGGGAATGATCCCGCTTAGCTTATCCATTGTCCTTTTTCTGCAGGTAATCAAAGTCGGAAATCCAACAGCTTTCCCTCAACAACCCACAGTCAGATCATTTTTAGCTTGATCATAATCGAAGCACAAAAAATTCTTTTTACTATGCAGCATGAATTTCTTGCACTTTGGGAGGCTAAGGAAAGTTGAAAGAAATCATTTTTCACTGTTTTCAATTACCATCGAAGATGGTGTAAAAGGAGGAGAAATCAAACTATATGAAGAATTTTGGTTTTGGATGCAAGTTTTGTCATTTTTGCTTTAGAGCATACTTGACAAAAGTTGATGATTCTTTAATCGCGAGTTCTCGTTTCCATTATGTTTTCCTCAGAAATCTGTGAACCAAACAGACCTTGAGAACTCTGTATGTTTCCTAATATTTCCATGGACAACAAATTATAATAAGATGATTATATATATATATATATATATATATATATATATATATATATGTTTCTGGGGGTTTTATTTTAGTTTTTGCTTCTTGTTCTCCTTTTCTTTCCTTAGCACCAATTTGAGATCCAAGAAGAGCCTCTCCATAAATTACTCTAAGACAGTCAAATTCTATGTGACATGGGAAAATGATAGGTCCTTTATCTTATTGACGAATCATTTAACCAACAATTTATATAAAGAAAAACAAGAGATTGAAAATGAGACAGAGGGTTCATAACTAGAAAGTACCTCTCTGCAGCTCGTCTCACAAAATGGGGGAGATGGAGTCCTATTGATATCAACGCTTATCGGCTCTCTCCTTTGGTAGCACTCCCAATGATCTACACTCACAAAACAAGTAACCTTTCAAATCAAATGGTGCCAAATGAAAAACAATTATCGAATAGCTAAAGAGAAGTCAATGGAGAACGAAAAATTGATATGCATACATTTCTTGTCGCATAGAGAACAAGTTAGCAAATAATCATTCATGTAACCAGGCCTTCCACAAAACTTGCAAGCACAATAAGGGCAGTACCATTTACCCTCTGGAACTTCCTGCAAACCAAATTTTGAAAATTCACATTCCATGCTAAGAAAGGGTCCAAAGTATGTAACCTTACTCTTGCAAGCCCAGATATGATTAAAATTAATTTTGTGGCTTAGAAAAATTAAATATAGTGCCCAAAATCTTCAAAGAAAAAATGCTCACTTGCATATTCATGCATGTATGATGATAAGTAGAAGTACACTCATCGCAGCACATCAAATTGCCTCCATCGGCACAGACTATACAAGCATCGTCATAAGAGTCTCCAACGGATTCATTATTCTTGATGTGGTTGAATCTATGGCGTCTAGATTCCGCTGGCTTATCCCAAGCTTGTACCATACAGGAAAAGAGGGATTCACTAGTACCCGAAATGAAAATGTTTTCATAAGGCTTAAAGATATTATTTACAGCATGAGCCTGAAAATCGCCTACCCTAAAAACCTTTCTGCAACAACTACATAAAATCCCATCCCTCTGGATTATTCCTTCCTTTAACGGAGGCTTATCCGTCTGATCAATGTAGCAAACCCTTGCATATTCTTGAAGGGTTTTGGAACTTATTAACCATGATATGATGGTAGCATTCCATTTCCCATCATCATCGTCAGATTCCGAATCGTCTTCTATATTGATGATCATTTCCATTTTCGACTTAAGTTTTCTCTTCTCTGATCCCACCGGAGGGCAGCCACGCCTTCTTTGTGTCGTTGAAGTCCCTGCTGTCTCCATTGTCCCCCTTCCGATCACGGATCTCCGGCTTTCCTCGATAGAACCTAAATTCCTCATTTCACCTGATCCTAGCTGACCTCTCACAGCAAAATTTGAATCCTCATTAGCATTATTCGATCGGCTGCCGCTTGCATGGTTTCCCCGATGACCCGGTTGTCTGACCATGTTTCGATCGAGAACCCGAAGAAGTAAACCTAGAATATGTGTTGGCAAATGTAGTATTGCCTTTGGCAAAAATGCTTGAGAAAGAGGAAAGTAGCCAAAGTAGCAAAAGACAATAAAATCACAGGTGTTTGAAGGCATGCAAGTTATCAGAATAATTAAGTTAGTAAATTGACAGATATACAAGACATTTAGATTTTTGATTTATTTCCATTCACATTATGATTCTCGTAATGCTCTTCACGGTTGAAATTGAAGTTCATGGATGAGATTTAGAATTCGGTAACTGATACAAAAATGGAAGAAAAGTAACTAGCCTTTTCATCTCTATTGATTAACCCTCATTACTGCTATCAATAATTTGACCATAATGCAGTAGAGGAAACTTTACATGTGTGGCTACTGTGTGTACATTCTTCATTTTCCCTCCTTCAATTCATATGCTTCTGCAGAGTTTACTATATTATTTTTAAATTTATTATTATTATTACTTCTTCTTCTTCTTCTTCTTCTTCTTATTACTAGTATACTACTACGACCATTATTATTACTCTTTCCGTTTTCAAATTATCGTCAGTTTAAAAAAAAGTAATCGACTGTGAAATGTGTCGTTTCCTTTAATACCCTTAACATGTGGCCATAATTAAAATAGGTAGAAAAAGTAAAAGTAAAGTGGTAAAATTGTTATCCTAAAAGGAAGAGTTTTGAAAGATAACAATTATTTTAGAACGGACTAAAAAAAAAAAAAGTACAATAATTTGAAAACAGATGGTACTATTATTAATTATTAGCTGAGGCTCGGCTCGAACACTAGCACCCAAAATGAGATGTATTATCAAACTACTCAAGCTCGAATTGAGACTAGACCTGATTAAGGATTACTGGAGATTGCCTCAATTTAGAGACTTTCGCTGAGAAAAGCAATATTTTACGCATTTCTTGTTGATTTATTTGCGACCCAATTAATTAATAATCTCTCCGTTTCGGGTAAAGAGTTCATGTTTGAAAGTCAAACATTTTAAAAAAATTGATATTTTTAGTAACTTATTAGTAATAAAATGACACTTTTATGCCTTAATTTTTTAAAATAGATTCTTTAAGTAAAACATTCCAAAATGGAACATTGAACTCTTTGCCCAAAACGGAGGGTGTATTATTGTTCCGGTCAAACAGAAAAGACAAGGGAGGGGAGACATATTACCAACATTTCTAGTTGAATTTGATTTTGTTTATCAAAAATTTATCTAGCTAGTAGGTAAAATTTATCAATTACAAGAGGCTAGTAAAAAATAGAGTATGCTCGGTTTGAAATGATTATCAATACCGTCTTAGTCACCTAGACAATTGTTTATAACAAATGAATATAAATTCAAAATCCAAAATTGGGAGAATTCCCGGGAAGTTAGGCACCCAGAGTCAGACTTTGGGCGCCTAACTTCAAAATTCAAATGACATTCATGACTAAGGTGTAATTTTTGATACCTAGATAGAGTCGTTTTGTTTAACGTTTTGAAATTGGTAGTTGATATGAAGTCCCATAATGGTAGAGTTTGTTATGGTTGTTAATTACTGGATAAAAGCGCTGGTAACCAAAAAATGGGAAGGCATTAAAAAAACTAATTAAAATTTAATTTGTCACCAGTTCTCTCAAACTCTCAATTTCTAGGGTTTCACACCTATGAATATGGACTCTTTCGTGTTTATACATTAATAAAAAAAAGGATATAAGAGCAATTTGAGTCATTGATGCCACCTTTGGCATAGGGAAGTAGTCACATTCTTAGTCCTTCATGAATCATATGTGCTTTAAAATTCATTGAGAAAGTATATATTTTTATCTCTTTGATGACATTCTAATGTAAAGCCGAACTCTATATATCAACTTAACTATCTCTTAACTATTACGAAAACAAAAATCATTGTTGCCAAAGCACATTCTATTTTTGTAAACACACCCTTACTTACCGCATCATAAGCACATTATGTTCGTTATTAAGTTATCCAATAAGTCAAACTAACTTGCCAATGTACAATAAGCACATGCTCGATCCCTTTTTAGGAAAAAAAGAAAAAATGTTAAAAAAGTCAAACTAACTTCAGTTATATATTCAAAACACCAAAGATTGAAACTTTTTGTTTGTATAGGATTCACAAAGGAAGATGTAGTTGTGGTGGTGAAGAAAAATGGTGGTGGTGTTTTTTGTACTTTTAAGGAAGAGAAATAAAGTTGTAGGGTCAATTTATGAGGTTGTCTCCTTCTATGGCTCCGGCAACATCCTGCTAGTTCAATAGTAGTGGTGGTGGGGGCAAGGGGTGATGATAAAAAAAGCTTGGGATGGGGGAGTGACAAAGCAGAGAAGATGACTTGCGTTGGAGTTGCCTATTTTACCCCTAAAACTTGTTACATGCCAAGCACATTATTGGTTAACGGACAATTTGTTAGCTCAACGTCATAGCGGTCGTGGATGAAACAAAAAAATGAGTTCAATGTGTCACTTTAAAAAACAAATAAATTGAGTGAGCAAACATGGATAACCCAATGGTTGAGCGACTATTATTACACTCTTCCTATTATTAGAGAAATATCTGTAATAGATTAATAATTTTAAACACAATGCATTTGAAAGAAATTAGGATAAATATCAAATATTCTAAAATGAAATTTAACGGAAAAGTGGTAAAAGAGAAAAAAGTAGTAACGCTCGAAATCAAAAGATAAGCAAGTACGATTTGGTCATTGCAGTTGTCTAGGTAACAAAACAAAGGGATGCGGATGTCATTAAAAGACTTGCAAAGCATGGAAGTTAAACAGAAACATTTAATTTTGAAGGGGGGCATATGTATTATTTCATATGTTTGTAGGCCAAAGTACAATTACATAAAACTGACAACAAAATCTGGTGAATCAATCATTTCACTTTGAAATATTCGCGGTAAAGAAAAACCCGGGAGATTTAAGAACTATGAAATTCCCACTATTTCACAAACATCCCCACCGAGAGAGAGAGAGAGAGAGAGATCATCAAGCATGGACATACCTGCACCTAGTTTCTCTCTCCTCAACACCTCCAATTCTCAGGTAAAACCAATCCAATTCTACACTACATTGTTGAATTAATATAGTCTTTGCAGTTTCTCAATTTTTCTTCGATATTGTTGATTACAGGGTTTGACTCCTTCGGACTCTCTCTCATTTCCTTCAGGTTTGTATTAATTCGTCTTTTAGAAAGTTAAAGATTCTCTTAAATTTAAACCCATTTTTTTATTCTAACGAAACTATTGTAAAATCTGCTAATTTTGGTGTTGAAAACAATTTCTCATGTGCAAAGTCTGCTAATTTTTCCTTTCCTTTCATTGTTATTTTCATTTTATTATTTTTGATTTTTGTGTGGCTAAATTAGAACCTCCTGAGATTGGAAAATGGTTTTCAAGCTACCGCTATGAGTCTCCCTGGTTGAATATTGGGGAGAATACGGAGTGCAGCGAAAGTATTCGACAAAATGACCGTGGGAGTGAGGAGTATGATGTTGTAGAGACTGATAAAGATAAAGAAGGAAAAGTAGCTGAACTACAAAAGCCTAGGAAAAGAGATCGATTTGTTGCTGAAGAGAATCTTGATTCAAAAGGGGTTGGAAGGCCTAAAAATGCTATCCGGCCTAACAGCTATGAAAATCAGGTACGATGATGTTCTTCTGTTTGTGATTTCAACTAACACTCTTTCTAATTATTTGTCATATTTTTTCATTTATTAAAATGGTAACCTTATCTTGGATCACAGTGCCATCTGTAAAAAGATTATATTTATCTGTTTTAGCTTATTAATTGCAATGGCCAAGTGTTTAAATGCTTACAAAGAAACGGAGCTTTTCCCCACTACCATTTGCTGCTGATTATCAATCTTGTTTTGTTCTTTCTTAGGTTTTGGGTTCTCCGGACTCGCTCTTGCTTACCTCTGGTATGTAAACAGTTTTCTCAGAATTTTCAACTCGACATGATACAGTTTGTTTCAAGGAATATTTGTAGAGAAGTTGTGAATTGATGATGTTGTGCTCAACAGAAAAAAATAGCAAACAATCACAAAGTATAACAAGATCAACTGAAAGAGAATAGAGAGAGAGATTGAGGTCAACGGACTTCGAAATTTTATTATGGTATATAGGATACAATTTTAAACCTAAACCGACTCAAATATGGAAACACGAAAAACAGCTTGCTGCACAGACACAGTCGCGTCACTACATGTGACACGACCGCCTTGTCCCTATGCAATCGCTTCCTTCTTCTTGACATGGCCGCTTCATCTTTTGAGAGATCATGTCGAAGTGACGTGGTCACCTAACATAACCGCTTCAAGTACTGCGGTTGCTTCCCCTGGTGACGCGACTACCTTGACAGACACAGTCGCCTTGTCCGACATGATGCGACCGCCTTTGTGCGATAATTCGATAAACCCAAAAGTCCCCGTGGAGGGCTACGCTCCCCACACCCCCTTCGAGGCACAACCAACTTCTACAACCTACGAGGTTAGTCATCCGCTACACTCACTCCGCTCTGGAGGATTGGCCTAAAGCCTGGTAAATCGAGTCATTCCATTCTCAACCGATGAAATCAATAATAATTTTTTAGATTGCAGTTTTTGCTGTATAGTTCTTAGTTCTTTTCAGATAATCATATTACTAAGTAATGATTTGTTTTTACTATTTAAAATTTCTGACTTCTCTTTGTTTCCATTGTTTCTATCAGAGCCTCCCGACATTAAGAATTGGTTCTCGAGCTATGTATATGAATCTCCAGCACTGGAATCTAGTGATGACATTGAATTTTCTGACTATAAAGAAAACATTGTTGACGCAGTAGGGTGTGCAACTGAAAAGGTCAGCAGTGCAGAAAAAGAATTGAGGGGATCTACTAGAATTGGGAGGAATGATGATTCTGTTGATGAAAAGATGGCTTCAGGAGCATATAACAAAAGTAAAAGATCTGAGTACAAATATGCTTGCAAGGTATTTTTTCTTGAATTTCTCTATTTGTTCTTTCCTTGTATATGTAACATTTTAATGAGGTGAAGTATGGCTATGATTCTCAATTTTGTATCCTTTCGAATCTCGATCCCCCTAAACCTATCCTAAAGACATCCATTATGAAGTTCAATTAGGAAATGTTACTTTCAAGGATCGATCCTAGGATCCTTAGATGAATCTTAGGAGTAAGAAAGAGCCATGAATGGGGTTGGAACTTGGAAGTGGCGTTGCTTAAGCTTGCCTTCTTATTTAAATGAGCTCAATATGAAGCTTGAGTTTGACTTGTTCACAAATTCATCTATGAAGTTGATGAAAGCAGCCCCTAACTGAAACGATCTTCAGCCAAGCTTGAGTGCAGTCTCATTAATTGGTTCCATTAGGGGTAATGTAGTTTCTTGTCATGCCAAAAGCTTGTTGTGTTTGAAACTCTGCTCAAATATGGCTCATTTAGCTGAAGCCTCATAACTAAAGGATTCAGCTTGAGTGTAGTCTCATTAATTGGTTCCATTAGGAACCCCATGATTTAGAAGTAAAAACTTAATCACCCAGAACTTAAATGTTTTTTGTAACTTAATGCTTTCAGCTAAGAAACAATAAATAATCTACTATAATATTTGTGAATAGGAAGAGCAGTGTTGTGGTATTATCAACAATGACTAAGCAGAGAATGCATTTTTTTCCCAACAAGCTTTAGCACAAAATCGAGAACATAATTTTGATTCAACAGGTGCTGCAGAATTAGTAAGAAACACAACTTTTGACTCTTGATACTTGATAAAAAATCATCCGGAACTTGATAATAGTCTTTACATAATGCTGTAGGCTACTGATGTAAAAATAATATACAATAAGTAACTCACTAAAAATCTATATATTGATCGGGAGGGTACGTAGCATCATGGAAAAAAAATCAGTGATCTTGGACCGCCAACATGACAAGCCACATGGTGGTTCTAGCTAATAAATGTTTGAAGATAAAAATAAGTAGATACCCATGTAATATGTAACATTAATTGGTTCAGACCACCACGTGGACTTGCCAAGTTGGTGGTCCCGGACCACATAAGTTTTTCCCATCGTCAGGGACACTACTAACTATTTAGGAACAGATCTTCAAACTGCGAGTGTTTATTCATTTTCACATTTAATAACTTATAATCAGATCTTGGTAACTAACTGTTTCAAATTTGACATTTTCTTACCAACTTTTCAAGTAGATAAAGTCTTAAACATTATTTAATGGATGAAAATGGAAATTTTTTGAATCCTGATGTGTTGGTAGCTTGCAGCTCATACAGTCTCATGTTGCAAAGAAAATTGTGTTGGAGTTGAATATTAGTGACATTACGAACTAGATACAACCTCCCGCAATGTGTTTTGACAATCTGACCCGTAAGATCAAGTAACTCTTCTGCTACGTGCAAGTAATTAAGTGATTAGTGCAAGTTCGTTTGAAATATGTTATAAATTAAATTAACCTCTCCAACTAGCAAAAGCTAAAGTCATGGCTAGGTTGAAGTTGAATGCTGTAGTTGCGCATGTCATTAAACTTCCAGACAAGAATTATGGAGCTTTAGCCAACTTCCACTCCTTCATCTGACTTGCACCTGGAAAAAATGCCTAGTCCCTAGTATAGAAACACCTTCAGATGGTGTATGCTGTTGGCCGGTGAATGTATTATGGAGTTGTCTGTATCAATCAATAATCATTCTGAATTTCAGTTTTGTTGTAGACAAGAATCATGCAATTTGTTTGTATCAGTAAATGATCATTCTGAATTTGAGTTGCTAGTCAGTATTATCAGTAGTAATAGTTTACATGGAGGGACTTGTAACTGAGATCCGTCAGATAAACTAAAACATGCTGACATTTCTTTGAAAGATGTTACCAGTTTCGAATTTTATGTGCTTTATTTGATTAGTAAAAAAATGAAATTAATTTTATTATAGAGGAAAGTCCATTTATATAACACTGCCAAATACTTGATTCATGAATTCCATTCAAAAAAGTGCCATTTCACCCTTTTCTTGTAAATGATGGGCTTTGTCATCTTTTCTGTTAAAGGGAATGCATTGTAGGGACCGTTTAGGGACCGAAACCGTTAGAGATGACTTGCAGTAAACTAGAGAAGGAATGCTGTTACAAATGAGCGTTCTGTGCAAAACTAAATCTTTCTCTAATTTGCTTCTTCCTCCTTTCGTTAGATGCAAACCAAGAGAGAAAATGTAGTTTTGCACACATTTGTTTCCTCTCTAACTAACAAAATTTGAAGAACATTTCAGCACAAACAAAAGATGATGAGGATCATGCCTCATCATCTTTTTCCCATGAGTTTATTTCCATTTTCTTTTTCCCATGAAAGCCATGGACCTAACAAATTTTTAGTGAAGATATAGTATTGTTGACCAGTTTCGCTGTTTTGAACTTTCAGGGCAACAATGGGGTTGATGAGGATCATGCTGCATCTGCTTCAACTGAAGTTCCCTCCAAGAAAACTTCTGAACTAATTTGGGAAGGAAAAAGAGCAAAAGACCATGATCATGATGCAACCAAAGTTGCTGCGCTCTTAAGCTTTAACATCAAAGATCCTACCATAAAGCTGTGCACTGAGTTACCCGGAGTAGCAAAATGTTTGGTTCATAATGATGAATTATCCCCTAAAAGGTTGATTAGTTGGAGGGATTCCACTAAAGAGGGATCGGAAGGGAAAGCTCAAGCAAAAGATGAATGTAACATTTCAGCTCGAAGAGAAAGCGATATAATTACAGTAGATGGTGATTCTTGGAACAGAATTAGTAGAAACAGCAACAAAGAAAATGATGGAAATGATTTTGCAGCTGCTCATTTTGTTTCAGTGAGAAAAAGCTCATCTAGAAGAGAAAAGGATGAGAATTCTTTGACAAATTTAGTTGGGGATCAATCAAAGAGGTTGCGAAATGGAGCAAGAGTTTCTGCAGATGGCCACAAGGTTCAAAGAAAGGTGTTATCAGAAACAACTAATATTCGACACTCGGATGCACTGGAAATAACTGGGAAATGGAGGTGCCCACAAAAGAGTAAGCCAAATCTTGGTCCTCCTTTAAAGCAGCTTCGACTTGAGCGATGGGTTCATCGTGTATAGATTAATGCATCAGGTGTCACATTTGAAGCTTTTATTTTCCAATAAAATGTATCACCAGACCAGAGGTCTGGATTGAGAAAAACAATGTCCTGTGAACTGTTGTAACAAGTTATGTTATTTATAATCAATGGTTTCATATAACTTCAATGGTTAGTTGCTCTCTCTCTCTCTCTCTCTATATATATATATATATATATATATATATATATCGAAAATTACTTCATGCCTCATATCATGGTTATAAACGGTGTACCACTGTACCAGTCAGCGCACCGGTTTGGGTGTTTCTGTCGTTGGTTTTGAATCTTTTGATACCCATCCATGAGGCACATCGAGCATACCGTTTCAAGTTTGCCGCACTTTTTTAACAATTTTTTTATTGTCTAGTCTGACCCATAAAACTGATTATTTTTTAAATAAAAATTTGATGTG
The DNA here is from genome assembly GCA_013146195.2 of Codonopsis lanceolata. NCBI lineage: Eukaryota > Viridiplantae > Streptophyta > Magnoliopsida > Asterales > Campanulaceae > Codonopsis > Codonopsis lanceolata. Next base: position 152,843,251 of record CM028378.1, on the reverse strand, counting down.
TATATATATTTGTATTTTTTTATAAAATTATGAACCACATGAATTGAAAATCATAAAAATGTACTATGGTGTTTAGTAATTTTAAAAATAATAATGAAATGTACATCAAATTTTAATTTAAAAAACAGTATATTTTAAACAAAATAAAGTTAAATAATACTCCGAATGTTTTCAAATAATCGTCATTTTTTATTTGACACATCATTTACAAAAAATAATTAATTATATTATAAATAAATGTGTAATGTGTCGGTCTCTTTAAAAGTAGCTAATTAACCTCCAAAATATTGGGTGAGTTTTGCCAAACATTGGATTCTTTCTATTGATGGATCTTTATGTACATGATAATCTGATAATCTCATTTGATAATTTGCTTTCATAATCTTTTTTCATTCCCAATTTTTATTAAATTAAGGTGTGTGTGTGTGTGTGTGTCATTGCGCGTGCTTTTGCACTAATCATTCTCCTTTCATATTATTTATAACTTAAAATTACTAGTATATTGGTAATATTAAAAACCATGACACGACTTCATTTAAATAAAAGTAAACATATAATGTATATATTTTTTAAATATAAAATTTAAAGTATATATATTTTATTCTAATTGCGGTCGGAAAATAGAAATAAAAAAAGGAAATATATGGATAGTTATTTTGTTAATTAAATGATGTCAATAATTTAGAGGGTTATAGAAGGTGCTCATTGGAATTAAAACTTTTTAAAAGAGTCTCTAAAAAGATTTAGGAGTTGTATAGAGGTGTTTTAGGGTGTAACCACTGTGGGTGCTCTTAAATCCACAATGGTTGCACCCTAAAACACCATTTATACAATCCCCTAAATCTTTTTAAAGACTCTTTAAAAAGTTTCAACTCCAATGACCACTCTCTATATAGCCCTTTAAATTGGTGACATCTTCTTAACTAACAAACCTAACTACCAATATATTTCCCTCCTTTTTATTTTTATTTTACTATCGCAATCAGAATAACATATTTATACTTTTTAATTTTATATTTTATGAAAAATATATTATATGTTTTGATTATTTCAATTATTTTTATTTAAATAAAGTTTTTTCACACTTTTTAATATTATTAATGTACGTATAATTTTATGTTATAAATAATAAAAAGGGAAATGATAGTGCAAAAAATACACTAAATTAATAGAAGAAGGAAATGGAAAAAAATTGGAAAACATATCATCATCAAAGTGAGTTGGGTAGTTTATTCAATTCATATGAGGGATTTGCAGATATGGCCAAGTCAAGGATGACTTGGTCATATATAGCATAAGATAAAATAAATGCTCTTTTATGGCCACTTTAACCACTGAATTGTCTAAAATACCCTTGGTCATCTAGGCGACCACATCGGTCGTCTAGTCGACCATAATCGACCATGCTTAGTTCACTGATAAACCAATTGGTTTACTCTGGTCGTCTAGTCAACTGCGTCTGATTCACTGATAAACCAATTGGTTTATCTGTAGTCGACCAAGCCTAGTTCACTGATAAACCAACGAGGCAGCGACGATGGAGGTGGAGGATGATGAAGGAGGAAGAGAACGAGAACGAGGCGGAGGACGATGGCAGTGGATGGAGGCAGAAGACGATGAAGAATGAAGGATGAAGGATGCAGAGGACATGCGAAGGACGATGAAGGATTAAGAAGGCGGAAGGGTGAGACCCACGGCGAGAAAGGAGAGAGAGGGAGATGACCGTAGTGTTTGAGCCATTTGAGAGTCAAGAAAGCCTTGTAGGGTTTGGAAGATATTAGGGGTATTTTGGGGAGTTGTCAAACTTTTTGGTCAAGAGGTCATATATGATAAACAATTGGGTCAAATGACTCTACTTGACTAATGTCACTTCATATTTCTTAGGCCCTCCCACTCCAGCTGATGCATATCATAAAGACCCACCTTTGAATTTTAGTATAAATTTTTTGAATTCCATCAAATCAGTCCACCATATTTTGATTTTTAAATGAAGGTTACGCTGATACGCACCCAATACATTGGGGGTGAGTTAGTTTTTTTAGGGATAAGATTATTGATAGGGTGTCCACTGTGGGTCTCAAGTGTGGTAAAAAATTCTAAAAAAGATTTTAGGGTGTTAATAAATGGAACCAATGCGGATACTCTAAGAGCATCCACAATGGTTGCACCGTAAAACACCATTTATACAATCCCCTAAAAAAAATTAAATGCCATTTAAAAGAGTTTCAACTCCAATGAACATCCTCTATATAACCCTTTAAATTGATAACATCTTATTAACTAACAAACCTAACTACCAATATATTTTTCATTTTTATTTTTATTTTCCTATCGCAATCAGAATAACATATTTATACTTTTTAATTTATATTTTATGAAAATATATTATATTTTATTATTATTTCAATTATTTTTATTTAAATAAAATTTTGTCACACTTTTTAAGATTATCAATATATCCATAATTTTAAGTTATACTCCTTCCATTACGGGCAAAAAGTCCCCGTTTGAAAGTCAAACTTTTTAAGAAAATGACAGTTTTAGTAACGCATTAGTAATAAAATATACTTTTATGCCTTAATTTTTGAAAATAGACTTTTAAGTGAAACATCCAAAAATGAAATAGTAGACTCTTTGCCCGGAACGGATGTAGTATATAATAAAAAAAGTGAAATGATTGTGCAAAAAATACACTAAATTAATAGAAAATGGAAATGGAAAAAAAATGAGAAAGCATATCATCATCAAAGTGAGTTGGGTAGTGATATGATTCTGACCACCAACCAAGAACCAAGATTGTCACAAGTAAGGAAGAGATATTGAAGCTTGGAGATCAAGGTTCGAGGGTTCAAAAGTGCAAGGTTCGAGGTTCAAGATTTCCCGCAAGGTTAGTCTGCGACGCAAGAGGCACAAGGATCAACTTGGGAGCACAAAATGGACCAAAATGTTGTCCTTATGGTTCCTAAACCCTAAGGGGGTGTTTTCCTATGTTAAATTAGGGTTAGGGGCAGTTTAAGGCACTTTATAAAGTGAGCCTTTTACAAAAACGAGATTTGATAGATTTTCCTTATTTTGGTATTTTTATGTTTCATAATTAAATTAGGTAACTTATCTAATTGTTTCCTGCATAGATTAAGTAAGTTGAGTTGTTTCCTTTTATTTTAGGTTTCCTTTTACTCCTAGTATTAGGGTTAGTTACAAACCATATAAATAAGGTTTGTCTTTCATTGTTTTGTGTTACACAACTTTGATTATTGATTAATATAGTTTTCGAGTGTTTATCAAAACATCATTGTTCTTCATTGAACTTGCGATTACTTCGGTGAGATGCTGAGTAATCAAACATGGACTTATCAATAGGATCAAACATCCTTATTGTAACGTTCTTCATTATACCAAGGTTGGTGTTCGTCGCATTCGAATTGAAGAACACTTCGAGTCTTTTGTGCATTGTAGCATTGGATCTAGGTGTCACAATCTGCATAGCTTCATTGATGTTGCTTCAAGCTTTTCTGCTGCGTGAGATGCGCTCTATCATCACGAGTACACGATTAGAACCGTATCGACGTTTCTTGTTCACGCGTACGTGACTTGGATCATATCAGGTAGTTTATTCAATTCTTATTTCCTAGGCCATCCCACTCCAGCACATACATATCATAAGAGCATCCACAGTGGTTCCTTTTATTAACTCCCTAAAATCCTTTTTAGACTTTTTTACCACCCTTGAAATCCACAGTGAACACCTTATCAATCACCTTATCCCTAAAAAAAACTAACTCACCCCCAAAGTATTGGGTGCGTATCGCCTGACGACACATGATTGAAATGGCTCCACCTCTCGTTGGGTAGCCACTTTCTCCTTCGGCGTGGCAGCGAAGGCACCTATCAGAGTGCGCAGCGAAAGCGTGGTGGAGCTGCCCTTGGAGTGTCGCTATATGAAACCATTATGTGTTTATGCATCGCCATCATATGAGGGATGAATCACTGTGTTAGTGTATGAGAATATATCATTCAACTTAACATATCTTTCATGGACTGAGTATTAAGAACTCTTGACATTATAGAGTGAGTTATACGAATTTTAACAGAAAAAACTCGTTGAAGTGTTACAAGAAGAACCAAGTGATCTTTTTGAGGCAGATTGTGTGTTATGCAAGGGGTACCCTCCTCTTTTTGTTGGATTCGGCTTGAGAATTTAGGGACTAAGTTCTTTTTAGGGGGAGAGGGTGTAGCGCCCAAGAATTTCCTTGCATTTATTATGATATTTATTTGTTAACCACAAGTTGATTAATGTTAAACTTGCAATGTTAGCATGTTAGTCAAATAATATTTTTACTTGGGTTTTGAGTTCTAATGAGAACTTAGTTATATCGTGAGTTGGACTTGTACAATAGCACGTTTGGAGTCTGATTATGTTATTTATCTATTTTGCATTATTTATGTGTTTTAGGCTGTGAACTTGGGTAATTGCCTTATGAAAGTCCATTTTAGCTTAAGATATGTTGGGTTTGATGTTTGTCGTGTTTAAAGTCCATATTGGATTTTAGTTATGTTAGTTATGATTTATAACATTGGAATAGAAAATGACATGTTAAAGCTAGAAAATATATTTTTTCAGCTAGATTGACCCGAAGTGTATCGTGCAGCTATGTGCTTCTTTTATATTGCTAAAAAATATTTTTATTTTAACCTTGACTAATTAATAATAATTAATTTGTGTTTAATTTGGTCTATTTGATGAGTAATTTGTTTGACTTTTGACCAACCAATAAGGTTGACACCTCAAAATAAGTAACCAATTATTATGAATATTTTAAGTTTCTTCAAGTTAACTGTTGGAATATGCTTATTGATAATTTAGTTATCACCTTGCATATTCTATATATGTTGATTTGCTTGCCCCCATTACAAGTGAGTCATCACGAGTGGCTTAAAAGGTATGCGTACCGGTTAGCGTGGCAACTTGTGATATCACATAGGTCTTAGATTAGGTGCAACTGATCAAGTCCTACCTTCCTACATGATGATTAAAAGCAGACCGGCCGCAGATGCACTTAGCAGGAAGACTGCGGCTATGTCAAAAGCCTTCGGTGATAAAGATCAGAACATCCTTAAGACTCACCACCGGCGGACATGCTACAAGTTAAGCTGCTGCACCAGCGAGACATCGATTCTCTGAATCGGAAGACTTGTTTCCAGCGGCTCGGCATTCCAGACTTTAAAATGCACGTGCTGAGAGAAAAGTCAGAAAACTGCTCAAATCAAGACAAATATGTTCATGCCTCAAAAAGCGACATACTTAAAGCTACAAGACTTTCTCTCACTCAAGTAGTCATTAAAAGTCAAAAGCAATTACTTTATTGAGCAGACCACTGACGGTGCAACGGACATCGGACCTACTCTTGAGAGACTTATCAACAGATCGACGGACAACAAGTTCCAAGATCTGAGGACTAAATCTCGCTCCCAACGTCAAAAGATCTTATGGACAAATCTCTATCCGATAGTCTTCAACCACTACATCTCTAACGGATAGAAAACTTCAAGTCTTCATCTCTCAACGATCATATTGACTCTCTATATAAATCCTCTCTTGCCCAAAAACATATACGATTGTGTGGCGACATCTAAGATCATCAAACGATACATGGCGAGCAGCGAGTAACTCAATCTACTCAAGAACTTCAAAGAAAAAATCTTCAAAGAGATCGTCTTCACCAACGTATCTCGATTTCTACAGTTGATGAACTCATCCGGATCTTAGCAAAACACCTTCGGTGGATTGCTAGGAAGAAAAGCTTGGAAAAGAGAAGAGAGACGTCGAAACTTCAATAGACGAGAGATCAAGATCGAAGATTGATGTTAGATAATGTCGGAAAATGAAGAGTCATACGTAGATATTGCATTCATATCTTGATTTGTATTCCAATACAAATGTTGTTGATTGTGCAATAATCAATCATCATGGAAGGTCGAGTGCTTTGCACTCAATTTAGATATATTTTTTTATATCCGAGCGACCTTGAATCCCTTCTTCTCATAACGGTTTCTCGTTTTGTCTCCTATTGTCCTTTGCAACTTAAAGATCCTTGAATGGATAATTAAGTAAGGATTGAGACTTGGGAAGACAAGCCGAAAGCGTACATAGATTATTTAGGCCCGATGTAATAATATAATTTATCTTTGAATAAATTCATATGTTCTTACGATACTTTATCTCTCGGTCTTTATATATCTATGAGCTTTTTATAAATGATTTATCTTTAGAAAAGCCATTCTCTAATTGATTTCAAAACTTTATTAAGTATTAAGTGTCTTTGTTGTTTTTGAACATATATTCATGTACGACCATATGACTTCTCCAAATCATAGCCTTTATCTTCATTTGTCAACCCTTTTTTAATAGGCTTTGATTTGATTAACAGTTTACCGCGAGTTGATACTTACGTAGAGCAAGTCTAATGATAGCTTCACCTGGTAGACATACTCAACGATAAATTGCAATTGCCAGCTAAAATATGCTTTATGTATATCCAAAAGAAAAGTTTTTAAAGTTGGCATCATAGGCTATTCATCGCCCCCCCCCCTCCTAGCCTATTTGAGCATTATTGTGGACCAACAATTGGTATCAGAGCAAGGCTCTTCTAGCTTCATGCCGGGACTAACCTCCGAGAGTTGCGATCCTCGAATGCTCGGCTCAAATGCATGTCAAAAGAAAATTTGTTTTATCCTTTAAAAACTTTTGACAAGGATTTCAGTTTGAGATAAATATTTTTTTGAAAAATATACTTATTTTGGAAAATTATTTTGTTTTCAAAAAAAATTCATGAGATAGAAGATTATCATGATGAATGTGAGATAATTATTCATATGACAGATATGTATATCAATTGGCACTATGAATAACTATCTGCATATGAAAAATTCTCAGATGGATGCTTCAATTAAAAGGACTTCTGATTCAAGTTCTTTTGACATAAGGCTAACGATTGAAATCAATCCAACACCTTCTCGAGAGGAAATTTTCTTTCTGAACTCTACTATGAAAGAATTTCAAAAGTTCCTATCTATTCTTTTGAAAAAGGTTAAGAGTCAAAAACTCTATATCATGAAACATTGATTGATCCCTTTGTTATATGATATTTAGTTTCTGGGAACTTGGCCCATGTTTCAAAGAATTATTTGAATCCAAGAAAACACGAATCAAAAATCTTACAAGTTGGTTGCAAAGGAAATCTACTCTTTAGACAACATCCACTACAGAATTATCAGCTTAAATTCAAAAAGACTTAGTCTGAAGAACATCTATCTCGATCGAGATAACTATCAAAAAGGTACATCCCTTGTCTTGTGCCCCTTCTCTTAAATCTTTATCTTTGCACAAAAAGACCAAGAGAGAATGAGAAATTCAAGATCCAGTCTTTCCTTCTCACTGATCTTCTTGAAATACTTGTTCCAGTATCTAGATTTTTCTGGAGCTTCCTAAAGCTCATAAAATGTTGCTAATGATCTTCTTGATTCTTATTCAGGAATGTGTATTCTCCAAAGATCAATAAACACACTTTATTATCTCTCATCCAGTATTAAAAGCTTCGACTGAAAGTACAGGACCCTATTCACCTGATTCAATCTTCTTCTTTCTGGATTATGATATATAACTTATTTTTGTTTATGATTCCCTGCTAATCATTATGATGAATATATCATCTCTGCATAGTCTTATATTTGCTTGCTCTACTATTTTCTATTCTTTTCTAAAACAATATATATAGCTAGAGTGATTTTTCCTATTATACTTTGTTTCCTTCCTTTTCTTTATAGTATGATCTGTGAATTACTCATCTGATTTGATGCCTCATTTTCTTTGATGTACTCTTCTGTTGCTCAGTACTTCATAAGCTCAGTTTTTTGTGCTTACTTATAGAAGTTTTTCACCTTAGTAGACAATGTGCAAACTACATGGGTACTTTTGCAATTTTACAAAGGTTGAGGTAAAGCTTTAGAAATTGACTATTTCTTAAAAGCTAAAGGCGATTTCATAGAATCTCGGTAAAGATAAAAATGACTTTGAAATGTGGGAATTGTACTTCAAACACTCTTACGAAAAAGGATATGTTTTGTCAAATCCCAGCGAAAAATGTTTTATCCATTTAAAAGACGTTCATTCTTTCAAGAAAGCCAAACCTACTTTTCAAAATCTTTTAGCTTTCCAAAGTAACTTTACGGATATCTATAAATTAATACCAACTCTCACTCTTCCCTATAACTTTTAGAGAGTGGTTGAAAAAGACTTTTCACTCTTAAATGAGTCGGACTGTCTTGCCTCGGCATTTATAGAGACATCCCTTCCTTCTTCTCTATCACTGCCAAACTACCTCAAACACTATGATGAACAACGATACAAAATTCCCTTCTTCCAAAATGTTACTTAGGAGAATTCTTAGCACTAGATCAAGGCTTCTCCAACAACTTGGAATCACCCTTAGATTCTTCGAAAGTTGTTTGGTTTGTTTCAAGGATTCTCGGCGTGAAGACTTGCATTAACAACCATTTAGCATATATCTCGACTTCCTCTATCTTAGAACACATTTGTTGCTCCCTTTCGTTTAGAAGATCCTCTGCTATCTTCGCCGAGCCAAATGTGTCTCTCCTCGGATTTTCCCTCTCAAACTTCCGAGATGAGCGCACGATTGCGATATCTAGAAATTTCTAGAAGATGCTTATCGAGATGTGCGGGATAGAAAACTTAACTGCAGCTTGGTAGAGAGGTTCATAGAGGATAAGGTTGTACCGGTTCCCTCACCCAGGTCATCGAATCCCTTGATCTAGGACATGTGATACGTTTTCCAACCGGTTAGGTGAATCACGGGTCCATGGTCTTCATAGTCATCTCCTTGTAACATCCTTATCTTTTAGATATGTCAGTGTTTTAGATTAGTTGTTTAAAAAGAATAGTTAAGTCACGGAAGTTGTAATGAACTTTGTAATCTTTAGATCCTCTTTGTATTCAGTTTATTTTGATCTAAATGAGAACTTGTTCAAAGCATCTTTACTTCATGTCTATACGCTTTTGTATGAACATTCCTTGATAGCATGAAATCTTATATTTGCTTGTGATTTCGGTATTTGTACTAAATATGTTGTTCGAATTCAATACGACAAATATAACTTATTTTTAACCCAACGACAAACCAATCCTTACTCATAAAATTTCCTATTCAACAATTGGTATCCAACAATTTGGTATCGAGGAATATGGATTTTAGGATTTCTTTGAAGGCGCATACCTTGCAACTTCATCGGGAATTATAGATCTCATCTCAACCCATGTTGTTACGATGAATCTTAATTCCCATCCATAGGGTCTCTAGTTTCAACGGTGAACCTTATCTCTACCTCAGAAACAACGACCTTTCGAGGAACAAGCGGTCTCTTCAAATTCTTTTCTTATCTCTGCTTCCTACGTTCAATGACAACTTTGCTCTAAACTCTTTCTTGTTTCCTTGTCTTGAACAAAGATGACTTCCTTTCCTTAAAAGGTTAGTCATCATCTTAGGCATTGACCAAGCAAAGTCATTCTCCTTCGAACCCGGCCAAACTAAGTATGAGTTACTTGCTTCTCGTGATCCAAGTTCTCTAACTTGAAGGTTGTTGTCTTCGTTTTTGCTTCTAAATGCTCTTATCATTCAATTGGGATTCTATTATGTAGTAGCATGGTCATCAGTTAATCTTTT
>CM028378.1:152801551-152833414 GCA_013146195.2 Codonopsis lanceolata | reverse complement strand
CCATTGCACCGAGGTTACAACAAGTAGGTTCAAACCGTGGGTATGGTTCGTGGTTATAGGACACGGCTTGGACAGGCCTGGAGTAGGAAGCATTCGAGGTGGGCTGTTTAATTGGAAAGGAGATCCTTGCATGGAAATTAAAGCGCTTGCATGGCACGGTTGGGTAACAAAGAAGAGCAGCCAAGTAAGGGAAGCTAAAGAAGGCTGGCTTCTACGATTCCTAAAGGAAGAAGGAATCACCTAATGTAGGCTTTTAATGTAAATCCCGTTTTTATTATTTTAGGGGTTTTAGTTCTAGCTTCTTTTATTTATTTAGTTTTATTTATTTCCTAATTAGTTAGGGTTTTCATTAATAGATTAGGGTTTATTTTGTAGCCTTTATAAGGCATCTTTGTAATAAAAAAGGCAGATTTTGACGTTGAAAAATAAAGACCTAAGAGCAAAGTTTTGTTCTTCCAAACCCGATTTCTCCTACCAAAGGTGAGTGAAGCTTAGGGTGAACTAATCAACGGATTTCTTTACATTAAACGAGTGAAGTTTAACCGGTGAGTCCGATCTATCGTTTCTTTTTGTTGTGTGCGTTTTGTAGCTGTTTGAGAATAAACTCGGCCACCTATTTGCTGCCGTGAATGAATCAGCGAGCAACATAGTTTTGGACAGATTAGTCACTTAATTAAGCGTCTGTTTATTATGTTAATTCGTGGGAGTTAATTGTTGATTTAGTAGAATTTTCGGACAGCTTCTACTGTTTGTTTAGTCTTCGTCCAGTGTGAAGTTTTGAGCAGATTATCCATATCAAGAGGGACTGTTTTGAGGGATTTTGGACAACAAGTGGCTGTCTTAATTTCGTTTGGACAGCTTGTTCTTTTGGAACATTGGATTCACATCAAGATTGCACTAAAGTTGTATCTTTTCTTGTATCCACTTGCGAGAGATATTATGTTTCCGAAAAGAAAGAAAAAATTTGAAAAACTAATGGAAATTTATAGCTTGTAAGTTGGAAAAGGGTCTCCTTTTGGGACAATTTTTATGGGACGAAGGTAGTATTAGCAAAGAATTATATTAATGATCACAACCCCATGTGGTATCAAAGCTATGATTATAAAAAAACCTTTGGATGAATTGCCAATAGTTAGCAGTCTATGCCGCAAGGAAATTAATGTAATTTCATATGGCAGTAAAAAATATCTTCCTCAATGGTGATCTACCTGAAGAAGTTTACGTGCAAACCCTGCAAGGCTACGGTAACCCAGCAAAGTTAACTTTGTCCATGGACTCGAGTAAGGCTCGAGAACCTGGTTTTTGACTTCATTTCAACAACCAACAAGTTTGGGTTCATCTCTATACCATAAGTCTCAGATTTTTTTGTCCATAAAACTGCTAATGCCCAGACTTATCCTCTATGTTGACGATATGATCTCACCGAAAATGACTCATTTGACATCTCAAACTTGAGGCATTCCTCTACCAAAACATTGAGATGAAGGTCTTGGTAACATTGATTACTTCTTGGGCCTTGAGGTTGCTTCAGACCGACAGATCCTCATCGATATTAACCCTTGCAAGCTAAGAATGCCTCTGATAGTGATTTTCATATATGAGATAGAATAACACATAGCAAAACAACTTTGACTCCACTTGAGACCAAAGTTTGCCTCGCTCCTCTAGACGGACTCTCCTTCCTGACGATACTATATCGACACTTGGTTCATGATCTCATTTATCTAACTGTTACCACACCAAATGTCACTTGCGATGTTCATACCATCAACAAGTCCATTGTTCATTCCACGCTCTACTCAATTTGTTACAATATTTTGAATTCTTTGTTATATCAAAGGAGCCCTTTTCTATGTTCTGCATTTCTCAGTTCGCTCAACCCATGTACTACATGTTACCATGATGTTGATTTGGTTGGCGATCCCAAAGATTGGCATTCCACTGCATGCTACAACTTTTTTAGGAGAATTGCGGAGTGAAGCATATAAGCAGGTTGACACTACCCAAAATATGTTGTCGTTGTTCAGGCTTCTTGAAGATATGGGTATCAATCATCACATGGCGACATTCCAATCAAAGTACAATTTAGTTGGTTTGATCTCCTAATCTAGAAGCTTTTCATCTTTCCTCTTTTATTGGAAAAGCTCATGTGACCTTCCTGTGGTCTCTGATTCTCTCAACAAACTTAACAATAATGATATGCTGAAAGTGCATAGGCATTTCTCCAAACTGGTCTGTCATATGTATGAATGCCTCCAAACCTAATAATTATTTATTATTTCAAATGCAAAGGTGCTTGGTTCCTATGGTGTAAACACTTTGGTGTGGCTGAGCAGTGATTGTGTCTAGATTCTAGTTCAACTTTCCTCTAGAATAGTGTTCATGTATTGTGGTAACTGGGAGTTAGCGATGCCCTCTTGTTGTGGCCGTGTGAAGTGTTTGACATTCTTTGGTGTATTTGAACCAAAAAGAATTCCAGATTTTCAGGGAACAGTCCCTGTCTATATCTCTTTTATGGGAGAGAGTGGTTTCTTGGCTTCTCTTTGGGAATTGGTGAGAGGAGCCCTTCATGAGTTTTTTTTTTTTTTTTTTAATCAGAGATACAGAGAGATTGGACTGTTTTGATGTCATAGATATTTTTCTTTGATTTTTTTTTCTTTTTTCACTTTTGTTTTTCCTCACAGATTTTTCGTCTATCCTCTTGTCGTTTTTTTATAAGCAAGTGTGACCCCTTATTGGTATAGGGACTGGAACCAAGGACCTCAAGGTCCCTTGCCATCTCTCTTACCCCTTGGGGTCAAATTGAACTATTGTCGTTTTTAATTTCTTTTTATCTAATCTACTTGTTTTCCTTGAAAGAAAGAAAAAAAAACTTAAAAGTATTTTACAAATTTCTCAAAATGATGTCTTTCATGACCGAAAGAAACACATTGAGAATGATTGTCATCTTGTGTGCCAACAAGTAACACATGGGACTGTCTGACACCTCGGTTACATCAGCTGAAGAATAGCTGACATCTTCACTAAAGCTCACCCATCGGGCTGTCACCAAGATTTAGTGTCCAAACTCAAGTTGGTTTCAATTTCACCGCCTTGACTTTGTGGGGGTTGTTAATGTTAATGTAGGCCATGCACAAAATCTTGTACAGTTGAGAGTTGGGAGGACGAGGAGTCGATTGAATAGTTGACTTGGTAGGTTGTTTGTAAAAGATATGGGTTCTCCTTGTAACTAGGGGTGACAAAATGGGTGTTATGGATAAATGGATAATAGGCTATTATCCATGGATAACCATGGATAATAGCCTACTATCTATTTATCCATAACACCCATTTTGCCACCCCTACTTGTAACATACACACACCCCAAAGCCTATATGTGTCATGTCATGTGCAAGCAAAGAAGCACAGGTAAAAAATTCTTCAAGAATGTTTATTACTAATAATCTCAACACTCACTTGATTATAACTGATCCTAAATAGTTGAAACTAGATTGTGTGCCCGTGCCTATGGCACAACGTTAATCTGAGGAGAGCAGTTATTGTAGGCTCGTGTTTAACGTATCCTAAATGAAATCCAACAAAAATATTGAGAAAATATGAGTAGTGGGGGAGTTGGAGAGAGAGAGAGAGAGAGAGACGGGTAGTTGCCCAACCGCCTTCGCACATGTGAAGGTAGATTTTAATCGTGACCGTAAGATTTCAGTAAAAAAATAAATCTCAACCTTTAGATAGCTTTAGTCAATTGCATATGTGTGAGTATGAACTCTATTGTATTATAGATCCTAAATAGTTGAAACTAGATTATGTGCCCGTGCCTATGGCACAACGTTAATCGAGATTATTGTAGGTTCGTGTTTAACGTATCCTAAATGAAATCCAACAAAAATATTTTATTTTATTTTTTGATAAGTAAAATCCAACTAAAATTTTGAGAAAATATGAGGAGTGGGGGAGTTGGAGAGAGAGAGACGGGTAGTTGCACAACGGCCTTCGAACATGTGGAGATAGGTTTTAATCGTGACCATAAGATTTCGATAAAAAAATAAATATCAACCTTTAGATAGCTTTAGTCAATTACATATGTGTGAGTATGAGCTCTATTGTATTATAGATAATCCCATAGTGGGATTTTCAGATCATCAAACCTAACATTGTTGCCATTAGTATTCCGACAACTTCTTTCTTACACGGTGATATCAACATTGTGTTGGAATAGAAAAACTTCACCTTAACTATAGCTTGTTCAAAAGTCAAAGTTAACCCTAAAATAAGCACCAACATTTGGTCTCTCAGGTGGTCAACCCATCCAATTCATTTCCTCTCACCTTACTCAGCCCATGAAATGAACACATCAAACTAGCAATTAGTCACCTCTGCCACTTTCAGACCTCTCCTTGAACCACTGCCACCACCTTCGTCTAAACCACCAAACGACATTGTAGATATGGCGTTCAAGATTTCACCAATAACATGTTCTCATCTTTGCATGACCACCATTCAAGAACCCAAAGCCTGCCTGCACCAACACCTCAACCTGGCCAGAGTCAATCCCTTAACACTATTGATCTAAATGAATTTAAACATGAGTATATTATTTTTTATACCCTGATTTCCGGTTTTGCTTCCTTTCCTCCAATAATAGGTAAAAGAATGTCCTCTTCAGTAACTCATATGATTTGAGAGAAAGTAATCATATCTATTTACAGACAGTCAAGGTAGTTTTAAATCAAAAGTAACACCTACCTTCAAATCAGCACCTGCACAGAACACTCTGGAAACTGAGCTGCAAATCATCAACACATTTGCAGAAGAATCCCTGTTTATAGTTTCAAAACTATGTTGTAAACCCCTCAACATATCCCTCCCAATGGAATTTTTGGCTTCAGGTCTATCCAAGTTGATTTCAACAATTCCTGAAATAAAACTCAGCTGATATTAGTGGTTATACAGTTGGGCGGGAAAGGAAAAAAAAATCAGTCAAAACTATTAACCGCAAACAACAGTGGGAACACACACGCACACACAAGAGAGAGAGAGAGAAAAGATGAATAGAGAAACAGAGAAATTCGAAGGTGAGGAAATTGCATACCGGAATCGGAATCGGCATGTCGGTGAAATCTAACGGAATCGGGAGCGGATTGCACAAGGAGAGTTCTGAAACTCTGGAATTGCCATCGATGATGGGAGTGATTGGGATTAAAGAGAAGTCGAGACAAGTAGGGTTTTGAGTTCATTGCTTTCGCCATTTTTACTAAAGCAACCATTGTTTAACTGCCCTGCGTCCACAATATTCCTAAACAACTTTTGGTGTATCTATATTATAATATATTATAATAAGCGCTTAGTAAAGCTAACTTTCGGTCTGGATTAAATAAGCACTTAGAGCAGGAACAACAAAGCTCCCCATTTGGGGAGCTTAAGTTCCATTTTTTTTAATTTTATTACAAAATGCCATTAAGCTCCCCACTTAAGCTCCTCAATAAAAATACTCTTTTAACAATGCACAAACTCCAATACTTTTATATACCTCATCATCTTTATCTCTAATAATTTAATATTTTTATAGAAAATGGCTAAAAATTTGAAAAATTCATAGAAATTTTTTATGATATCCAAATGAAACAAACCAAGTCTCTATTTGTAGGTAAAAATGTTTACTTTAATACAGGGAAAAAAATATTTTAAAAAATATTTTTTATGGTTGAAAATTGATGAAAAAAGAAAATGGAGAAAAAGTAAATAATGAATCAATTGGAAAGGAGAGAGGAAAGGGCATGTGGCTGATTTTGGTTGGCTGGAAAGGAAAGGACCAGCACTTGTCGGGGGAGCTTCTTTAGCTCCTAAAACAACTTTTTGCTTATTAAGCAAAATTTTGGAGCCTTTGTTGTTTGGGAGAATCCCAAATAATCTCATTAGCGTTGGTATAAGCTCCACCGTTGTAAGTGGTCTTAGTAATCCTAACTTCCAGGATTAAATTTTATCAAACATAATTAATGATTAGGATCCTCAACCTCCTCCGCCTCTCTCTTTTTCACTCATTCCAGCCTCTTTCTCTCGAAAATGCTATCCTTACCACTAATCCTACAACTTTCCTTACAACTAAGGCTACGTTTGTTTCACGGAAAATGACTTCCGGAAAACGTTTTCCTCATTTTCCGGTGTTTGGTAACCTTAAGAAAATGCAGTCAACGTAAAAGGTTTTTGAGTCAGCGGAAAATGAAGGCTCTTTAGGAAAATGACTTACTGATTCATTTTCCGTAAGTCATTTTCCAAATGTTCGGCACCCTCCCATTTTC
Source organism: Codonopsis lanceolata (assembly GCA_013146195.2). Lineage (NCBI taxonomy): Eukaryota > Viridiplantae > Streptophyta > Magnoliopsida > Asterales > Campanulaceae > Codonopsis > Codonopsis lanceolata. The sequence goes on along the minus strand of CM028378.1, from coordinate 152,827,118 downwards.
ACAATTGCACATATTTACTTTACACGCACAATATTTCACTCCACAAATAAATTGTTTAGAAATATAAATAAAGTTTGTGCATACTATTTATAAATTATAATTTTAATAAATGCTTACTACGCTCTAAAATTATTTAGGGACATCCTAACCATTTTCAATTTTCTATTTTAAAACGTTTTTTTCATATCAATTATCAAAAAAATTATTTGTAATTGTGAGAATGAAAAAAGATAGACATTGATTTGACACCACTAATGATAAATTAAAGATTACTAAGGAAAAATTACTTAAAGTTCAACATTATTTTATATTTAATATGTGCATTAATATTGGAATATATTTTTTTTATATTTATTCATATATAGTTTTCCGTAACATTTTCTAGGAACATCCTAAACATTGTCTATTTTCTATTTTAAAACGTTTTTTCATATCAATTATCAAAAAAATTATTTGTAATTGTGAGATTAAAAAAATATGGATCTTATTAAAAAAGATGGTCCTTATTGATTTTCTAGGGACATCCTAAACATTGTTTATTTTATATTTTTATTTTTGTATTTATTCATATATTGTTTTCCGTAACATTTTCCGTGTGTTTGCCAAACACCCGTAAATGTTTTCTGACATATTTTCAAAAGATTTACCAAACACCTGAAAATGAAATCTTTTGATTTTCCGGAAGTCATTTTCCGGAAATCATTTTCTGGAAATGATTTTCCGTGAAACAAACGGAGCCTAAGTCTTGAATTAGGAAAAAATGTTTTGAACAAAGACAACTTTATCCTTCTTCAAAGCTTAGTTGTAGAAAAAGTTGTAGAAGTAATTGTAAGGTTAGAAATGTTGTCTCTCTCACTCTTCTTGGATTCCACAGCTCATATTCCTATTCCTCAACCTATTCCTATTTATTTTCTCCATTGCTGTCTCTTCCTCCTCTTCTCTCTTCTCTTTTTTCAGCCTCTTCCTCTCTCTTCTTTGATTCCTCAGCCTATTCCACATCATATTTTATTCCTATTCCTGGATTTATATATATCGATCTCTCTTTCTTCCACCTCGTCCTCTCTCTCTCAATCTCAATCGGTCGGTTTTTTCATCCTCGCCATTTCGGTTAATCTCTCTCGTTGCCAGAATTTGTAAGTTGTTCCTTCGTTTGGGTTTCTGAAACTTATGGATTTTTCTTTTTGGTTTTTGAAGATCTCGATTTATGTGGGTTTTTTGGTTTGTACAGTGCACACAATTAGAAGGCGGTGGGTGAAAGATCTCTTTTTCATTTCTATGTACCCAGTTTATGTATTTCTTTGACTAAGGAAAAAATGAGATCAATTTCTAAAGCAACTTTTGTTTATTTTTTATTGCTGCTAAACCATACACCAAACCTGAAATCCATTTTTCCAGCAAATTCATTTTTTTCTTCTAAAAGTTGACTATTTTAGTGATTCATTAATGTTAAAGAACACCAATTGATGAAGTTGTTAATGATGGAGGGTGGATGGTATGGATATTTGTTACCAAACCCGAAATCCATTTTTCCGACAAATTCCTTTCTTTCTTCTAAAAGTTGACTTTTTGGTGATTTATTAATGTTAAAGAACACCGATTGATGAAGTTGTTAATGATGGAGGGTGGACGGTTTGGATATTTGTTTTCAATTAGCAGAATTATTGATCAGCTTGAATTTTTGGTCAGTCATGGTTGAATACAAGGGATGTGGGTTGGAATTAGAGATGTTAAAAGGGCCGGGAACCGTAGGATCGACCCTATTAACCGAAAATCGGGAAGGGTTAGGGTCAGGAAAATGCAACCCGTTTAATAAACTGACTAAACGGGCCGACCCTATAGGGCCTCTGGCAAAATGGGTTGGCCTGCCGGGCTATAGGGCTGGTTAAATTTGTTTGGGCAATTGGGCGGAAAGACTAAATTAAAGTCACTAAAGAGTAAAGACTAACCAAAGAGTCAAAGACTTAAATGGTCAGTGCATGGTGAGTCACTGAAATGGCAGAAAGGAAGGGGCGAAGCCGCAAAGGGAGGTCGTCGTCTACTCATCTTCAGTTCAGTCTTCAATCTCGCCGTCATCTACTCATCTTTAATCTCACCGTCGTCTTCAATCTCATCTCCATCTTCAACTGAACGGGTAAGTTTTTAATTTGAAAGAATTATTTCCGTATCCTTTTCCATTCATCTTTGAGATACAAATACCCTACAAGTCCTAACTGATTAGCTATAAACAAGGAGCTAATTAGGCTATTTCACTAGAATACAATCACTACAAATATTATATACCAATAATACATAATAAGAATATTCCATATTCTAATACACCCCCATAGGCGAAGCGGGAGGTTCACGAACGCTGAGACTGGATCGAAAATCTTCAAAGAGAACGAGAGGTAATCCTTTGGTAAAAATGTCGGCGATCGATACCGAGATGGAACATGGAGAACTTCGTCGATTGGCCGGGCAACCTTTTCGGGACAAAGTGAATATCCATCTCAACGTGTTTTGTTCGTTGGTGCCGAAGCTGGATTCCACGAAAGGTACACTACTCACATTGTCACAATAGACAATAGTCGCTATCTGAATCGGACAATGAAGCTCAAGTAATAGATTGCGAATCCGGCATGACTCGAAACCACATTGGCCACTCCACGATACTCGGCTTGAGCGGGATAAGTAGGTTGGCGTTTTGACGACCAAGAAACCAAGTTATCCCCAAAAATACACAATATCCGAAGTGGAGCGCGGCGTGTCGGGACACCCACCCCAATCGACATCAGTATAGGTGACAAGAGCGGCCGTAGATGATGGATATAAGTGCAAGCCAAGGTGCAAAGTGCCTTGCACATATCGGAGAATGCGCTTGAGTGCTTGCATGTGGACAACCCGGGGATCATGCATGAAGAGACATACCTGCTGTACCGCATAGGAGATATCAGGACGGGTAAAGGTGAGGCTTGTAGAGCCCCACAAGACTGCGATATAGGGTGGGATCGGAAAATGGCTCGAGCCGAGGCCGAGACTTTGCCCTTTGTGTCTCTGAGGAGTTAGGGCCGGCCTACGATGCCATTCAGTAGCGGTCAACAATATCGGTGGCATACTTGAGACAAAAATAAACCACCCTCATGACGAGTGACACCAATGCCCAAAAATAATGAAGCGTGCCAAGATCCTTCATAGCAAATTCAGAACTCAGACTACCAATAATCATGGTACGGAGAGTGTCAGACGAAGCTGTGAGAATGATATCATCAACATACAGGAGGAGGTAAGCCATATCTGATCCACGTCGGTAAACAAATAATGAGGTGTCAGACTTACAGTTGGTGAACCCAATCGACGTGACAAAATCTGCAAACCTTTTGTACCAAGCAGAGGAGCTTGCTTGAGGCGTCCGCAGATTTTGCGTAATAGACAAACATGGTCGATGGATGAGCGAGTCACGAAACCGAGAGGTCGATGCATATAAACTACCTCATTTAACTCACCATGTAAGAATGCATTCTTAACATCCAATTGATGAACTGGCCATTGCTTGGATAACGATAAAGTGAGAACAATCCGAATGGTAGCCGGTTTGACAACCGGGCTAAAAGTGTCACCGCAATCAATCCCTACCTGCTGAGTCTTGCCATCACCTACAAGACGGGCTTTATGCCTCTCAAACGAACCATCAGAATTTTCTTTATGAGAAAAAATCCACATTGACCTAATAACATTAACATCAGGAGGACGTGGCACTAAATCCCACGTCTTATTTTGAATAAGAGCATTAAATTCATCAGTCATGGCCAATTTCCAATTCGGGTCACGAAGGGCATCAATCGGGTTACGAGGGATGGGAGATTTAGTGACATGAGTATGGAGATTGGCTTGAGGAGAATAATATTTGGGATTAGGCCGAAAGATGCCATGCTTGGCTCCTAGTGGTGGGCGGTGAGCGTGGGGGTTAGATGGGATAGACTCTACTGGGCTTGGGTTGAGTGGGATATAGATGGGGAAGGAGGTAAAGGAGGCGGATCTGGAGTGAGGTTGTGGGTCGCCTGATCTAGAGTAGGATCATGGGGGGGGGGTTGTGAAAATAATGTAAGGCAGGAAAGTCAATACCACTGGCCAAAAAATCATAATCATTAGAAGAAAATTTATGCAATTCAGCAAAAGGAAATCGAGTTTCATCAAAGCGAACATGACGGGACGTGATGATTTTATTACTCGATAAATCGAAGCACTTGTAACCACGATGATTAGAGGGATACCCAAGAAACACACACGGAGTAGACCGGGCCTGGAGTTTGTGTATGGTAGCTGACGGCAATAAGGGATAACACAAGCAACCAAAAACACGCAAGTGTGAGTATGAGGATCTTTGTGGTACAAGATTTTAAGAGGTGATGCATTGTTAAGGATGTGACTCGGAATAATATTAAGAAGATACGTTGCCATTTGTAATGCATGAGGCCAAAAAGACGGAGGAAGAGAGGCATGTAACAATAAGGTGCGCATGATATTATTGATGGAGCGAATCTTACGTTCGGCTTTGCCATTTTGCGAGGAAGTATGCGGACACGAAAAACGAAACGAAATTCCATGTGATTGACATAGGTTCCAAAACCGAGTGTTATCAAATTCACCCCATTATCACATTGAACACATTTAATGGGACGCTCAAATTGAGTGCGAATATATGTCCGAAATATAGTGAAAAGACCAAGAACTTGGGACTTTTTCGCAACAGAAACGCCCACAAAAAATTGGAATAATCGCCTAAAAAAAATAAAACATAATAGCGGTGACGAGACGCAAACTCAAAACAGTGATGTCCATAAATCACTATGAATAATATCAAATGGAAACATTGTCACTGAATTAGACGATACAAATGGCAATTTAATATGTTTTCCGAGTACACAAGATTGACAAGAATTACTAGAACGAGAAGAAGCAGTACTATCTATCCATTTATTTTGCTGAAGAAAATTTAAAACGTAAGGGCCCGGGTGTCCTAAACGCTCATGCCACAAAGTGGAGGTGAGCAAAGTCAGAGGAACCGTTGGGCGGAACATGGGAACGCAGAGGATATAGGTCACCGGTACTCTCACATCGCATGAGACGCATCCCCGTCTCAGATATCAAAGACGAAAAACCATAAGGATCAAACATCACAGAGGCTTGGTTATCTATGGTAAATTTCCGAACTGAAACCAAATTTTTGACAAGGTCAGGAGCATGTAGTACATCTTTCAACACAAAGGGGGGGCTGGGTGGAGATAAGGTGGTGTTACCATGACCACGAATTGGAATAGAATGACCACTACCGACAATGATATTATTTTTAGTGCTCAAATTAAAATAAGGCGAGAGATTACCCTGCGCCGCAGTCATGTGAGATGTAGCTCCTGTGTCCATGTACCAATTCTGATCGGGTGGAGTAAGAGACATCGTGTGCATAGCCGCTTCAATGTCGGGCTTGGAACCCACCGCCGTTACTAAGGCATAGGCTTGTTGTGGCCGGCCCCGTTGTGCCCGTAAGGTCGCGAGCCTAAGACTCTCAGTATTAGGCGACACAGAGGCCGAGACCACGATCGCAAGTAGGATATGGGCGGAGGAGGAAGACCACGGCCGCCGCATCATCATCCACCAAGGAGGAGGTTGCCGCCAAGATTGAGGGCACCGCCGCCCACCCCCACGGTACCACCACGCCCACCCCCATCGACCGACCACGACCACCAAGATTTCCACCGTAACCCCTAGTGTTCCGATTTTTGTTGCCACCCGCTTCTACCCCGAGATGAAGAAACATGGCCATTGCCATGGGGAGAAACTGAAGATTGCGAAGCCCCGCTAGAAGAACCATCAACAGACGCAGAAAGGGCAATAGATGAGGCCTCCTGCTTGCAACGTTCCCCAATTGTAGTCTCCTCAAGAACTAGTTTCGAACGCGGCAAATGAATGGGCAAGGTTTTCTTTTGTTGCATCACAAGAATAACAAAATTAGAGTATTGCTCGTGTAAACCTTGCAACAGCTTGAGCACCATACCATCATCACTTACCGGAGCACCAACGTTTCGAAGTTGATCGCCTAGACTCTTGAGGCGATTACAATAGGCCGTGGTGGATGGATAATCGGATAGCACAATGTTCGTGAACTCTTTGTTCAAATACATAGCCCGGGAGCTCTTGTTATCGTGGAATAACTCAAAGAACCCGATCCATGCTTGCTCACCGAATCATCATCAATAAGAATGGAGAGCAAAATGTCCAAGATACCGCAAAATCCATCGAAGAACAACAAAGATCCACCAAGCTTCCACGAGTCGGGTTTTCGCTTTGTCAATTGCCGCCTTCTCTGCTGCATCTGCCGGAGGAAGAATATGATCCAAGACACCATGAACTCTCGCTTGAACCTTAAACAGTGCTGCCCAAGAAGGATATTGGCTTGTATCCAAGTCTAAGGTAATGGGAAAGAGAGCCTTGACATTGGTAATAGACAAAGCAGGATGAAATTTATTGGAATCACCCATGGAAGAGAAACCACGCCGGAGACAAAGACGGAGTCGGGTGGCGGCCGAAAGAAAAGAAAACGAGAAGAAAGAAAGCGGAAGAATGTATTTGGAAGGAAACCTAATCTGATACCATGAAAGAATTATTTCCGTATCCTTTTCCATTCATCTTTGAGATACAAATACCCTACAAGTCCTAACTGATTAGCTATAAACAAGGAGCTAATTAGGCTATTTCACTAGAATACAATCACTACAAATATTATATACCAATAATACATAATAAGAATATTCCATATTCTAATATAATTAAACTCTAATTTAGAAATTATTAATTATTGAGAAGAAGGTGAGTAAATCTGTAAATGGAGTAGGTAATACGGCTCTGAGATGAGCTTGCTTAGTTGCTTATAATTTCTATTCCATTGTTGTTTGTTGATTCCGTCGTCTGTAGACTCTGTATGCCCGCCGCTTTTCTTCTGCATTTTTTCTGGGCTATGGATAACTCGTTACGATCGGTAGAAATCGGGATCTGGAAGGTTGTATTCGCCATTATTTCGTCGATTTACACGACGGCATAAGTGTTTTCACTTTCGTGTGTATGAAGCGCATAGGCAAGATCGCAAGAAATTAAATACGTTTTCAAAGTCCATTATTTAATGAATTAATGGTAATTTTTCCATCATTTTATGATAGTGATGCTTAATTTGGTAACAACAAGAATCAAATGCATACACGCACTGGCCTGATGCATAGTAATGATGTAAATGCGATTTTGGAGTTTGGACAAAGGCTGAATTGAGACTTGAGAGTGCACTGGTCCACTGGAAGTATGAATTGTACCTTGGCTTTCGTTAATTCGTTATTGATGATGATTTTGTAGGCTGCAACACTGTCAAAGAACAAAACACTTATTGATGATGAACTGTACCTTGGCTTTCGTTAATTCGTTATTGATGATTTCGTTAATCCATCATTTCCATCATTTTGTTTTATAATCGTTAATTCGTTATAGTTGGTTTTTTTTTATAAATACTTGAGCAAATTAATTGAAGGAAATTTTGTGACTTAAGTAGTTAAGTTGTATGACTTTATTTTATTTTGGATCGTATTATTGTTAATCGTCTAATAGGGCTGATTTAAATTTTGAGTTTTTGATTTAAATAAGGCATCATGTTTAATAGGGATGACCCTGTTAAACCGAGACCTACAGGGTTAGGGTTATGGTCACGATTTGAGCAGCCCGTTTAAATGACTCGTTTAACCCGCGGCCCTATAGGGCTGGCCCTATAAGGTTAGGGCCAACCCAATTTAACATCTCTAGTTGGAATGAGGAAGAAAGGGGTGTAAAAATTAAATGGTGTTAAATACAATAATATACTCATTTAATTTTATAATTACTAAAATACTCTTAAAACAATAAATAAAATATATGTAATTTGGACAATTTGAAAAAAAAAATTGCACAGACAAAAATACTCTTTTACAATAACAATAAAATGATGTATTTATAATGAGGAAAATGAAAGTGTTCAATTTTCAAAACAAAAAAAAAAATTTGTACAGGGATTGTTATAGAACAAATTCTAATGGAATAGAAGGAAATGAGTGGAAATCTCCTGCCACAGCCACGTTAGCGTCACGCAAACAACTGACTCAACTTTCCATCTTCTCTTCTAACGCCTAACATATGGACGGTTTAAATTGAAAAATTAAAAATAGGTCAAAGTTTTAATCGTTGAATTTGGAAACACGAGGTTTAATTTGCAAAACATGAAATAGGAAATCGTTTTTACCACTTTACTCTTACTTTTTCTACCTACTTTAATTACAGTCACATACTCAAGGGTATTAAAGGAAACCTTACACTTCACCAATATTTATAATACAATCAATTACTAGTTTATATTTATGTTTATACCATAGATGTAGATAATAATTATATTATTTATTATTTGTAAATATTATGTGTAAATAATGCAGTAGATAAAGTAGTATTGTATACTATTTATAGTTAATAGCATGCTTAGGTAACGGTTAAACACACCTTAAATGCTAAAATGACAAAATAGTCGTTATTATACCCAAACGATATATATATATATATATATATATATATATATATATATATATATATATATATATATATATATATATATATATATATATATATATATATATATATATATATATATATATATCTAAACTAAACACGGCAATCTAAGCATGTTATCTTAGCAAACCTCAAATAAGACCAATAGGGCGAGTTGGATGCCCAACCTCTTCTCAACTCGTAACTTAGCCCCCGAACCTACACTTTCTAATATTTTCGGATTTTTCTCTGTTTATCCTTAAAATAGAGGTGGTGACTCTATAATTACAATATTTAGAGTCCACGATGAGGCCAGGTGTATTCTCACACGCTTCAATATTTTGAAACCACCCGTTTTTTTCGGTAGCGGGGCCGTCACGGAACGGGGCACTCACAGTAGCAACTCTGCTGAGGATATTGTTAAAAAAAAAAAAAAAAAAAAGAGGGCTAGACTCAATTTTTTTGGGATTTGCTAATTTGTTTTTATACACATAACATGTTTACATACATGCATAGTTTAGATTTTTGCTTACTATACATTGCAAATATGCGCTTTCTTTCATACATATTGCAAATGTGTTTTTCTGTTATATATTATTGCAAATATGTGCTTTATTTGTTATTGTCAATATTATGAGCGGGATGTAAAACATTTGTAATTTGTATTCATTCAAGCGAAAGCCAGACATGTAATAAAATTTATTTATTCGCTCAGTCAGTTTATTTTGGGGATTAGGATCAAATGTAATTAATAGGAACATATATTTTCCCCATTTTTTTTCTTTCTATTTATTGATGTGATGGCTGTCACGCTCGCTCGCTCCGTCTCTTTAGGATTCAAACTAATCGGCCGAGAAAATCCACAAACGAACGAAAAAACAGGCCATTTCTGTTTACCGCTTTATATCTGTAAAAATTTCTTGCTTTTTTTAACTGACTCACACACATGCATTCACGTAGAAATATTCTGAACTGCTACCCCTATACCAAAGTCAGTCTATCCCATGCATCAGCCAACGTTAATGACCAAGGGGGTCCTTTGCTACTGTTCGAGGTTGAGGAGCTACAGGCGGAGGTTGCGGTGCAGCAGGCTGAGGTTGCGGTGCAGTAGGCTGAGGCTGTGGTTGGACAATTTGACCAATCCTGTTTATAGCTTGGGTCAAATTTTGTAAAAGGTTCATCATAAGGACAGGGTCCACTAAAGCGGGGATTTGTTGCGTTTGGCTTAGGCACTTCAGGGACAGGGATTTCATTACTCATACTAAATTGGGTTCCAGAGGGTTCCCACACACTTTCAGAAACGGAGTCTTCTACTGCTCTTCCTCCCCTGTTTCCTCGGCCACGACCACGGCCTCGACTAGCGATACGTCCTCCTCTACGTGCCATATTATACTGATACAAAAACGAGGAAGTATCAAATGATATCTAAAATTCCATCATACTAAGATGTGATTGCTAACTAACATGATGTAATTGGAAACAATCTACACACTTGTTATGTAATATCAAATTCCTTCCCAAAGTTGTTCTCATAATCTTATGCTCTCGAAACCAATATCAAATACAAAATATAGTTGAAAGTAAACATCAATGTATTCAAAAATAATCTCCCAAAATTTATTAAGTATCAAAAAAATTCAACCCACATCTCAAAATTTGGACACACTTAGTGTATTCCATGTCTTATGACTAAAGAAAACAAAAAACCATCTGAACAAACCTAACGACTATGATGGCCATAAATGAAATTAAATACTACTGCAGGAGTGATATCCTATCTAGTTTCCTGACTCGGACGCATCTTCCTCTTCAATTGGATCATAATCATCATTATTCTCACCAACATTAGCACTAGCCTCCACACCCACAATAGCCACAGAGTTGACATCAACTTCTATATCGACGCTTTCTTCATCTTCAGCCCCTTCCTCGGACCTTGGATCCTCTTCTATGTTTGGACCATCATCAATGGCCACTTGGAGTGCGTCCCATGCTTTCTCAAAACTCTGATGCGTCTCACTGAGTCTGAGGTACATCTCCCAATTGTGTGCCTTAGACTCCGTGATATCATCATGAGGCTTATGTAAAGTGTACTGGACATCCTTTAACACTTGTGTTTATCTTCGCAGTTTAGTCTCTAGCTCTCTTTTCTCTTCTCTCAACTTTTTTATGATCCTCTCTGCTTCAATTAGCTTATGGTGTGTCCTAGCTAACATTCTCTTGGTAACTTCGAGAGGCGAAGCAACAGACTTCCGAGCCGTTGTTTTATGCACCATTCCTACAAGTGAACAAAAATACATCAGTTTTTTTAACGAAATAATCATTTCCTTAATCATTTGTTAGATCATAGCTTAGCTATTATCAAAACTTATTGCTACTTAGTAGCCAAGGGCATATAAAATCATAATCATATTCTCTCGTCATCTCCAACTTCCATCATTCTAATGCTAAGATTAATCAGATCTAAAGCCTAAGCTCTGATACCAATCTGTAACGCCCCAAACTCGGGTCCGACCCTTTTGGACCCACATCTGGCCACGTCACTACAAATTCAAACTTAAATAAAAACTAAATCAACGCCATCCAACTAGAATTTCAAAAGTCTCCAATTTAAAATACAGTCATCCAAAATAAACTTCAAAACAAAAGTCTACTACATTAATTATGTCTCTATTAAATTCCAAAACATATAAATACGCCCTAAATATCTTGATTCCTTCACTGGTATCATCTACCTCAAACTTAGTCCTCAATTCTGACCTGGAAGAAGAGTGATGTGAAGGGTGAGCGAACAAAGCTCAGTTAGATCATGCGTCGCCCCTCCGGTTTCTAAGGAGGGATGACTTAAAGAATAATCATGTTGTATGTAGAACAAAGTTTAGACATTTGATAACTTGCAAAATCCAGAGATAGTTAACGAAAGATTAAAAAAAATCCCTTTTAAAATGGAGAGTTCAAACAAAACAAATATGGATCAAATAAGTTTGTCATCACTGACTGTCCCATACCAACTAGTAATAACTGAATATCAAAAATATTTATTAAGATCATGTAAGGGTCTATTGACCAATAACCAAATCTCCCGAAGGGTACGCAAATCCCCCGTAAGGTACACGAATCCCCCGAAGGGTACACAAATCCCCCGAAAGGTACAATATTAAGGTATATCCGGATTACCGCACTCACGGGCCAAGTGGTGCAATTAAATTTATTTAATTGTTTGTCACGTAATCCCTGTGACGGGTTGTTCATACTTAGTGATCATAATTATTTTCAAACATAGATGGTACTATAAATGTACCACTATCAAAATAAAAATTGTATTACAATTCATTATTTTCAATACAAAGGAATATGCCGATAAGTTGACCAATACGGAATAGATTTTTCGATAATAAAAAAATATTTCATGTAGACAAGTTTAAACACAAAAATTTTGCGATAACGAATTCATAACGAAGATATTCAATAAAGGCTAACGACGGAGTCAAAACAACTACCGACAGAAGGTCGGGCATGGCAATTGAAAGAACGAATTTTCAAAAATTAGCGAAAGCCTAACATTAAAAGTATTTTTTTTATACTTTTGCAAGGAACCTAAAAGAAACGTAATCCCTTACCTTAGTATGGTTATCAAAGATATTCTTGCGACACGTACGATCGTCCTAAGCTCTCTTGTCCAAATCTAAATTTAAACACAACACTTAAAATTAAAAATATTGAATTTGGGATCTTATTATTTGAAGCTTGAATAAAAGATCAAAAGAAAAACTGTAATTTTTCTTCCATCTCACAGATACAGAATCGGCACATGCACAACTAATTTTTTTTAATTTTTATTTCCAAAACCTACACACACGCAGACACAACACCGAACACACTGTTCCATGCACACATAATTTATAACCTAAACAGTTTAAACAATCGAACTCCTATACTTTTCATCTATTGTACAAATCAATCTCCTTTCTTTAATACCAAAATATTGGATAATTCTTTATAATATGGAAAAGTAATTGGGAAACGCCAAACAACAATATAAAGACTACCAATTTACTATTTCACATCAATCTAATGTTTCACATCAATCTACTCTTTTCTTTTGTTAGGAAACTCACTGTTTCCTATACAACAATATATAACCAACTCCCTTTTTTTTTTTTTTTAAATTCTAACACAATCACTAATCAAGAGAAGTATGATTCATACCTCAAATTTGCCGTTGTTCTCTTTCTTCTTTGCTTCGCCTGCCCTTTTTTAGTTATTATGTGGTAAGGGTTTTCTCCCTCCTTAATAGCCTATTTATGCAAAACTCTAACCGAAAACCTAAAGTTAATTGGACCCAAAATTAATTAAGTAATATTATTAAAGAATTAGAATTAAAGTCTAGTTAAAAGTGGGCCAAGCCCAACCCAATTTAATTAGTTACTAAATAGGTCCAAATCAAAAATTAATATTTTTTAATCAACACAAATTAATATTTTTAATTAAAATAATCGGGGTATTACAATACGACTTACAGCGTACAGTCTCAAGCATACAATTTTACAGCATACAACCCCAGCATACAGTTTACAGTGTGACCTACAACAACGAAAATGGTCTTCAACAAAATTGTTTTCCTTTGGGAAAGAACTACGTCGACCTGAGTGTCATTTTAAGGAAACGTAGGTAGCCTTTGGGTCCTGTCAAAAATGACAAAAATGGTTGAAAAAGGGAAAACCGCTTAAGATAACAAAAATAGTCGAAAACAACAAGGACTTTCAAAGATAGCAAAAAGGTCAGAAACAACATAAAACGATCGAAGACAGCAAATGACAAAAATGGACAGAGGTTCATTCAAGCGTTGCAGATAATCTTACAAGATGGTCCAATATTTTACAACAGTCTCTTGACCAACAAAAGGGGAAAACATTACTCACATCATAAAACATAAAACATAAAACATAATTTAGGTACATAATAAGGCAACTAAACAATATAAGGTCCATAATAAGGCAACTATGGAGTATGCCTAAAACACTGAAATAATTATTAACATCTCTAAACAGTACCATGATCAACAGCTACAAATACTTTGGGGTAGTCAGTAACATCCCCATATATCATCATCCACAAATAGGAACCCCAAGGCGGTCATTAACCATCCTCGACAACCGATGTACCTATCCATGATCAATCTTTTCGGCGACCAAGCCGATACCAAAAATTACGTCAAGGTGTCGCTACTACCCTAGCCTCACCCTGATGAGAAGGAGTTGAACTCTCCTCATCACTCCCTGCATACCCGCCTTCAGGTCCCACAACATTACTTGGTCCCGCAACATCACCAGGGTCAGCTACATTGAGAAATCTACCATCTGTATGACTAGGCCCTGCGCCAACATCAGATCTGCCTACATTGCTCTGACGACCGACAGTATGACTTCGTCCCATGTCATCTGGTCGTGCAACATTACCTCGCCACAGAGTGTTACTAGGGTCAGTGCCCTCTTGACCATACCTTCCCTGGGCCTCACTACCCAGAAGACATCGGTTGGATCGACGTATAGCTGGTAAAGCCGAAGGACCCGAGATTTCTACATCCTCGCCGATCTTTTTGAGACGGACATCTAGACCATTTGAGACTCTACGACCCAAAATAATCCTGAGAGTTCTTTTGATAATGCGAGAGTGTTTCTCTGTATATACAAGTAACCATGACAGATAAGCAGGCGATAGAAAAATATTTGCAGAACAGCTAGAGGCGTCGACCCGCGATGCATGACCTTTTTGCCATAAGCCTTGGATAGCCCAATGAATGTCGTCATCACTTGAACACAGCGGCATCAGAGGCCGACTTTGATATGGGACAACCTGCTCTCGCCCGAACTGACGGAGGATTCTATAAGGTAAATAAAAAGTTACCATACGCAGACCCGCCCGACACAGGCATACTCTCGGTGTCTTGATGAAAGTGAGCAGATCGCGATGCCGATTACGACTACCCACATTATATCAACAGAGTTCACCTACAGGGAGTGATCCACCCAGTGCACTTCATTTTCACGGTTTGTCTAATAGAGACCGTGGGACCCGTATCCCATAGGGACATAACTCTCATCTCTCCTTAGGACATGAGGGGGAATGAATATGAAATGCTCTTCTAGCCACATATGCACAGAAACAGAGCTGCCTTCCACAGCTCCAGATATTCGATATCGTCCCGAGAGGGCAAAAAGAGAGTTGGCAGATATGTCAAGTTGAATAAATCACCATGTACAAGTCTTTGGGTAGTCTCTAGGTCAAACCCAAACATCTCTCTAGTAGCCATGATTAAATTGTGATTCACGTTGGGAACCACAATCCATTCACCAACAGGTGTGCCAGTCATCGCACAGAACTCCTCATAAGTAGGACACATCTTGTACAGAGAGAAGTTAAATAAATGAGACTACGTTGACTAGAAACGGGAATCTGCCCGAATCATGTCCTAATTTATGTGCAAACCTGCCCACCCCCAAACACACCGAAACCCATAAGTACGATGGAAACATCGTCATTCCTCTCCACAAACCTTGTTCATCCACTGGTTCAGAGTAGCTTTCTACATCTCTATACTAGCAGTAGTAATAAATGGAGCAGCTATTTTTGCTTAACAGAAAGCAGACAAGCAGAAAAACAAATTATTTTGCTTAACAGATAGCAGAGACGGTGTATATAGGCTTTGAAATAAAAAGCCAACAAACAGAAAGACAGGGATACAAATTCTTCTGGCAAGGAAAGGAATACAATGGACAGAGGCTTCATGCCTTCAAAAAGAAAATAGACACAAAGTTTGTGAAGACAAAGGGTTTATCAGTTGTTTGGTGTAAGGAAATGTAAGCGGTAGAGTTTCCTTTTAAAGGAAAAACGCAGCAGAAAGGACAAGAAAATAATAGCAGACAACACGCCGACATTACAGAAAAGGAAAGAAGAAGCAGACAGAAATTACAAGTCAGGGCGAGGTGCCGAGATCTGTATGTGTCGCGCCCCCTTTCTCCTTTGTTTCTATACCTATTTCCCCAATACTTGTCCCGAAAGTCTTCATACTGCATGTGTATTCATTGCTTGTCAGAAGAGTTTGTCAAACCCTATACTAGCCTAAGCTTCTACTTCAATTGTGAAGGAAAGAAGGGGAGGGGCCGTTCCTTAGCATCCCTCCCCAATATAGCCGCCCTCAAACTTTATCTTTAACCCAAAACAGCTATCCAAACTATCACCCCACCCAGGTACAGTGTGCATAACAAATTAATTAATTAGGGTCTAACATGCACTATTAATTAGGATGCGTCACAAAAAAAATAAATTTAATTATTTGTCTGTAAATACATACATGTCTACGTAAATACATACAAAACAAAAACATTTAAAATACATTTTTTTCTACTGTCGTGTCGATGCGATCCTGTTCATCCTTGATTTCCTGGCTGGCAGGCTAGGATTGCTGGTACCAGTGCCTATCACCCGATGGCCTTTTCGGTCTGATCCACCGGCTCCGTCGTCATCATCTCGACACCTGGCGTGACTGACAATGTCATTCCTGTGACACGAAAGCTCGTCCTTCGCTTGCTGATACAACGCAATGAGACCAAAGAATGTCTTCAGCAACTTGCGGTAAGACAGAGTGTCCACTTGACACATAGAAACATACAATCAAAATACAATAATTGCATGCATAAACAATAAAATAAAATATACAATAAAAATAATGTATCGTCCGTGCTTGATCCAGGATCTCATACGCGTCAGGGATGTTAACGTCCGACACAAGGTAGTTAAAATACTGTCCCCTTGCAAATACTGCACTTTAACAGGGACCCGAGATGGAACATAATGCTTAGATAGCATCTCAACAACAGGACGAAAAGGTCCAGCAGCATCTGAAGCACGCCTAGTAGGGGCCGGATGAAGAACGGTCCTTAGGAATTCACGATATGACATGTCTGGGTACACCTCTACAGGGACAATATACCAGGCAGTAGCATATTAATACTTGCCATGAATGAACTTTGGCACGATAATCCATGGCAGAGGAGCCGACGATGTCACTACTGATATCGTCGTAGGAGAGTATTGACAGTTAACCCGCTCTCACAGGTACATAGAGTCACACTTCACTAATCTCATCAGTATGCGACGACTGCTCATCTTCACATCAGTCAAGTAATGACCAGACAGTCCTCGCCAAAGGAAGAAGTTGATCAAGTCAACACGAGACTGATTAATAGCAGTCCACACAGTCTCTTCAGATAAAAGATGAGTACTCCACCCAACCTGGACCCTGTTGCTCTCGAGATACTTCGCAAAGAAGGAGGCGCCTGGAGCCGAATTCGACAAGGGAACGGAGCAAAATCAAACACAGTATAAGCCCACACCTACAAAGAAAAACAAACAACAAAAAGAAAATTCATCAAAACAAACAACAAAAAATCTATACATATATAAAAGAAGATGAACAAGTTTTGGAAAGTTCCCACCAAAAGTGACTTTCCAAATTTATAAACACTTCTAATTTGTATATAAGCCACTTTTTACATTGGAAATTGAAAATAGAAAATGTCATTATTATGGTTGATTGGATAAATGATTCCAAAACCTCTTCGTATTCCTATTTAGTATATTAAGAAAAATATGCATAGTAGAAACATGAGAGATAAAAAACCAAGTTTTTTTGTCAATTTCTTTGCATCGATATATAGGCTAGGAAAATAAAGATGGAATAAAACAACGATTTTGAAACTAAATCATATACACACACTTTGAAGAAAAACTAATTCACAGACAATCAATTAATAATAATATCAAGATCTGACAATTTTTCTCTATTTCATCATAAGCAAAGTTATTATTGTAAAAAAAAACTATAAATTGAGATAAGACCAATTTTTTGAAACAGCTAGCTATATGTAAAAAAATGAAAACCCGATAATTTTTGATTTTTTAGTTACTTATACATGTTTAAAAAATTCAGATATAAAAAAGTACTTGATGTGTCCAATATTTTATAGAAGCACTAGATAAGCCCAATCTGGATACATGGCTTTCAACGTATCCTCAATACCTCAAAGCCCAACTCTGCAATAAGAATGAGCAGCCGTGAACTAGGCAGGGGCACTCCCTGCAAAGGCCCTCCGGCGTAAGAATCAGTACAAGATTCAGCAAATGAGAAAACAATTTAACATAGTTTCAGCTAGAGAATATGATTGCGCGTACCTTTCTCCTTCATTTCCCTAGGTTTTTATACTTGCCGGAGGGCATAACTGCCAATAACCGTTAATAACTGCCCATAATTGTTATTAACTACCCATGAATGGTCGTGGCCTTTAATGGCGGGCACATTAACTGGCCCATTAATGATAACGTTTTAAATGGAGAGTTTCCCGGACATAACTGTCCTTAACTGTAACTTAATCTTGCCCGGACATAAATGTCCTCAATTGATAGCATCTAGAACTAGCGAGCATTGTAAGTCCCGCTCGTTGGTTAAGCCCCCAGCTCGTGGGCAACTCACATGATAAAGGCCAAGGCTTTGCTCGCTTGCTCGGTTGAAATCCAAATGCTTGGCACGTGACTCATGGCTTGGGCCTATTGGGTCGGGCAGTTCAGTAGCCCCTTACTCCTTGTTCACCGAGTATTCATGCTCGTGACGAGGAGGAGCTCAAAAGATTCAAAGAGCACTTTCCAGAATAATCGAATCTTTCAAATACATGATCCAAATAATCTTGGTGCCGAAATCTGAATGGACGGTTACCCAAAAGGCACTTTAGGAAAACATGCCCAAAAGGCAAAGCCGGCACCGCCACCAGGTGAAGTGGGCAGCCCATTTTCTGCGTGGCATTAAATGTTGCCTCGCATAATGAGCCTCGTGTCAAGAGCCCAATGATTCATACTCACTAACCGGCGGTTCTGTTGGGTATAAAAAACAGAGTTCACTTCCCTTTAAAACTTTACCATTTACGAATTCCTGAAGAAACTTGAAAGAGAAAATCAATTGAGGAATCTGCAGACTCCAATCAAGAACAAGCTTCTAGATTCAATCTCTCACAAGGCCTTCGAAATCGAGATCAAGATCCTCATAAACTACCAGGTATTTCACGCTTCCCTCTCCAATCTCCAATTGCATTTTCTTCTTTCAGATTTTGAATTAGGGTTTATGTTGATTAAACCCTTTTTAACTCTCAACGAATTGCTCAAACACTTAGATGTAACAAACCCATGTCTGATCCATTTTGCTCTTCACTGTCTGTCAACCATTTCAATCCAAACCAAGGGAATCGAGAAATCTGTGATCGGTGCCCTGCTCACTGATCACGTGTCCTACTTGCCCCAGGTTTTTAATTTTCCTTATGTCGCTATGTCTACCCCGATCAATCTTTAACACACATTTTCTCGATTCCTCTTCCCCGTAGGATGTCTAGCGAGGGCACTGTATCTGAGATTGAAGGTCAAAGTTACGACCACGGGGCACCAAGAGAAGATCCACCATCTTCACATTCGAGCTCTGAAGTAATTAAATGAGCAAGAAGAGGCCACACTAATCCCTCGTCGACGAAGGTCCTTACAATCAAAGAGCGGTAAACGAGGAAGTAGTTCCCAAAATCCGAGACTATGCGGCAAAAATCCTCCCCGTTAAGCGTGTCATCAACTACGGGCCAAGCCAAAATTCATCCACTCCCATCACCCCATACACCCCCTCTTCGATCAAATGGGACGACTTAAATTCCGAAGAGGAAATTAGCACCTGGTTTTATTCTCTAGGAATTGATCCCAAACATTACCGAGTCCGCGCCTTTGATTTGGACATTGACAAGGAGGGTCATAACTTCCAAGGAGACAAGAGGGTATTTTATTTTGACTTCTTTCGGTGAACCGCCTCCCCGACCCATTTGTCGTAGAATTCTGAGCGACTCAACACTCTTCCTTGCGACTTAA
The DNA here is from genome assembly GCA_013146195.2 of Codonopsis lanceolata. Taxonomy (NCBI): domain Eukaryota; kingdom Viridiplantae; phylum Streptophyta; class Magnoliopsida; order Asterales; family Campanulaceae; genus Codonopsis; species Codonopsis lanceolata. The sequence continues at coordinate 152,807,579 of CM028378.1, read as the reverse complement.
CCCTTACCACCGTTGGGTTCTTGGTATCCTTTACGGTGCTGCTTGCAAGTCGGTTGCTCGGGTTTGAGCCCGACATGACCTTGTTTCGAAAATTCTTTCTCCTCTCTTTAGATAAAAAATAAAGCGCATTTCAAGTCGCTTTCGAACCCCAACTACTTGAAACTCCTTAACGACAGCCCAAACAAAGTGGATGGATGGGATAGCAAGGCTGCGGGTCTTCGAGTCGAGCATTGGCGGCCTTTGCTCCCTACCTCAAACGACTATGGACTCCCGACCATGATAAAAATGCCTCTTAGAAATGGTGAACCCATAATAGCAGAGCTTTGAGGAATGCTACTCAAGGTAAAAGGGAAATGGTCGAGCTTGTCGAGGATTTTGTGCTCGATTGGCGAGTTCTCACCTCCGACCTCGCCCTTCTCCGACGAGCTAGAGTTTCCAACTTGCCCATGGAAGGCATTGAACCTTGGGTTGTTATTGACCACTGAAATCCTCACCCATCTTGGGATATGTCACGGGAAGAAGTTCCCGGATGAATGCGAGGAATGTGCTCGGCCGGAGTTCTTCTGAGACCTTCTTTCTCATTGACCGATCGGTTACCACTTCAACTGCATTTATCTCTGATTACCTTGTAAATTTTTGCTTTCTTCATATTTCTCATGCTCGATTTAACTTGTGCAGATATGAGGCAAATAACCGACGTCAACAAGTTTTTGCAAGCTGCCAAGAAAAGCTCAAACAAGCGAGCTAAACATCTTTCAACCCAACCCGCGGTCAATCTCCCCACCGTCCCAGCTAGCACCTAAATTTGTGGGACTAAACGCCAACAAGCCGGAACCCAAATTCTACCCGGCTACAAGGCCATCCAGGACGCCCACCAGCCAAAGGGTCGATACAACTTCACCAAGTATCAACATCGATCCCAAGGTGAGAGTCCAGAAGACCTGGCCGAAGACAAGGTTGTGATCGAGGAGGCGACCCGACTTCCTGTCCCATCATGGCATCAAGAAAACTTCATCATGCCCAAAACTCGGAGAAAGCAATACGCCTCGTTGTTGAACTTTAGGGTCCCGACCTCGGCAACAACATAAATATTTTCAAACGAAGCGGTTTCCAAGCCACTGCAGGCCTGGGATTGATGAAAAGGCTCCACCACAGCGCGGTTAAAAAGAAAAGCAATGACCAAGCGAACTCCGTCTTGATAGGAGAAATCGGAATGTGTTTCACCGAGGTAAAAACCCTTCCCCAAATCTGACACCTCTTACCATTTCATTCTAACTGATCATATCTTTCCCTTGTAGGCTGCCAATAAAACAGTTCTCATGTATGAGCGCCTCATGGAGAAACTCGGCGAGAATGATTCCTTACAAATGGAGAAAAACGAACTGGAAGAATCTATCAACTCGGTTCGAGCTGAGCTTAAAGCCGCCGAGGAAAGCCTTACTGCTAAGGTAACAGAACTATCCAGAGTTGAAGCAGAAAAGAAGACTTTGGAGTCCCAGCTAACCCTCTCCAAGAAATCCGAGGAGACAGCCTTGAATAACATTGTCGGAGTCCGAAAAGATCTCTGAACTAGCCAGGCCGAGCTAGAAGAGTTCAAGGCCAAAGTCGCCAATCTAGAGAATCAATTGATGGAAGCAGGATCTTTAGCAAATGAAGAGCAGAAAAAAAAAATCATCGAAGATTACAAAAACTCTGATGACTTTGCTGCTTGCGTGGAAGGCAAAGCGTATCCATTCTTCCTGCAAGGTATGAACCACATTTTAAGACAAATTTCTTGCGGTGGAGAAATCGACTGAACTTCAATGAGAATGGGAGCCAATCCATTATTCAATTAAATGCGCGGAGGCCCATGCCCTCGTTCCTTTTACTGAAGATGAATTGGAATCCCTGGCCGAAGCAGATGCAGAGAAGAATCTATCACCTTGGAATCCTCCTCCCGTTGCCAATCCTACCGTAACCGAGCTGATGACTCAGATCTAGAGATCTCAGGCCCCGCCCGCAACAGACGATGATGCCTCCAACCAAGCCGAAGAAGATGAAGTGACCATCCTCGAAACCACCACCGAGGAAGCGAACGAGCCACCCCCAACAACCCAAAACAACAATACCGCTCCAAGTGCTTAGAACTACCATTTTGGCCTGCGTGCCTTGAATTCCCAAACAATTTACTTTTAAGTCTGTAATACTTCTGTAACTCGTTTTTCTTGGATGAATGCTTTTATTCCATCATGCATGCTTTCTGATATAATTTGAAGAGCAGTGTTTTTTTCATATCTAACTTCTTTCCGAGTAAGGATATCCTTTACTCGCACAGAAAGAATCACAAGTAACCAAACAATCCCACTCGAACATCAACTCTTTTCACGGGCATAAAGCTCTCTATGCTCGTAAAAAGGGGATATTCGAGGACAAGGAAAAGATCCGCCTCGAACCCCAACTCTTTTCTCGAGCATAAAGCCCTTTATGCTCAAGGAAAAAGAATAATCGAGGAAACACTTAACTCGAACACCAACTCTATAAACGAGCAAGAATGGCCTCAAGCTCGATGAAGAGAATAATCGAGATAAAACAAGATGGAAGCATCGATTTTCTGAGAATAATCATTTTTCACAGGATGGTGTAGACACCCCAATTTCGTACCCCTGGTATGTAACTGACATAAAATATCAAAGGCTGTTAAAACTTACGAATGTCAAGTTGCAGTAAGTCAAAATCACGAAAGGAAGCGGGATCTTGCGAAGCTTATTGGCTAGTGGGGAAAGTGTCAAATTTTCAAACTTTAAAAGGCACTTGGTGCCGCCTAAGAGAAGCTTGGTGCCGCACCAAGCATGGCTTGGCCGCACCAAGCATGCTTCCTGTTCACTCTCTCACAAAGAAATGGTACAATCTTTAAAGCTCAAGGTACAAGTGGCCAATGCACGGGAAAGAAATTCGGGAAATTCTGCGCGTCCTCTCCTTGCTATAAATAGAAGGCCCGGCCTCGCATTTTCGGTGTTCAATTTTTCACGCTGAAGTTTTTATCGCGGCGCTACGCTGCGATCCTTCGATATCCTTAGCAGAGAGGTGCGAGATAGGTGAGTGGAAGCCCTAAAATCTCAAACCCCATCCAAACTACGCCAAATCAAAAACCCATAGGTTATGAGTGATCCCTAGCCTAGTTGTTAGGTATCCACCTTAAAACCCCAGTCCAAAAATCCCAAAATAAATTCGTTGCTACGCCGGGTAACGAGCTAAAAAGTCAAAACTTAAGTCTAGGTTCGCCCAACCCGAAAAGGCCAAAACCAACCCAAATAAAGCGGAGTCACTACTGGCAGGAGTTGACAAGCCCCAACCTCAAAACATCAATCAAATCAAGCGGCAATCGGTTCAATTCAAAACAAAAAAGACTCTCTCTCTCCAGGAGGGCGGAGGCGGAGCACACCACCGCTCTAAAGGTAATACCTTTAAGGCGTATTTTATTTCATTTGTATTTTTTCCTTTTATTTATTTTCAAAAGTTGTATTTTAAATCCGGCACAATGTAGCCAATATAAGCCATTGTGTCTTGCCGGATTAGATTAGGAAAAATTATGTAAAGAGCCGTTATAATGGCCAAATATTCTTAAATGTGTTTGTAATTATTGGAAGGAGGCGGCTGCAAGAACAGTCAGTAAATAATGTAGCCACGAATGTATCGCTTAATTTTCCCTTGTCAAAATAAGACCTTATTTATTTGCTAGATTAATATAACAATGAGCATATTTTCACCCAAAAGCGCTTTGAGGCCAGAAAGGGCGAGTTGGGTGCCTAGCACCTTGACTGTAACTTAGCCCCGAACCCGCTTTCTAAAATCTCGGTTTTCTTTTCTAGTTTTCCTTTATTTTTGCCTAAAAATAAAGGTGGCGACTCTAAAACTTCAGATCCGGTGGGGCCTCGCAACATTCTCTCTTTGCACTTTCCTCGTTTTCTCCCCTAAAAAAGGGAGATCACGGGAATGGAGGAGTGATGTATTCCCATATCACGTATCCTCTAAACAAGGGATAACTTGATGCGGGAAACCCATAGCTCCATAAGCGATCCGATTGGGCCATAAGGCTATTTTAATAAATCCATAAGTGGGGGGCGTCACAATATCTTTTCTTGCACTTCTCTATTTTTCCACGAAAGATAAAAGGGGAGAATGAGAATGGAAAGGTAATGCATTCCCATATCCCGTTATCCCGAAATAAGGGATAACGACATGAGAAACCTTTAGTTCCCATTTTGGATACAAAATCCACTCAAGGCAACCGCAGGCACATTCCAACGTGCTAATAGAGAGCAAAGACTCCTCTCGCACTTTGGATTTCGTCTTCCTAAAACAAGGGAGGGTGGAGCGAGGCGGTGTCCCGTGGGCGTTCAGCATCGCACCCGCACCTATCCAAGAGGCGGCGGGGCGCTGAGAATCGCTTACCAAGGAACCTCGCAAAGGTGGCGACTTCTGCTGGGAGTTGTTTTATTTTTAATAAAATGGAGGGCTAGACTCATAAAATAAAACCTTTTTTGGCTTTTTCTTTGTTTAAGGCTCGCCGCAGTATGCTCGTTATATTAATTTACGCATTTCAATAAAGTGTACGTCCCATTACGGCTATGGCTATATTTGTGGATATGATCCTCGATCATGGCGCCTGCGTTCCGATACTTTGTTACGCATGTTCGAGATTATAAAAAAAAAAATATAAGTATAAAAAAATTCGGAAAAAATAAAAAAAATTCGAAAAAAATATATATATATAATAAAAAATTTGAAAATTCAAAAAAAAATATATATATATATAAGGCGATCTAAGTATATTGGTGGCCGGAAACTCCATTGATACCCTTAAAAGCATTCCTAATAGGGTGTGGTATCGCCGGAGCATCAACGCCGCATACTTGGCCATCAAAAGCCTTCAGAAACACTATTATATATATATGATGTTTCTTTTTATTTCGAGGCGACACAACAAGAAGTGGGGCTTTACTTAGGCTCTATTTTCTTTCATTTATTTCTTCGGTTCATTTTTCTTTTTTTCACTTTATTACGTAACTCAGATATTTGTACATCTCTGCATTCATTATGTCATTTTATTTTGGGGACATAGGACCAAAATTTGTAATTAATAGGAATAGATAGTTTCCCCGCTTTTCTTTCTATTTCTTAATGTGATGTGCTTGCTTGCTTGCGTTCAAACTAAAAAAGCCGAGAAAATCCACACAAAGCGACAAGGCAGGGCCATAAGCGCTTTATTTTTTTTACGTTTGTAAAATAAATAAAGATTTTCTTGCTTTAGATACCGCACACGTGCACGCATGTAAATATATTCGAACTGTTACCTGTTACACCACCATGGCCGACCCTACCCCTCGCATGAAGCCAACGTTAGAATGCATATAGATTTTCGTGACACTTCGCATCGATCGGTTTTTGCATCTTTGAATTGTGGGTCAGCCCTTATCAAAAAAAAAATCAAAAATATATATATGTCAAAAAAAAATGCGCAAGTCAAAAAAAATAAATAATAAGTGCGCACAAAAAAAAATATCAATATACAATAAACAGGGGCTGATTTATAATTCTCATATGCTCGACCTAGACCATTTCGAATGGTGGATCCTGAAAAGAGTATAGCCCTTCGCCTGGGACCACCAAATTCCGGGAGTCGAAGGAGTGTGGAATACGTTGGTCTTATACTCTAGAGAAAGAATCCACTATTCCGTAAAAAAAGTCCTCGAGACTGTCAAAAATAAAGCGCTGGTTTATCCGGTCAATTGTAGGAAAGCAAATAATAAATTAATAATAAAATACTAATAAAAAGGCACTGTACTCCAAGCCCATATAGCCTCCATTCAACCTTCTCGATACCTACCAAACCCCTTTTTCCTCGAAACCGGCCCAATTTGGAAACGCAGTAGACATCGCCGGTTAATACTGAGGAAAGCAGTCTGTCAGTCCGGAAGGTATGGTTGAGTCGAACCCGAGGCAAATCAGCTTCAGCCGAGCACGGATCAGAAGCGATATATGCGACAAG
>CM028378.1:152714959-152801451 GCA_013146195.2 Codonopsis lanceolata | reverse complement strand
GTTAGTTAAATACTCTCCTTTCAAGCTAACATGTAACGTAGACACCTCAAGAGCCTTCAAAGAAGAAATCCTCAAGGATGCACCACAAGACACAATGAATTTATAAGGTCTATGTTAACTTGTAATATTGAACCAGAAACATTGAAACCGAGTTAAAAACTCTCCATGGAGTTCAAAGAGAAAATATCAAGTTAAAAGAAGAGAACAAGTTTCTAAATGAAAAGGTTGCTTGTCTTATTGATCATGCCAAAGAGTTATCCGCCGAAAGAAGAGTTGCAAAAAAACCATTAACTCAACTACATTGATCAAATTCTTGGAGATCAAGCCCTCAACATAATCGGGCTAGATTCTCTAATAACATTTCGTGCAACCTCCAACAAGAAAAATGAACATTTTACAAAGGAATAGTAATATTCATGCACAATATCGTAAACCTAACAAGGGTAAAGAAGAATTGATATTCTCGCTATACTTCCTTTATCAAAAACAAGGTTTTTGAAAGCAAAACAATCATCATTGAGATAATTCAGTGAAGGTGGAGCAGACTTATTAACGTGCCCTCCACCAAAGACTTCAGGAAAGCAAAGGAGTTCGCCTTCTCAAACCTATCGATTCATCAACAAGACACAGATGGTTACTCTTGCTGAGAATCTTTGATACCAAACTTAAAGGAAAAATGCATGAGGTAACAAAGTCTACTACCAAAGAAACATTCTTCTCTGCTTAAAGCAAAGACTGTAGAGTACAGACTCAAGAAGCCTCATACGGATGTCCCTAAGTCCGCAAGTATCAACAAGTCTGCTAGTTCAAAAAGTCATTGTTATGAAATATGTTCAAAAGACTTCCAACACCCAACATGATCGACTGTAATTTTCATCATCCGTACATTTTGTAAGTGTTTTGGCCACTTGGTCCATGAATGTCTCGCTGAAATCCATCATGAAGCCTCCCGGATCCCCTATTCCAAAAATCGTAAGTATGGGTTCCAAAAATACGCTAACCATTTGGACCCATAAGAAAAATAAAAGGGACCATGATTTTCTTACCCTTACATCTCGGTGTGCTTCATGGCTAACTCAAATTCAGAGAAGAAAGATGTGTGGTATCTAGACATCAAGACACATGACTGAGAATCCTGCCTTCTCTCTAACATTTCAGCGGAAGGCCCTCCAAATATCTTCTGAGACAATGCTAAAGGAAGAACAATTGGCTATGGATCCATCATTCGAGGAAATCTCTCCATTGGAAAAGTCTCTAGTAGAAGGCTTGAAACATAACCTTCGAGTATTTCTCCCGTGATAAAGGGCTTATCTCACAATTCTCTTCAAACAGATGTGATATCAAGGATCCAGCTCTTGCTCAACCTTATTACCGGACATAGACAAAGGAATGTCTATGTGATAGATTTGAATGCCTACCTGCAGGTAAGGTCGCGCTAATCTATGTCTTGTGGCAAACTCTGCTCAAGACAAAAGTCGGTCGTGGCATAAAAGACTCACATTCACGAACTTCAAGTATCCGCCAAGCTATCTAAGGAAGGTCTAGTTAAAGGATTGCCAAAGGTCTCGCTGATCATGATCGTGCTGCAAAGCGTGTCAACCGGAAAGCTCTCAAAACATCCTTTAAAAGCAAACCAGACTCTCAACGACACGACCTCTTCAATCGCTACACATGGATCTCTTCGGACCGGTCCACTACAATTAGCTACGGCGGTCACGGATATACGCTAGTAGTTGTGGGCGACTATACAAGATACACTTGACGTAGATGATGTCTTCTAAAGATCACACATACGATCTTCTTACGGCTTTGTTCGTAAGACGCAAACGCAAAAACTCGATGAAATTAGTGACGCTCGATCGACAATGGTACCGAAGTTTACAAATAATGGAATAGCAAAGTATCCGTGATGATCACGGCATAGGTCACAACTTCTGTAAGGACACCACAAAGAAAATGGTGTTGCGTAAAGGAAAACGTAACACTTATCGAAGGCTCGCTAAAACTATGCTGGCTGAAGCAAAGTTGCCCAAACACCTTCTCGCGGCGGGTCAACACGTACCGCTTCTTTCTCGAGCAGATCATTGATTAACAAATTTCACGGTAAAACACCCTATGAACTTTGGAGAGGTAAAACCCCAAACATTGGATTTTTAAAATCTTCTAAAAAATGTTTTTGTAGTCTACAATGGTAATGACTATAGAGGCAAATTTGATCATAAAGCCGATGAAGGTGTATTTTTGGGTTATGCTTTATACTCCAAAGCTTACAGGGTTTTCAACAAAAGATCATTAAAAATAGTTGAATATGTTCATGTCTCATTTGATGAATTTGATTTATTAGAGCCACACGTGGCTCCAAATGTTGCTGATGATTTTGTTAATGTTGAGGCAGTGCTTCCCAACCATCGACCTCTCATATACCTAATCCTTCACCAAAGAACTCAATCAAATATTCGACCATCACTTCTTCTTATCAAACGGGTCACCGAAGACTTCAACCCTGCTCAAGAAGACTCAAACCAAGAACCCTTTGTTTCTCAACCTGAAAATCTTATTCCTCAACTCACCTATGAACCAAATTCTGAACACAACACTCATCAAGACACAGCTGATCTTCCTTCTAATCCTCCTTCTGAACCTTGTCATGAAGAAACAACAGCAAATTATCACATTCCTGCTGTCACAAGAACATGTAAAGACCATCCAATCTCTCAAATCATTGGTGACATTCATGTTGGACGCACTGAGAAGATCCTCCAAAATGAATGCATGTTACGTCTTTGCGTTCGTCTCAGAAGAAGAGCCAAAGAAGATCGATGAAGCTCTTCAAGATCCAAGTTGGCTGGAAGCCATGCAAGAAGAACTTCACCAATTTGAACGATGCCAAGTATGGAAGCTAGTCCCAAAGCCTGCTGATCATACTGTCATTGGCACAAAATGGGTGTTCAGAAACAAGAAGGATGAGGATGGGAACATAGTTAGAAACAAAGCAAGACTCGTTGCTCAAGGATATCGTCAAGAAGAAGGTATCGACTATGATGAAACGTTTGCTCCAGTAGCAAGATTGGAAGCTATCAGAATCTTCTTAGCCTATGCTACATACAAGGACTTTGTGCTATATCAAATGGATGTCAAGAGCGCTTTTCTAAATGGTGATCTTCAAGAAACGGTCTATGTTGCTCAACCTCCAGGCTTTGTAGAGAAAGGGAAAGAAACTCATGTTTACAAGCTTAAGAAGGCTCTCTATGGCCTTAAGCAAGCTCCTCGGGCCTGGTATGAAACTCTATCCAAATTCTTGGTAGAACAAGGATTTGTGCGAGGCAAGATTGACACCACTCTCTTTATTCTCAAGCACAAAGGACACTCTCTGTTGGTACAAATTTACGTCGATGACATTATTTTCGGATCTACCAATGAGAAGCTGTGCAAGCGATTTGAAACGCTCATGACTGGCAAATTTCAAATGAGCATGATGGGAGAACTCACATTCTTCTTGGGTCTTCAAATTCAACAATCCAACAAAGGAATATTCATCAGTCAATCCAAGTATGCTAAAGATCTTGTCAAAAAGTTTGGATTGGAAACAACAAACACCTTTGATACACCTTTGATACACCTATGGCTGCTAAATGTAAACTTACAAAAGACTTACAAGGAAAGAAAGTTGATATCACCCACTATAGGGGGATAATCGGATCTCTGCTTTACCTCACCGGACGACATAGTGTATGCTTTGTTGGGGTGTGTGCTAGATTTCAAGCACCCTCGTGAGTCACATCTTCTGCACCAAAAGAATCATTAAGTATGTGTCAGATACCACTAACTTAGGTATCTGGTATCCAAGGGAATCTTCTTTCAACCTGGTTGGTTACTCAGATGCCGACTATGCTGGTTGCCAAATTGACAGAAAAAGCACCAGTGGAACATGTCAATTTCTAGGAGATAGACTTGTCTCCTGGGCTAGCAAGAAACAAGCATCGGTTTCCAACTCCACCAGGCGAGTACATAGGCTGGCTAGGCTGGCTGTCAGCTGCTATGGATCAAGCGGCGGTTGGTAGACTACGACATCAAAGTAGCAGACTGCCCAATCATGTGTGATAACACCTCAGCAATCTCTATCACCTACAATCCCGTGATGCACTCCAAAACGAAGCATATCGATGTTTGATATCACTTTCTAAGGGATAATGTAGAAAAGAGAAACATTAGCATGAAGTATATTTCAACTGACAATCAACTGGCAGACATCTTCACCAAAGCTCTAGAAGCAGACAGGTTTGCTTATCTCAGGGAAGAGCTTGGTATGCTTGACCCAACTGCTTAAACTTAATTTTAATTCAAAATTAATATTTCATTTCAAAATTTTAAAATTTCAAAATTAATTTTTTAAACAGACTTGAAATTTTTTAAGCAGACTTGAAAATTTTCTCTTAAGCAGACTTTAAAAATAAAATCAAGAATTTATAAAGTCACTGAGAGAAAAGGTAAGCTTCCTAAACTTTAAGTTTTAGAGGGACGTTTATGAAAATTGTGAGGGACTGATTTTAAATTTGGTTGAGTTAATTTATGAAAAGGCATTTTCTTCTCTTTCCTAAAAGACGTCATTCATTAAGTCTTGTCATCAAAAAGGCGTCTGACTTAATGACATTTCACAAGTCTCTATGACTGAAGGCACGTCCTTTCACTTATAAACCCTCAACCGCCAAAAATTTCATTTCTCAAAACTGTCTCTTGCTATTCTCTCTCTCTAAAGCTTTCTTCTCTCTACGATTTTCTGCTTCCTTCTTCCTGTTCGTTAGTCGATTCTGCAAATTCAACTCATTTTCGTCTTCTTCTTCTGCAAATCTACGGAAATGGTAAGAAATTTCTAACCCTAACTCAGTAATCTCAGTGTAAGCTAAGTTATGCTCTCTCATCTGTAACTACGCCATTATTGACTGTTCATGTTACTCCTTGCTTCATATCTCTTAGAATTCCAAATTATATTGTTCATTACTGGTAATATCTTCTTATAATTGTTCTCGAACTGTCGATTTTAGTAATCTGGGTTATATTTGGCCTGTATGTGGTACTTCATGTATTGTCCAGAAATTTCTAGGGCTTAATGCTTCGCTTTGCTTATATTTCGAGTTCTTGAATTTTTGCCCTAATTTCTGAAATGCTTTTAGGCTGGAACTTCTTCTGCATCTGCTGTTCCTGAACAGGCTCAGAATCCAACTCTTGATATTCCAAAACTGCCCCCCACTATGTATCACCCGGGGATGTGCATCGACGAACCATCTGTTCGTGCTTATGCCTCTGGAGTGAAGATAGTGGATGACCTGAACCAGTCTGGCATTCTGCCACTATTCATGCTGGAGGATGAGGATTTCAGCTATCTGCTAGCTGAAGAATTCTACCAGAAGGCTATTATCAATGACTCACGGTCTTCCATCACAGCTATCGTCAGAACCGTCTCTGTCACCATCACTGCTTCCAGAATCGCCAAAATTATTAGCGTGGAGTTCGATGGCCCTACCTCTCTCACAGACGCTGAAAAGGCCACTGCCTGGTCCTACATGCGTGGGGAGAACACACCAAGAGAGGCTGCTGCTAAGATGAAGAGGACTTTGTTTGAAGACGACGTCTACTTCATCAGCCACTTGTTTGACAAGAGTATGATCTTCAAGAATGGCACCCATGACATCATGACGTCAGAACAGCTGGAGTACACGTCTGCTGTCATCCTGAACCTTCGACTCAACTGGGCACAGATCCTATTTGAGATGATCTGCGATGCTGTTGGTGCTGTCAAGAAATCAATCAAGCAGAAACGGCCTTTTGTCAGGCTTATCAACACTCTTCTTCGGTCAAACACTAAACTTCATACCCACATATTTGCCTTTGAGAAGAAGAAAGTTCAGAAATCAATCCAGTTTACCAGCACCTTCATCATTAACACCCTCAAGCTGAAGAACGAGAAGAGAGTTCGGCAAGGTCTTCACCCTCTGGTCATCGTCCATACCTTGAACCCCCCTCCACTTAAAGTTATCAGAATAAATCCAGAGACAACCGTGGACTCTTTCATGGCAAAGCAGCTGAGCAAGAAGCTCTCCAAGGAAGCTGCTGCTGAAGGCTGCTCCTCCAAGACTGCTGATCCAGCTCCCTCAACTCACAAAAAGAAAAAGAAGATCTCTTCTGTTGAGGAGGAGCCGGTCCCTAAAAAGAGGAAAGTTGCTTTCTCTTCACGCACTGTTGCTGCTGCCGCTAACCCTGCTGGCCCCAAGTTAAAAGGAGAAAGAAGACAGCTGCTCCTTCTGCCTCTCCCATGCCCGAAGAAGCTGCTGAACCAGACGCTGCTCCCCTCCGTCCTCGCAAGCGTAAATCCAAACGCGTTGAACCCTCCGAACCCTTTATCCCTTTCGTTCCACCTTCCTCTCCAATTACTTCTTCCTCCCCTTCCCTTTCATCTTCAACAGCCCCTGCTGCTGTTGGGGAGGAGCCCACCGTTGAGCCTGTTGCTGCCACTTCCTCTCCTACTTCCTCTTCAACCCCTGCTGTTGTTGAGGAGGAGCCTTCTTCACCTGCTCCAATGAAGAAGAAACGCAGACTTCGTAAGAAGTCTGTGGCTCCGACACCCTCTTCTCCATCCTCTCAACCCATCGACACTATCCCTTCTACACCATCTTCTCCGCCATCTTCTCCCGCACCTCTCTCCACCATTCACCCAGAATCCTCACTAGCCATCGTACCAGTTCTCACACATTCTTCTCCCTCTACCTCCTCTCCTTACTTCTCTATGCCCGACCACTTCTCTCCTCTTGCCCCTCACATATCTACTCTTCTTTACCAAACAGCCTTTCTACCCGAAATCTTCCCTCCTATCTCTCAATACATCACCCCTATCTCTATCTCTTCTGACCTTTACCAGATTCTCTTTCCTTCCATCTCTTCTGCCACACATTCCTTTCTGTTTGACTTCTCTTCTATTTCTGACCTTCTCTACCCCTCTAATTCTCCTCCAAATTTCATTCTTTTCCCTGACTATCCTTTTCCATCCTACCTCTTAGAAGCTTCTTCTTCCTCTTCTCCTTCCCACTTCTCTGTCAGCAGCCTAGCCACTGACATTGAAGTTGATTCCAAACCCTCTTCTCCTCCACCTACCACCTCTGCTAACCACCCTGCTTCATCTTCCTCCTCTCCAAACCCTGCTCATCACCCTTCAACAAGCCATATTTCCATTAACCTCAACCCTTCTCTACCTTCCAACGCTGCTGATCCGCCGATCTTCTTCAAACAACGCCCACTTGCTCTTCCAACACGGTCTCAACTATGGCCCAAAATCGAGGTGCTCGGCCTATGGCCTCAACGCTTACTCATGCCACGATCTTTGACATCGCAAGATTGTCAATCAACGGTGAACGACATCGCTCAAGCTTTCACTACTCACCTCTGGTTCAAGATCAACTTTGCAGGCATGCCGCATCTCAAAGAAATCAAGATTCGTGGCCTCTTCAATGAGGTCAAAACCGGGATAGCTCGAGCAATTCTTAGCCGAAGGGAGGTTGCTGATTTCACCAATCTTCGCCTGGTCGAGCAAGCTGATGAAAGAGATGCTGCTGCTGAACAGCGTAGGGTTGGTGCCATCAGGGAGGAGAGAGCTACTCACTTTTTGAATCAAGCCCTGATTGAAGAACAGAACCAGCTACGAGAACGCCTAAATGACAGAATCAGAGTCTGGGTTGGAGACTACTTAGAACGAAGACGCTCTCAGCCCAACCTATTTTAAATCTGTTGGTATTTAGTTCTGTATCTTTGTTTTTAAACTATGTTGTTTTGCCAAAACTTCTGCTGTTTAAACAGCTTGTTTAATCACAGATGACTTAAATTTCTTTCAAAGTTTAAATTGCTTTATCTTGATATTATCTGCTCTATTTAAACTTCGTGTTTAAATCTGTACATGTTGCATGCATGCTTATCTCATAGATTTAAACACTGCTTTACTTAGTACTTGTTTTTAATGCTTTTCTCTTGTAAGTACTTAGTCTAGCAGCCATCTCTCTACTAAGGCTTCTGTTCTGAGAGACATGTCTGCTCTTAATAAAAATCTTTAAGACATGTTATTATCTCAGTGCATGATTCAAAGTCTGCTAGTAGCTGAGATGATGACATCAACCAAATAGGAGGAGATTGTTGATTCCTATTTTTAGATTTGGTTGAGTCATCCTCTGATTCTATTGTACAGTGGCTAAAAGGTCTGCGTACCGATTAGTGTGGCAACTGTCTTAGAATCAATTTGTTTAGAACTATTTTAGTGTTAGTCTAGGCGCGTTTTGCAAAGCTTCTACAGCAACCTTGAAGGACCAGCAGACTTTGAAAGTCTGCTCAGAGATCGAAAATCAAAATTGGCCAAATATCAAAATATGACACGTGTGCACCTCTTTAGATATTTTCGAAAATATCTAGTCATTATGTCTTGATCAGATTTTCACTTTCAAGAAGTCAACTCGCATGCTTGACAACCTGTCGCTTCTGGCGAAGGCGAAGACATTACCCGTTTTGGCTAAGAAGACTTTCCAAGCTGCAGAGCCTGCAATCTGAAACTTTACTCGAATTGGGAATGTCTTCTCTGCACACTGCATCTCTGATGACTGCGGCTGATACATCTTCCAAAGCCCCGAATTGCATTCAATGCAATTGAACGTTGGACACAATTTACTCTGTCTCAATCCAACGGTTCAAAGATCTCTTCCTGGTATTTATTCAAGTCTTGAAGATCTGAACAACAACTCTTGCGCATTAAACTCTCAAGCTTCATCTTCAACACTAAAGCATTCAAGAGATCAAAGGACAAGGACTAACACTTCACTAAAATTTCTGAAGCTGCAGATCTGCCATCTTAAATTCATTCCAGCTTCATTTAGTTTGTCTTTAAACTGTTCCTTAATTCTGCACGTGAAGAGAACAATTAATCATTAATTGTCTCTCTCACCTTTATACACTTGGTTAAAAACTCATTTTGTACACGATCCATTAGTGATCTTACTCATAAACCTAGTGGATAAACAAGTGCACTTTTAAAATCCAAAGCTAACCACTTTGGTAGTGGATGTAGTACTATTCACAGTACGAACCACTTCAAATTCCTGTGTGCTGTTCAAACTGTTCTTATCATTCTCTATAACTGTTTGTACTTAATTGCTTCAGAATCTGTACTACCTTATCAGCATTCTCTCTAGTTCAGATTCTATCTAGTTTCCGCTGCCTTAACACTTCTCTTCAAACCTTTGTAAAATCATTAAGAAGTGTTTACGAAAAAGTTTTTATAAAACAAAACTAGGCTATTCAACCCCCCCCCTTCTAGCCTAGATTGAGCCTATTTCGGGACCAACATGAAGCTTGTTGGTTTTAAAGAAGCGAGAACTCTGATGTTGTTTGGTTATGTTGAGAATATTTTTACATAAGGTTATGCTTTTAAATATTTGGTGAAGATTCTTTGAACAAGGATTCAACTGAGTATTTTGCAGATTTGTTTGACAAGTAGTCAACAAAAAACATTGAAGAGTTGTTGAAAGGTAATTTTTTTTTTTTTGTGTGGGGGAAAACTACTTTTTGTATCAATGTAATATTTGGTGGAGATCAAAATAACCTCGTGCTTTCAATATTACAAATATTGTCAATCTACTCAATTAGTATGAAAAATTTCACCAACTTCGTTAAGTCTCCATTCAACCTCGTTAACAAGAGATGATGTGGACTGACGTGGGTGCTTGTGTGGATTTTTAAGGTTTCTTTCATCAAAATTCAAAGTCAGTGGTTCTCTATATAAAACAACTCTATTTACCTTCCCCTTATTATTACAAACTCAAAGTCCCAACCCCGATCTTTAAGGTCTTTACCCAGATCTTCAAAGCCCACCACCAACTTCTTTAACCTAGCCTCCCAAACCAAGCTCACAATCTTCAACACACCACCTACGACTACAAACCAACGACCAACCAATTCTACTACCGAGTTAATATTGAGATTCACCGACTCACCATCATCGATCTCCACACCCCTTTTGTCATCATCACCAACATATCCAATAAATATGTCATCATAACTGCTAGAACTACCATCTCTGGCACCAAATCTATCTTTCCCACACCGAAATCCACCATGAATACCTTTTACATATAATTTGAATTTTATTTTTTCAGGCTTTGATGTTTGGGTAAAATTTTTATACTAACCTTAAAAACATCATCCCATCGACTAGTCATCTTCGATCGCGGTGAACACCAAACGAAGACTTCAAATGGCAACTGGAGGCGAGAACTTGATGCGGTTGTGCAAAGTTGTCATTGTGTTTGCTTGTCATGCGCTGGGTAAATGGTCGGGATACGCTGGGATTTTCATTGGCGATGGTTGTGTTTCGTCTGGCCGGCGGGAAACACGTGGCAATAGAAAGGGTTTATAAGGGTGTGATTTTGGTCTCTTCGTTAAAAATAAATAATCAAGTCTCCAATATCAAAAGATGGAAATGAAATTGGAGGAACCCATTTGTTGAACCTGTGCTTGAGTTTTGTTGCGGAAGAAGGCATAAATTACAGTTTCATCCCTTAAAAGTGTTTGGTCTTCTAGAAATTACACACAAAAAACCCATAAAATTACATGCAAAAAGCCACTTAGTGAGATACTGGCCCACATAGTCCACGTTATTACTCCATTAATGAAGTTGGATGGAGACTTAACGAATTGGTGACATTTTGTCTAATTTTTTTTTTACATTAATGACACCCCCCCCCAATTTAAGTACATTGGTAACATTTGTAATATTGAAAGTACGAGGTTAAATGGGTCTCCGCCAAATAGTACATTGGTATAAAAATTAGTTTTCCCTTTTGTGAGAAGAGACTATAGTCAAAGGCGGGTCAATTTTTGCTTGATGTATAAGGATGAATTTTCCCAGTTAGGTCATTCTAATTATGGTTCTTGGAGCATTGACTTTAATAATTATCTTAAAATTTGTTACTTGTGGTCTGATGTATTTGACTAATCTAATAATCGTGAGTTAAATACACTTTCAATAGTGAAAGAGCTTCATGTTTGGCCAATTTTACAAGATTTTATAAATGGAGAATTTTGGTGGCTATTGCATTTGGGAAGTGTAGAATCTCTAGCCCCTAAGGGGGTGGTCCAGTGGTAGATATGGGGCTTCACAAAGTGTGAGGTCTCAGGTTCGATCCCTTCTCATGCCCCCCTTAGGAGGAATTTTTTTTTTTAAAAAAGTGTAGAATCTCTAAAAGTGATTTAGGAAAAAAAAACATGAGCATAGTTTTAAAATATAGTTAATTACTTTTTTTTTTACCATTGTACAAATTTAGGGTAACCGATTTGACCAACAAACTTCCAATATTCAAAATGTGACCAACGTACTCATGATTTGGGTAATGGCGTTAACTAGACATCCAAAATGGTAACATAGACTGCTGATGTGGACTATGGGTACGCCAGTAGTTTCGTTATCAATTTGGATTAAAGTTAATGACATTGGTCACATTTTGCCCAAATCATGAGTACATTGGTCATATTTTAGATATTAAAAGTTCGTTGGTCAAATCGGTTATCCTCAATTTGTACGATGATAAAAAAAAAGTAGTTAACCATTTTTAAATTATGAGTAGTGGAAGAAACTTCAACATGATATCAAATACTATGCAATCCAATTATTTCTAAGGAATATTTGGACGAAAAATTATTCTTAGGACAAGTTTTTCGTTGAGTAACAAAGAAACCATTTAAAGAAAATAGAGGAGATAAAAGAAATTTTGAAAAATATGGACGAGGAAAAAGATATTGCAAAAAAGAAAAAATAAGTGGTAGATGAAAGATGAAAAGAAAATGAATTAGAAGAGAAAGAGGATGATATTATTTTTTAAAATAAATTAGTGGTGATACGAAGGGGGAAGAATTGGTAATTGAAGATACATGTGGTGGCACAAAGGAGGAAGAATCGGTAATTGAAGATACATTGGTAAAATTGATAGTTCATGCGCTTAGGAGAATGATTTGAAAATGGAAATAGTTGCGGAAAGAAATAATTAAGTTATGTTTGTTGACCCAGAAGAAAATTTAATATTTTTTGGATGTTGTCTTGGGTGATAAGGGAGATTTTGAAGAATTATTTCCTCAAATATTTGTCGTCGAAAATTTAACAATTGAAGATGATAAATTAGGTGACAAAGTTTGCAAAAATATTTTAAATCATAGCGTGAAAGAGGAAAATATGGAATTTAAGAATATGTTTGCAAATGCTCAAGATTTCGAGATCGTTGATTTGAAAGTTCTTGATCAATATGTTGAGAAGATTGAAATTTATACTCCCATTGTTTTTTTCTTTTTCCGCAAAGGTGTTTCGAGGTCTTAAAGCCCAAAACTAATCTTCCGAATCGGGTCGGATCACAATAGTGGTAAGCTCTCCCAACAAGATATTTAACACATCTGTATTCTCACAAGTCTTGAACCTGAGACTTATGGTTAAACTAGAACAACTACTTAACAAACGGTTCTATGCGCTTGTTGGTCTCCTATTGATTTTCTTGGTATTGAACAAGTCCTTATTTCTAATTATTCAAATGCTACCAAAACCGAATCTTTAAAGTATTGTGAATCATCGTTTAATGGGTTCCAATATTTGATGAGCAAAAAAGATCGATATTCTATTCAAGTGTATAGTGAAGAATATACAAAATTTAATGAATACTCAAGATTGTATATATGTTGGATTGAAAAACTACATTATTGAGTTTGAAGATGCATGAGTTAATATTAAAGCATATTTTGATCGTAAAGAACTAGCTCAAAAGTTGTATGCCAAGTGTAATGTTCATTGCAAGTGAAGATGAAGTCTAAAGTTCAAATTCAAGTGTACGAAATATTGATAGTTGCAAAAATTGCATTGAACATTATTGCTCGAGATGACGATGGACCACATATTTTTGTGAGCTTGGTTTAAGTGAGGCAATGTTTGATTTTAAACCCAAGCCTACTACAATTATAATTATAAATCGTTTATGAGTTTTTATTATTTATTATTTTGAGGTCAATTTGAGAAGAACTAGAATTAGAACAAGAAATATATAGGGAAGAATTTAGAGAGAGCCTTGGATAATTTTCTTCACTGCATCCCTTACTAAAAATAGAACCACTAACAACTTACATGGTAACTAACTACCCACTAACATGATAGTTACCGACTAGCTACCCACTAACATGAAAGTAACCATATCATTCCTCCCTCTTTTAATCATCGTTGTCCGCAAGGATAAAGTATGGATAAGACTTTGGGTGGAGGGTGGTCGCCATCGAAGACGACGGGAATAACGCTGGCCATCTGGGTGGCACCAATAATCATGTTCTTGACGCAATCAGTGTTCCTAAGGTAGTCAACGTGGCCGTCGTGGCAACTAGCAATCTCGGTAGCACCAATTTCATCGTATTTTTTGCTAACGCCGCTAGTGGTGGTCGCCAAGGCCATAATGGGAGCAGTAGTGAGGGTGGTTTTGACTGGGTCGACCTGGAGAAAAAGGTAGAAGGATATGTAGTGTTTTTAGCGAGGCAATTAGCATTTGAGGGGGGGAGATTTTGAGATGTTTAATTGGTGGGGAGAAGAAGGAGAATGAGAGTGAGAAAATTAGAGCTTTTTGGAAGAAACAATAGAAGTTGTGGTTGAGATTGCCATGGGAGGATGAGAATTGAAATTAGGGAGAGAAGGGTTGAAAGATGATAATGGAGGTGAGGTTTGCAAACGTTGTTATGGAACTCCGCATTTGACTTTCCATGGTTGTCCATCGAACCGGGAACCGTCTCTGATACCTATTATACGAACTAGAATTAGAGGGAGAGAATAAGGGAAATTAAAGAGAGAGGCTTGGAAAAAATTTCTCCTTATCAATAATAATATATCCCTTTATGTTGGAAAAATTGTGTTAAGAATGAAATTGTGCATTTTTGTGGCATGGATTTCTTCACATGTCTTTTGTGTAATGACAAGGGTAATTGTGGAATCGTGTTCTACTCTATGAGAACATCGAAATCATATATTTATTTGTCCAATTTGGTGTTTGGATGAATAAATTATGATAGATTAAAGTGTGTTCGTTGGAAATGGGTTTATCCCACATTGAAAGATTAACAAAAACTTGAGTGGTTTATATACAAATATCTTATGTGGTAAGGGTAAGCTTGTATAGAATAGAGGCTCTCTCGCGCACGCCTGCGCAGGGGGGGTGCAAATCATGGTCCAGTTTAGTCTTTGGGATACCGTACTCATGTGCGAGCGCATCCCGCGGACACAAATGTCGAACCGAATTTGCCTGTTCAGACCAACCCACGTTTTGTTAATTGTTCTTTTGATTTTGTAACTCCAACATTAATAAAAGACTTTATGGGTTGTTATTACCAGCTTTAATGAGAGATATTATTTGCCTATTAATTATGGATTTATTTCATCATCAATGTGGTTATTTAATTAGTCTCTTGTTCACTCCTATAAAAGGAGTTTATTTCTACAATTACAGAACACACGAAAAAAAAAACACGATTGAGAACAATCTCCATTTCTCCTCTGCATTCTGCAAATCATTGAGCGAATTCCTTTGGC
The DNA here is from genome assembly GCA_013146195.2 of Codonopsis lanceolata. Classification (NCBI taxonomy): domain Eukaryota; kingdom Viridiplantae; phylum Streptophyta; class Magnoliopsida; order Asterales; family Campanulaceae; genus Codonopsis; species Codonopsis lanceolata. The sequence continues at coordinate 152,786,822 of CM028378.1, read as the reverse complement.
CTCCTGTTTTCTTATTGGTGATAGAGTCAGACACAAATTCGGTTTGCCGGAATCTCCATTTCTCCTCTGCATTTTGCAAATCATTGAGCGAATTCCTTTGGCCTCCTGTTTTCTTATTGGTGATAGAGTCAGACACAAATTCGGTTCGCCGGAATCATTAGTGCTGAAGGTTTCTCTGATGTCTCCGTTGTATCCTGGGAGACAGACTCGGATCTGAAGTCTACCTGCAGACCTGAAGTCTACCTGCCCACCTGAAGTCTACCTGCAGACATGAAGTTCACCAGCAGACTTGAAGTCCACCAGCAGACTTGAAGTCTACCTGCAGTCTTAGAATACAAAACAGTAACCATTTTCAACTGTTTTCAATTATGTATTTGATTTAATTATTGTTTTTCCCTGTACTATCTCTAACACTTTATTATTCACCTAATGGGACTATTTATAGCAGTCCTGTAAACTAAATACAACCATAAAGTAATAAATTAAAGGTGGAGGGAATGGAAAAGTGGGGAGTGGGGGAAATGGGGAGTGAAAATAATCGTAACATTCCTCCCCCTTTAATCAACCTTGTCCGCAAAGATAAAGATCGCAATCATCTTCTGGCACGCGACTGTTGACGCTAAAGATGAAGAGAGTAGCGTCAGCCAACTGGCGGCATCGATAATCATATTTTTTATATATATAATTAGCATGTCCAGGGTAGTCAAATTGACCATATGGGTGGCTAGCAGTCTCATACTCAATGACGACGGTATTAATGGTAATACTTCTGGAGGACAAGTGTAACGCCCCAAACTCGGGTCCGACCATTTGGACCCAAAATTTGGTCACGTCACCAACAATCAATACTTAAAATCATAATAAATCCCAACACTAATAATTAATCAACATTAATATCCCTCAATTGTAATTAAAATACAACCACCAATGTCTGAAACGAAATCCAATATAAAGCTAATTAAAATTAATAAAATTTTCAAAGTACGAATGAATTATAAATGTCTAAAACTTCTTTGACCATCTTCATCCATCTACTCGAAACAATTCATCTAGCCAAGCTAAATGTCACCTGGAAGAGAAAGAGTAAGATAGGGTGAGCGAACAATGCTCAGCAAGTTCATATACAACCCCTCCGGTTACTAAGGAGGAGTTGACCGAAATAAATTAAGGAATCAAAATCGAAAGTTCCAATATCTAAAATGTGAAAATCAAATAGTCAAAGTTTAAATATTCAGATTTCAATATATATTTTCAGGATTCCAAGTGAAGGATAAAGATACAACAAACGACTCGAGTAATCCAATTGTCACCAACCGTCCCATACCAGCTGGCGACAACGGACGACTCACAGATAAATATTTAGGATTCCAAACGAAAGATAATAATACAAAGGACGACTTGAGTAGTCCAATTGTCACCAACCGTCCCATACCAGCTGGAGACAACGGACAACTCACAGATACCAAGATCACATAAGCGGTCAAAGACCTGTTCGAACAATGTTCCGAAAAATTCTAAAGACCCATAAGGGTAAAGGTTTCAAAAGGGTATATCCGGATAACTAACCACATGTCTAGTGGTTAAAGGGTTTCGAAAGGTCACATTAACCCGTGACTAGGTAAATCGAAAGGTCACATTTACCCGTGACTAGGTAAATCAAAAGGTCACATTAACTCGTGACTAGGTAAATCGCAAGGTCATATTTACCCGTGACTAGGTTGTTTGACTTAGTGATCAAGGTAGAAACTTTTAAATAATCAAATACATTTTACAAAATGAATTACAAACACATTTATGTATCAAATAGATATCTCACATAAAACATGATAGGTATGTGAGATTAAACGAAGGAGCATAATTATGAGTAATCAAATGAACGAAATCGACGGAGTTCAAAATCAAATACCGATACAAAATCGGCACACGTTTTCAAGGAACGACATTTATCAAAGAAATAACGGAAGCCTAACAGTATGAAACGAATAATTCAAAAGACCTAAATGAGGTATAATCCCTTACCTCGAAACTGCTTAGCGTAGATGATCCCGCAACATGTACGTTCGTCCTAACCTTGCTTGTCCAATTCTATAATCAAATATATAATAATTACTAAACTATAATTGTATTGATTAACACCTATTAATTTCTAATAATAATAATGATAGTTGTAATGCCTATTAATTAATTTAGTTAAACTACTATTCACGCACACACAAAAACACACACACTATTCACGCACACAAAACACAGAATAGTACACTGTTTGGGTTTATTTTATTTTTATTTATTTATTTTTTATCCACCTATTGACTTTTGTTCATTATATATATATATATATTCTATATAATCATTATCACCTATACTCATAAACCCAATCTCTATTCTCTTTACTGCTTCAAGGTACAGATCGTCTCTCACATTTTTTTTTTAAAACTAATCTAATCACCAACACATGTAATCATGGCTCTGCACACACACTGAAGAGCACACACACGAATAGCGCACACACACACTACACCTTAAAAACACACACACACAATGTTATGCATTATATATTGTTATATATATATATATATATATATTGATATTATGTTATGTTTATACATTCACAAATCAATCGAATAGAGAAGGAAGAAAGAAAAAAATTTGTGTACCTCCTCTACTGCTGCCCCGGCGGCTCTCTCCCTCTCTCTTCTTTTCTCTCTTTTTTTTGTTTTTGTACTCCGTTAATCGATAAAAGGGTTTTCTCCTCCTTTAACCCTTATTTATACCGAAACCCTATTAGGTTTTCTAACCCTAACATTAAATGGGCCAAGACCAATCTTTTAATTTGGTAATATTATAATTAAACCTAGTCACAAGTGGGCCAAACTCAAACCAATTTAATTAGTTACTTAATAGGTTCAGAGCATTAATCTAACACAATAATTATGACATTAATTATATAGGTCCAAAACGATTGTAATATTAATTAACACGAATTAATATTTTTTATTTAAAATTATCGGGGTATTACAACAAGAGACGAAACAACCATTGATTTGGAGAGACCCTACCAATTTCGTTTGTTTTCCTAACAATTTCTTTTCCTTTCCTAACAAGTTCCTTTTCTTCCCTAACAATTTCGTTTGCTTTCCTAACAAGTTCTTTTGCTTTACTAACAGTTCCTTTTGCTTTCCTAGCATTTTCTTCTTCTTTCCTAACAGTTCTTTTCGCTTTACTAACAGTTCCTTTTGCTTTACTGGAGGGGCATCCACTCGGGCTCCTATGAATTTTGGGAAGAGTAATTTTCATGTTGGTGTGGTGATCTACTGTGGGTTTGTGGGCATGATGGTGGTGACGGCGTAGGTGTGAGAGAAGGGGTTGATGGTGTTGGTGGCCCCAGTATAGAAAACTCGCAAAGCTTGCAACTCAGTTAACATTGTTTGCAAGGTTGCAATAATTCATACGAAACTAGATACTTGTCAAGCCAAAGTTTTGAAAACATTGTTACGGAACTTCGCATTTGACTTTCTACAGTTGTCCATCGAACCGGAAACCAGCTCTAATACCAATGATAAGAACTGGAATTAGAGGGAGAGAATCAGAGAAATTAAAGAGGGATGCTTGGAACAATTTTCTTTATTATCAATATATCCCTTTATTATTCTTCTAATGAAAGTATTTATAGTAATCTTGTAAACTAAATACAACCATAAACTAATAAACTAAAGATGCGAGAAATGGGGAAATGGGGAAAATGAGGAGGGGGAAATGGGGAATTAAAATAAATGTAACACAATTGCTATCGTATAACCTAATCACTCTAGAAATAAGTTTTATAAGTTCAAGCCAAATAGGTTTTCCTTATAAGATTAGGATTTCTAACGAAATTAGCCCTAATAGTCTTTCGTCGAAGGGTATGATGACAACTTGGAAAAAAAAAGACCTACGAATCTCACATTTTTGTAACTCAAAAAATATAAAGTATGATCATTTTAAACTTGCATATGAAAAAAAAGTTAAATCAACTAATCTATATATATATAAAAGCTAGGTAGTCTAAAAGAGGTAAAATCCCGCCAAAATGCACTTGCTAAAAAAGGAAAGTCATCTTTAAGTATTATTATATAGTAGTTAGCATGCATTGGGAACACAAATCTGATTAATTGATTACACAATTCTCAAGATTTATTGAAAATGTGCAAATATGCACATGTTGTAGAAAATACCAAGTTTCTATGTAGTAGTATTTAATATGGGTAGTCACCCATGTGAAAATCTGTTAATACAAATCTCTTTTGGTACATACTTAATTTACTGATTAATTAAAATTAGCAAATAACACTGGAATAAGAACAAATGTGCTATAAAAAACATATTCATTGAATACTTGTGATTACAAAATAAAATATAATCACAATTAATTATAAAAAGTTTGCTATGAAAATCTTCATATATGACTTATCTGTATTTGAAACTTTTGTCTCTTTCATCGTATCCGAAATTATAATATCAAAACAAAATTTATTTTTGCAAGTAACCACAATTAATTATAACTTATTGGTAAATCATATGAACATATACGATTAAATTATAGTAGTAGATACCAACCACAAATTTCAAATATTTAATAAATCTATATGTTATATAGAGAAGAATATACATCTGAATTACTATTTATATTACTTAAGATCCTAAATTTTAATAACAAAAAATATTAATTATTAAACTCTATAAAATTATGAACGAGAAAATGATTCAAACAATTCATAAAATATTTGATTAAATGATATCAATTATACCGATATAATTTGTTTCATTCATCATGTTTTTTCTTTATTTTTTTATTTTGTTTATTATCTTCATTTTATTTGTGTATAATTTAATTAAAATAGATATATATGCGTGCGTTTAACGCACGGGTGTAAAACTAGTAAAGGTCTAAATACAAGGTTTTTATGAGTAATACTCCCAAAAATACCTTTTTTCTTTTCTTATGAACAAAGAAAAAGAAAATAAATAGAGATGAAACTATCAAGTTAGTGTGACATGAAAATGCGTTAAAACTTTCCAATCCTTTAGGGCCGGAAATACATTTAAAAAATAAAATGAAAGAATTATTTTTCATCTACAGGTTTTTTAACACATGCAACATTTGAAAACGACATGTAACAACCAAAATCTTAAAAAATGCACGTTTGTTTTAAGGGTCGCGCTATTCAGACCACCCCAACCCTATATGTTGACCCCCCAAAATTCTCAACTTCCTAATTTACCCTTCTTCTCCAAGTATTTAGTCCCCCTCACCCGCCTCCTCCCTCTCCCACCTCTACTGCGTCTTCCCTCCCCTCACCTCCACTGCGACCTATCTCTCTCTCTCTCCTAGTGCTCCGCGCCCAACGCCAATCCCGAAGAGCTCCCATCTAAACCCAAGATGAAACTCCCAAATCCATTTTGTCTTCCCTAGATTTGGTCGAATTCGTCTTCGCCTTCTACAACTCCACAGTCGGCTCCTTCTTCATCGTCCCTCTTCTTCTCCACTACCTTCCGACCCAGATTTCCCTTCATCTTCACCACTGGCTCGTGCTCCATCTCCGTACCTCCATCTCTGAACAAAGCAACAATTCAAGGGTTTCGAATAACACAAGGTTGTTCGATCTACAATGGAGGTAGGGAAGAAGTGAGGTGCTTCGAGGTGTGATGAGGACCCAAGATCTCCTAGAAAGGATTTAGGATGAATGACTCCACGGCCACAATCTTCACAGAAGGTTGTTGTCCAAGTTGCTCCATTTTAGCTAACTTGCCACTTTGACCCCCTGAAGTATCCAAACAACCTGAAGTATCCAAACAATTTTACAAGCTTCCAAACTTGACAAATGAATTCCCGATCTCTTGGAAACACTTTCAAGGCTAGTCATGATCGTATCATACTCCTCCTCTTGAAAAGGATTTGCCCTCAAATCCGCTCTTGATCGGTCATTAAAGTGTCCTTTGATTCGAACTTGAGACCCATACCATGGTCTATTATTCCAACCTTTTTTCCCTGAATCAAACACCTCATGGTCCTGAACACTTAACAAAACTTTCTTACCCTTACTCTCAACTAGCATCCTTCTTTGATCTTCATGCACTTGGCTTGGCGTTAATGGCACGGGTGTGATTGGCTCTTGATTACACATGAAGGAATATTTGTTGGTGAATCTATCATGCTTCACTTGACGATCATACTGCCATGGCCTTCCAAGTAATATATGGCTTGCATTCATAGGAACCACATCACATAAGACTTCGTCCTCGTAGATTCCTATATGAAATATCACAAGCACTTGTTTCTCCACCTTCACTTCTCCACAATCATTCAACCATTGTAGTTTGTAAGGTTGGGGATGCCGTGAAGCTGACAAACCCAACTTTTCCACCATGAGAGCGCTAGTGACGTTGGTACAACTACCTCCATCAATAATCACACTACAAACCTTGTCTTTGATGCGACACCGTCTGTGAAAGATGTTATCACCTTGACCATATTCTTCCTCCTTAGCTTGCATATTCAACACACGACGAGAAACCAAAGCCTCTAGATTTATAAAGTCCCCCTCGACTTCAATGTCTCCATGTTCATCTTCCTCTTCTTCTACCACCCCATTGCCATGTACCACCATAACCCGTTGATTGGCACACTCACGTGCAACGTGTCCCCACCCTTTACACTTGAAACATTGTACTTCCTCAGACTTCAACCTAGGATTTTCAGCTTTCCCTTGGGGCTCTTGCAAAGTCATAACCACTTTTGCTTCAGACTCAACTTGCTTATGATCTTATCTTGTTGCTGCACCTGATTTGAACTACTTGGACGAGTGATACTCTTCCTCTTTTGTTGTTGCTCTATCTTAACTGCCATGTGCACCATTTCACCAAAATCCTCATATTGGTGTAAATCAACAATATCCGCAATAGTATGATTCAAACCTGTAAGAAATCTTGTCATTGTTACTTCGGCATCTTCACAGAAATTGGCCCTAACAGTCAACATCTTCATTTCCTTGTGATAGTCTTCAACACTTTTCGATCCATATGTCAATTTCTGCAATTTATTTAGAACACCCCTATAATAGTGGCTAGGAACAAACCGATGACGCACAAGACGTTTCATCTCTTCCCATGTAGTAACTGCAGGCATCTCAATTCTTCTCCTATCAACTATCATTTGATCCCACCAGATACTAGCATATTCCATGAACTCGGCGGCAGCTAATTTGACTTTCCTCAATTTAGTGTAGGTATAACAATCAAATACTTTCTCGATTTTTCTTTCCCAATCAAAATATTCATCTGGATAACTTGACCCCTTAAAAAATAGAAATCTTTAACTTAATTGTTCCCCAATTATTTTCCTCTCTCCTCGGAATCTCTGGCCTTCCTCTACCATGATTTTCTCCTAACCCAAGCTCATCAAATTCTTCATCTAATTGGTTACCTCTTTGAGCCCTACGTTTCCTAGGTTCCTCCCTTCGCCTATCCTCCTCAAGTCTATCAAATCTCTCATCTATTTAAGCAAACTTAACCTTAACCTCTTCCATGTGAGCGAACATCGCCTCCATAAATTGTGTCGAATTAACAAAAGGAACCCCTTTAGCTGGAGTTTCGTCAGTCATGGTGATTGTTGGTTGATTCTCTCCCTTACGTGTATGCACTCAAGATCACAATTTATTTTAATTTTTAAATAACAAACCCTAGAACAATTATAATTTCAAAATTGAAAGACATCACGATTAAACAAGGATTGATGATCCAAGTTCAAGACAACTAGATGAATAATAAAATCACAATAACAATTTTATTATTTTTTTATACGAACACGAGCCCTAGCGGAAATTAGGGTTTAACAACTAGAACGATAATACACAAAATTTAAGATAAAATGAAATTACCGTAACTAGGATTGCTCTGATACCAAATGATGGGGACCCAAGATCTCCTAGAAAGGATTTAGGATGAATAACTCTGCGACCCAACGCCCTCGAGATGACGTGAAGCACAATTGGGATGATTCTCCAACTGATAAGTCGAAATTATAAACAACGAATCCACAATATTTATAATCCGAGCTTCCAATCCAAGACACTCAAATAAGAACATAATTTTCTATCCAGAAAATCAACTTAATTTTTATTAATCAAAATTCAACTCCCTAAATAATAATTAATAATGTCTTTATATAGGCTTACAGAATAAATCCTAATTGCTGTAGGAAAAGAAAACTAAATAAAAAGGAAACTTTTAAACATAAACTTTAGGAACAAGAAACCTAAATAAAAAGAAACTAAACCCTAAAAATACTCAAACAGTAAAACCCTATATTTTAAAAAAAAAACGACAACTTTTCTGGACACCTTGCGATCGCAAGCCTGTGGCCCCTTGCGGCTGCAATCTTCACAGAAGGTTGCCGTCCAAGTTGCTCCAATTTTGCCGACTTGCCACTTTGACCCCATGAAGTATCCAAACAGTTTTCCAAGCTTCCAAACTTGACAAATGAATTCCCGAGCTCTTGGAAACACTTTCAAGACTGGTCAAGATCGTATCAAGGTGAGATGGAAAAAGGAAAAAGGGTGGGACGAAAGAGGCGGTGGATGGGAGGGAGAGAGAGATGTGGGTTGCTGTAGAGGGGGAAGGAGGCAGTGAGGATGTCTAAATAGTTGGAGAAGAAGGGTAAATTAGGAAGTTGAAATTTTTGGGGGTCAACATATATGATTCGAGGTTTTGAATTGCGCGACTCTTGTTTTAAAAACATTTTACAGCACCGTGGAATTAGATGTAAATTTTACACAAAATAAAGGGAAAAATACCAAAAAGTCCCACCAAAAAATTCATATATCTAAAAAGTCCAAAAAATAATTTTTGTATCAAAAAAGTCCTAAAATCATAATCTTCATACCAAAAAGTCCAAAACTAAACGTGTCTACAACCGTCGTTATGTTAAAAGCTTTTTTTTGGATGAAAATTTATTTTTTCTTTTCATTTATGAAAATTTTAATAAGAATTGTATTGCATTTTAATACTATTATTATTATTAAAACAATAATATTAGTATTATAATAGTAATATTATTATCGGCATTGACATTATTAGTATTAAATACTAAAATTCTATTTAAAAAATTAATTTCTCAATGATCCCAAAACAATTATTCAATCTATATAATCTAAAAGTAATCTTTTAATACTAAAAATTAAAAAAAAAAGTTAACCTTTACACTTTTATAAAATTGTGGTAGGAATATTAGTAGTAGTATTAATAAAAATAATTATTAAATAATAATAATAATATTAATATTAATAAAAATAATTATTAATTAATAATAATAATATTATTAATAAAAATAATTATTAATAATAATAATTATTATTAACAATAATAATTAATTAATAATATTATTATTAATGACAATAATTATTAATTATTAATAATAATATTATTAATAAAATATTCATATTAATAGAATTTTTTTGTTTATTTTTATTATTAATAGTAAGTTATTTGTTTTTGTTGTGGTTATTTTTTATTATTAATATTTTTATTATTTTATCTAAAAGATTGAATCATTAAAATCATTGAAGTTAAAAATAAGTTTTTTTTCAAACAAAACCTCATACTCTAACGATGTTAGTAGAAGTGTTAAGTTTTAAAATTTTTGGTATTAAGAGTTTAATTTTGAGACTTTTTAGATAAAATAATTATTTTTGAAACTTTTTAGATATGAGAATTTTTTAGTAGTACTTTTTGGTAATTTTCCCCAAAATAAACCCTCCTAGAACCTTTACGAAGAGAGAGAAACGTACATAACCTGACTCTCACGTTCTATATTCTCTCTTTGTATTCGAACAAACTAAGTAATCAACACTGCCACAGTACCAAAACTTCATAGAGAGAGAGAGAGAGAGAGAGAGAGAGATAAAAAATGGATGAAAGTGCTTCTGCTAAGAGATGGCTTCCTCTTGAAGCTAATCCCGACGTTATGAACCAGGTTTCTCTCTAATTCATGAAATTTTCCGTATTACGTATTTGATCTACAGCTTAATTTCTGTTCAATTGATAGAAATATCGATGATTATATCACTATGGAATAATGAGTTATTTGGAACTGTCTATCTGATTTTATTGCCTTCGCTTTTTATTATTTTTCTCGGCAAACAAACAGTTGGGCATATTCAGAATTGTTAAATTGTGAAATCCGGTGTTAGAGCGATTGCCATTTTAGTGAACACTTTTGAATCTATTATTCATTGGTTTTTGGTCAATCGAGAGCCAAGATAATGTTGGTTTTGGTTCACGTAGATCTGATTTATGTAAATTAATACTTCTATTTTCCTCTAATAAGTGATGACATCAAATGATTTTAATTTAGTACTAACTGTTTGGGCTATTATCCGCCATGGAATTTGTTTAGCTCCCTGTGATATAAGTAACTATGAGAGCATTGAGTATACGTGGGGTTTTCTCATTTAATGTTTATATAACAATCCATTTATTTGAATAGTTCCTTTGGGGCCTTGGTGTTCCGGTGGATGAGGCAGAGTGCTATGATGTGTATGGTTTGGATGATGAACTATTGGAAATGGTCCCAAAGCCAGTACTTGCTGTGCTCTTTCTATATCCCATCACGTCAAAGGTTTGTTGTAAAGGAATTATGTTTTATCTTGCTTTTGGTTAGGCTGGCATTTATCTGAGCCTGAAAATATTTTTCTTTTCTTCTTAAGAATGACTCTCACTTACTAATTTTGTATCGTCAGAGCGAAGAAGAGAGAATACACCAGGACAGTGTAAAGAAGGTGAGTCCTTTGTTATCTCTTACTGATATGTTCTTTATTGATGAATAGTTTGAAAACTTGAATGGCTACAGTTGATATTATCTGATTAAGACAGAACCAAAATAGACAAGTATATATATTTTTGAATTGAATGAAGCAAGATGGTAATATCCTGCTTGCCATGAGAACAAAATAAAAAATGATTCAGAAGTGGTTGTACAATGTTGTAGAAGTCTCATTCCTTTGAATAAAGCTGTTGCTGCACATTTGTTGTCCATCTCAATGATCATGAGGCATTCTGCTGAATTCTCATACTTCGGATTGTGCCCTTAAAGGGATTTTGCTAGCTAAAAGTATATTCAGAATTTTAATTATGCTGTTGAGAGAAGCAGTTCAAGATTGTATGTTAGCATTCAGCTGGTGTTGTGCTATTTTTTACATCTTCTTGGAAACTCTGGTTATCCTTGTACTAGTAGAGTTTGGGAGCACAATTCAAGCCTTTGTGATGCCTAAATACCTCGATGCAGCTAACAGGAGCATCTCAAGTTTTTTCTTATCGGATAATCAAAAGATTATAAATCAACGTTTGATGCTGATCTTAACAGTTTCTTAGCCTCATAATTGATTTAGTCTCAACTTATAATAGTATTGTTCAAGTTATGGTCGGGTATTTGTTGTTTCACAAAATGGAAAGTGCTACCATAGCTCGTTGTATGCTTAACAGTGGCATACCTACTCCATGGTATGGTGGTAGCATGATAAGATTCAGTGACAACAATGAAAGAAGGGGATTTTGTCAGAAGGCAATGACATAATTGACTTCAGTTACTTCATTGGGGATCTTGATAGATCTGCTGTGATGTTTTAGACTTGATGTTTGATGTTGCAATAGGACAACAGATAGTTGTTTAGGGGCGGTGTTAAGGTATGGTTGCCATGATGATGGTGAAGGAATGAGTTCATATAATTTTGTATTTTGGTGATGTACAATAGTCGGTTAAGAAGAATGACATATCATTATCAACAAAAATGCTAGAGGTGAGCAAGACCTAAGCTAAAATGGATGACTATAATAAATAAAGGATATGAGTGAGCGGGTAACCAAAAGAAATTCCCTTGGGCTGAACCAAGTGGCTGGCAAAGAAGGATTCATTAATTCATATAAGCCATCCTCAGGCTTGGACAAAGGGATCAGTTGAGTTGAGCAAGGTACAAACAATGTTGTTCTTCTTTGGATGATTGCTCTGTGTTACATAAACATGAAAAAAATTATGAAAAGAACCCCAAAGATGTTGCAAAATAACCATGACAACATGAAAAGAACGCCAAAATATGTTTCAAACAAGAAACAATTATGCATTTCCAAAACCACTCTATCTCATTGGAGTTCCTTTTTTCTTTTTATGATGTCAGAAATTGAGTTTTTATTTCATAAATAAGCCTGCAACTTCACCTTGTTCTAGTTTGTGCACAAACAAAGCATGCTATATATTTAAGTTTTCTGTAGGAAGGTTTAATATATTTAAGTTAAATTGAGCTAAAATACGAGACCCCCTTGGAATTGTATTATGATACAATTAGTGGGCACGATTTAGTGATAATCTTTTCCAATGGAAAATGAATTTCACCATCCGTGACAAAAACTCAGGACGGGGGACATCGCCCCCGAAATTGAAGGCCTTTCCCAGATTGGCCCTACAACCCATGCTGATTTATGAGCTTAATAGGCAAGAGGTATCTAAACATTTTTATGCAGAACTTCCAATCTGAGAAGAATGGATTTATTAATTTTTGACAATATACTCGTCTTTAGGTGTTTCATGAGTTCTTCACCCTCTTTCAATAAGATTTGGATTTTTTCATGCTTTCTGACTCAGGACATTAGTAGTGAAGTTTACTTCATGCGGCAAACTGTGGGAAATGCCTGTGGAACAGTTGGTCTCCTTCACGCTGTGGGGAATGTCACTTCAGAGATAAAACTCAGTAAGTCTTTTACTTTTGTATATTTCTATTACATTACTTTTCATGGATTTGTTTACAAGTATAGCCACTGGGTAATGGTGTTTAACATTATGCCAACAACTCTTTTAAGATCCTGAAAAGTTTTCCCTTCTATGTTTGACTACTGTTGATAAGTTCTTATTAGTAAATAAATAAAGAAATATTTTTTTTTTGCTTCTTACTCCTCGTCCTGCCACAGAGTTTTTAAATTATGATCTCTATATCTGCTCTCAATTATCTTTAGGTAATCTTCTTGTAAACTCATCTTTCACTGACTGGAATTTTGACCTGGAGAAAGGTCCCACCTTCGGCCTACCTTTTGAAGAATGTGAGTGTATGATAGTGTTTTTCCTAGATTTTCAAGGTTGTTTGACATGCATATGAAGTTTCCTGCGGTTCGTTTGAGAATCTGGAAGGGCACCACTGCATGTAGAGGCAAATAGAAGATTGTTCACTTGCTCCCTAGATTTCTGAAGGTTTCTCCACGTACATCTGTAAACTCCTGCTAGATAGGTGAATTACGGGGTACCATGGGATGAGAATGCAAAAACAAAAGCACTTACTTGTTCCTCATCTACTTTATCTCGCTCTCTCTCTCAATTCAAATAGGCACTAATGCAGCATGCATTTTTCTCTTTCACTTTACCATCTGGAAGACAAATACTAGAAGATTAATTGACTATACAGTATACTCTTAGCAATTGCAACATTTTCCTACCATCATGTTATAGACTTTTTCTTCCCATGCTTGACACTTCTGGAAGGGTGGAGCGCAGTGTTTTTTCATCTCCACTAAGTTTCATCGATTAGTATCACCATAGGACCTCTTATTCTGTAATAAAATATCTTTCAGCTTTCTATAATTCCTATTTCCTGAGTTCTCTCCCCTTATTCTCCATTCACTTATGTGAAAATTTACGGACTCACCTGGGCGACGCTGCTTTTTGAGGTAGAGTTGCAGGGAATCCCCATGTTTGTTTCTTCTTCAGGCCACTAGTATAAGTCTATCCGGGATCAATATATTTTTACTTGTTTCTTGTTCTGAAGCATTCACAGGGCCGTTCCTGAACTTTTGGGGGCCAATGGCAAAAATGATAAAATGGGCCCCTATAGATATAAAAAATAAAATTTTGAAATAAATAAATTTTCAATTTTTCATCTTTCAAAGTATTCAATTGGTATAGCATCTACGAGCATACTAATATATAAGTATATGAAAAATTACTTCGTTTGCATATTTCGGTACACTAGTTATTTTCTATCTTGATTTGGTAATTTTCTTATATATTAAAATATACAAAATGTCTATGAAGCATATCTATAAGATATTTCAGATTTATTCACTCTTTTAAGATCTTTCTCAACTATATCATCAAATTATATCACCTTCTCTCATTTTTTGGCTCATTTGTTACATGTTCATTTGGTTTTTTTGTTGATTATTCGATTATTGTAATTCGTTAATCCATATTCTAAGATAATTAGGTTTTTTGTTGATTAGGGGTGTCATTTTATTATTAATGAGCTACTAAAAATGTCAATTTTTAAAAAAATTTGACTTTCAGACGGGAACTCTTTACCCGAAACGGAGGGAAGGAGGGAGTATATAATACTTGATAATTCACAACTCAAAAATAAAATAAATTTTACATAACTTTCAAGGAGTATATAATACTCCATAATTCACAACTCAAAAATAAAATAAATTTTACATAACTTTCAGAGTTCAAAAGTAAATAAAATTAACATGACTTTCAAAGAGTTGAACCCATGACCTCTCAACCAAATAAAAACACTTCATCCAATGGGCCACTAAATCACAAATGAAATTCAAGTGACAGTATAATATTTATATCTATATATGGCTGTATTATAAGTTTGGGCCCTTCCAAATTGGGGGCCCAGGGCCGGCCCTGAGCATTCAGCTAACCAAACACTGAAATTAGGTGGGGTGCAAATATTTTCTAGACAACATCTGGTTTAATTTTGGTAAATTAACAACTTCATATGACATTCTCTTACTGCTCTGAGATCAAGGGGCACCCAACTGTTTCCAGTTTATGGTTGTATTAATTATAAGGCAAGTATTATGTTGTTACATGTATGTTTAATGGATACCTCAGCTCTGAAGTTCATATATATTTCGGGATTTATCTACAGAAAAATTTCCCTCCCATGGTATTATATTGCTTCTCAAAAACTGAACAGTTTGTAAAACAGCTTTCTGGATGAAGATTTACTTAAAGAGTGCAAAAACTGTTTTAAGCCGACATGCACTATCCAGAACTTTTCAATCAATGAAATGCAACATGAAGATTTGTTGCAATGAATCTGACTTGTCAGAGAGCAAATTCAGTTAAACTACGTTGAGGGCCTTGAGGCTGTTATTTTTGGCAACTGTTTTTAAAAGGGTGATCTAAGCACATGAAAGTGGTCAGCTATTATCTCCTTACAATCTTAAAACTTACAAAAGACGGTTTTTATACTATTACCATGAAGTACGAAGAGAAAAATTAGAGGCTTGAAACCAAAGACATGTTTTTGAATCACTGTTCTTTGCTTGTTTCTTGTTGTCTTTAATTGTAGCACGGTTAAGATATCTTTCGTTATCTTTTTCTCTTTTCTGTTTGAGTACTGCAAATATCATATAAATTTCTATGATAAGGAACTTCGGATGGTACTTGCATTTGGACTTTTGCAAAGAGTCCTTTGCTATAATGTTTTTGGTGATAAATCATTTCCCCCTTTTGGTGTTTCCTAATTTCAGCTGAAGGCTCATTCTTGGATAAGTTCTACAAATCCACCGCAAGCATGGATCCAATGGAGGTTTTGATTCTGTTAAAATTCCTTGTTTCAATTAAAGTTTGATGGTAGTTCTATAATTATTATTTTTTCACTTCTAAGATGTGTGTTTCATATAATCATCTGCAGCGTGCTGTGTTCCTTGAAAATGATAGAGAAATGGAAGTTGCACATTCAGTAGCAGCTACTGCTGGTGATACTGAGGTGAGTTTTGATACAACATCATGCTTCAAGTTGGTGAATGACTGGTTTTAAATCAAATGAGCAAACGTTTTAAATTATGCACATGTGTGCGCTCGCGTGTGTATGGTCTGAGGAGGCGGAAAAGAGTGAAAAATAGGCCTATGTAGAAAGATTAATCACACTTTTGCAGATATATAAAAAGAGAGTCAGAAGTTACAGTTCCGTATAGTGTTGGCTGCAAAAGTGATTGTGCTGGTGGTCTTATTTTAGGTTCATATATTTAATGAGGCTATCGGGGCAGGGTCGGGAAGCATGTCTGTGAACTTTTTCAGTTGGAGATTATAATGATTTGTTGTAAAGAGCTGATCCTAGTTTTCAACATGCACATTGAGAAGTTCAGTCTCATTTGAATTATCTTTAAACAGGATTAGGCTAGGAACTGAAGTTAGAAAAATTGGTGATAAAGAAAAGCTGATTATTATGCTGATGTATCCCTTGAGAATTGAGATGTAAGAAGGAACGGAGCAAACCCTTCCACATTTTGTGCCATTTTTGTTACAAATGCATGGAAAGTCTCCGACATTTTGTGCATTATGCTAATAATAGGCAGTAGCTTCGACTCTATCTGAAGCAGTACAATTAAAGGTGACCGCTGTCTTTCTGTTGTTGTAAAAAGTTGATCCTAGTTTTCTAAATGAGCAATGAGTAATTTTTGATAAATGAATGATAAGAGAAAATTACCTTTTGCATTTGAAGGCGCTGTTAAGAGAATTGACTACATGACCAGTTGACACAGTGAGACAATTAGTTGTGAGAACTGTGAGGTAGTAGGTGAATTGCACTTCTATTTTAGTAGTTTTAGTAATGTTCCAAATTCATATGTTGGCATGAATATACTTATTGCCTGTGTGACTGATACAATGACCACCCTGACACTTTCTCACCTCCAGTACTTCCACTTCTGAATCAGTTAAGTAGTTCTAAATATTGTTATGTAATACTGTCTTGGGATAATTTGGTCTTCTCCATCTCATGACCTTCTTCTTGCAGGCTTCGGATAATGTGGATACTCATTTTATCTGCTTCTCGTACGCGGATGGTAACTCTCTCTGTCTCTCTATCTCCCTGATTCACTAGGTCTACAAATTCAAACAAAGCGTGTGACTCACTTGGGTGACACCTTAGTAATTTAGAAGTCATGAAGTTACCAATGTATGAAGCAACATATTTATAAAATAAATATAACTGAAATGAGAATGTTAAGATGGGATGTGTGGTAGAAGCAGAAAAGATAAATTTTGAAATGAACATACTCGTGCAAGGCTTCAAATCGTCTATCACACTCTCTGTCACATACCCTGTCCCATTGAATTTCGGCCGTACACGTTCCTTGTTATTTTAGTCAGTCTTCTTTTTATAAAGAAACATGTGGGGCTGAGATTCAATGGGATAGAGGATGTGACAGAGAGTGAGATAGATGATTTGAAGCCCTCGTGCAACTGTGAAAGTAGCTGCGATAGGGGATAGCATGAGAGAAAATTGCTTGAGATGGTTGGGCATATATAACGTAGACCACTTACTCCAGCAGTTAGGACTTGGGAAGTGGGATGATTCATGATATCAATTGAATAACCATAAGAGGAAGGTGAAGAGCTAAACTAACTTGGACAACAACAATTTAGAAGGATGAGAGTGAGTGTGGGCTGACTGATGACCTTGCTTTGGAGAGAACAAAATGATGAAAAGGGATTCATGTAGCCACCTAAGTACTTGGGGCAAAGGCTGAGATGAGTTGAAGACTTGAAGTTCCCTAATGTTTGCTGAAGATTTGTACATGGAACTCTTGCAATGCTTATTGCATTTTTGCTGCAAATTAGTGAAATGTTTGGAGAATACTGGTAGTACTAAAAATCCTTTTTACTTGCTAACCATGTGTTTTGGCCTTGTTTCCCCCAGCAAGTGCTTAGAAGCCCACTTAGCATTCTCATTCATTGAAATGTTCATTATTTGCCCTTTCATCTGTTAATTTCTGTAAATCATTTATAGGAAAACTTTATGAGCTTGACGGAAGGAGGTCTGCACCAATATCACATGGTGCTTCCTCACCAGACACCGTATTACAGGTATTCTTTCTTTTGATAATTTTAGTTCTAATTTTAGGCCTGGTTAATGGTCAAAACCACATGTAATAAAGATTGAACGCCACGTGGTCTAAGATTCCTTTTTTGTAGTGAGATGCAAAAGCAAAATGTTGTTCTAAATCAAATGAAACAAGATGGAAGGCCCTGCATTTCTACACATCATTTAAAACACTTTCACTACCTTAGTGCTGTCCCAGATGATAACCCCTACTGTAACCGTAAATTAAGCAGTTTAAGCCTGGAAAACAGGAAAACAGGCGTATTCATTAAACAATGTAGCTGGACTTGTGGCCCCTAGCCTTTTGTTTTGGCATTGCTGTAGCTTTCAGTACTGGTGGCTTTCTTAAGGAGAACTGTGAAAATAAGCTTACATTGTGATGGTTCATGACACGACCTGTCCCCAATCTCTATACGAAATTTGGGTCAAGCGTGTAACAACCAATAAAACACACACAGCCCAACAAAACACTGGCTAAACAAACATTATTAAAACACTACCAACTATAAATGCCACAGCTAACAACAGAAGCCGGGAAAACAAATATGAACCAAAAGGCACTACAGCCAACCAACAAGTATTACTAAGTACAAGCACGGCCCTAAACGTCGGCAACAAAAGAATAAACAAGTATTAACACCAAATACACCAAAAACCCAATGTAGAGTTTACACAACTCTCACAACCCAGTGAACCCACGTCTTGGCCAAAATTATACAAGGACAAGCTCTTGCTACCCAAAAATACCACCTGCTAGATCTCGCGTGTCTCGCCTGCCTCACCGCGAGGTCCTTGCCTTGCTGGGATTTAAGGAAAACAAAAGGAACAGGGTGAGTAATAACTCAATAAGTTATTTTACGCAACTACATGACATATCTTTATGCAACAATCCATAAATAATCAAAATCAGTCAAGCAAGTTATACATATACATATACTTGCACAACAACACGTTGATCACATTGTTCTAAAAATAGCTTAGGTGCCTAGAAATTTGGCAAATCGGCTAGGCACCGCCTAGGCGGTGTAGGCAGCCAGTAGCTGATTTGGCATATTTTTTTAATTCTTAAAATTTTTTGGGCCAAAATAATGTCATTTTGAGTTTTTTAATAATAATAATAATATCAATTTCAATTTATTAAATGAATGTTGTAAGTTTGTAATTTGTTAATGGACCAATAGACAATTGAGCTATTGACAAATTAAGCGTACAAGTGCGCTACAACTCCCCTTATGTCAAACGAAGCAGTGATTTTCAGTACATACTATTGTGAAAACTAAGCTTGCCACCACTATTAGGTCATACAAAGATGCTTTCAGAAAGTAAAGGTTGGCATTTACATTACCTGGCTGATTATGCTGTACTCATGTCTTAATTGTTACCTTATTGTTAATTTTACTTAGCAGCAAGAGATATTATTGGTTTCAAATTACAGGACGCAGCTAAAGTGATAAAAGGGATGATCGAGAAAAATCCAGATTCAATGAACTTCAATGTCATTGCTATTTCAAAGAAAGTTGGAGCGTAACATGTCGCTGCTTGACTGAAACGTTGAAGCCAACCTCTTGGATCTTCTAAACTGGACACACTTGAATGTAGTAGCAACATTTTTTTTTTCCTTTTCTGGATTTTTTTACCCTTTTTTTTATTTTTATAATTATCTGATTTTAACCTAAGTCGAACCTCTAACCTGGCTAATTCCAGATAAGTTGCACAAACGTGCCTCATTTCATTGAGTTTGAGCCTAGTCAAAGCGAGCTCCACGAATATTATTATGGGAACTAATAATTTAAACATATTTTGCTCTGAGCATCTTATCTGATTCAATCCAACTTGTTAATATTTTTTGGTCAAAATGAGTAATTTGTTTCAATCAAAAAATATTAACGGGTTGAGTTAGGTTAAAGTAGGTCGAATTCGTAGTCCATTTTGGCTCAATAATTTTTATTTTATAAATTTATAGATTTTTATGAAAAAATTTACTAAAAAATTGCGGACCGGTTCCTTTTTTCAAAATTTTATTCGTTAAAGTACCTTATTTGTTTTTTTAATTTCAAAAAATCACTTTTGGACAAGAAAATATTACGTTATCCTTAATGAGCACGATGCGTGTAACGGATGACTAGCTTTTGAATTGCAGTTCATAGTTGTATATATCGCGGTGCAGAACTTATATTTCAAATAATGTTGCACTGCGATATAAATTCTTATTTACTTACATTTCTCTATTCAAATACTGAGTGAATTATTATTTTTGTATCGCGGTGTATAGTTTTTATATATCATTGTGCAAAACTTATATATAAAAACTATGAACCGCGACATATAAAAAGCTGTACTGCGATACAAATATTTATTTACTTCAATTTTTCTATTAAAACTTAAATAATGTAAGAACTAATAAATATTACTCCCTCTGTCCCTAAATAATCGTCATGGTTGACCCGGCGCACAGTTTAAGAAAAAGTAATTGACTTGATTGTTTATATTGGTTTAATGTGTAGTTTCCTTTAATGTTCATGTATATGTGGCCCATAATTAAAGTAGAATGAAAAAGTAAGGATAAAGTGACAAAAGTGATGTTCTAAAAAAGTAAGTTTCAAAGTGAACAATTATTTTGGGACGGACGAAAAAGGAAAGGAGGATGATAATTTAGGGACGGAGAGAATAATTGTTATGAACACTGGTTAAAAACATATGTGCACCGTGGCATACTTTTCAAAATCTTTAAATCGCGGTGAATATATTTGTGAATCGTGGTGCAAAAATATGTAAAATTAATTTATTAAGGAAAATTTGCACCACGATAAATAAATTTGCATTTTATAAACTTTGCACCACGACATATAAATTTGCTGTAAAAAATATTTACAAAAGAATTTTTGATTGGCGGTGCAAAAATATGTAAAATTAATTGATGAAAGAAACTTTCCACTGAGATATAAAAAATTTGCATTTTATAAACTTTGCATCACGATATATAAACTTAACGTAGTGTGCCTATTGCTCATTAAGGGTATTGCAGTCTTTTCGCGTCTAAAAGTGATTTTTTTTTTGTTTAAAAAAAATGGTGTACTTTAGCAATTAGAAACTTGGAAAAGTAGATTGACCTTAATTTTACCCAAAATTCACGATAAAACTGATCAACTTGTTTTAACCAATTACATGTTATATTCTGATCAATTTCAACCCTTTTGATATTCGAGTTTTAATGATTCTGACCCGTTTTGACTCATTACCCCTCCTAACCAATTACATACCTGACCCAACCCACCAAATTATCATCCTATTCTTGTACCATGATTTAGAAACTAAGAATATAATTTAGTTGGGGTTCATCAACTGATCCTTTCATACCATCAACCTTATCATCCATGCTTTTATACCCCTGAACAGTCTTAGATTAGGAAAATGGTAAAGACTTGAGAATTTTATTGAGCTCATTTTAACCTCAAAATTAATGTATCAATACCCCATTACAGGCACGAGCACCCCTGTAAATGCTTAGAAAAGTAGTAAATAGTGACAACAATTCGATAACTGCTTTTAGGAAATTGAAAGCACATGAAAATAACTCATTTCATTCATTTGTACAATGAGTATATGCTAGATATAGTCCCCCTATATGTTAGCCAATTGGGCCAAAAGCATAATTACAAATTTTGTAATGCATGCCAAAGTCGGGAGGGAAATCATAGATCCATGTCGGATACAATACTTATTGGGACACCATGTAGGAGTAAGCATGAACCACTTTGATTCGTTTTTGAGTTAGGAAAGTTCGGTTTAGATTTGAAAAAAAATTATAAATCAATCGGCTTGGTACCGTAGTGATTGTTTGTGCCTAACCCAACCACCATATATACATACATATATATACATACATACATACATACATACATATATATACACATATATAGCTACATATTATAATTTTTAGTAATTTTAACTTCTAGTATTTCACATTTTCCAAAGCAGTATTAAAGACCAAAGTTACCAAGAAATAATTCACATTCTCACTTATATTAAGTCAACTAGTCAAGCACCTCTCACTCTCTCCCTCTCTCTCTTTCTCTCTCTCTATCCAAACCCATCGTCAAGCCCTCTCACTCTCTCCCTCTCTCTCTTTCTCTCTCTCTATCCAAACCCATCGGCCACGAGAAACATTCCCCCCTCTCTCGATCTATTTCTCCTCCATTTCTCGATCTATTTTGTATTATATGTAACCTCGTACTATTAATTCTCTAAACCCCAAAATTGAACCAAGCTAAACCTAAATCGAGTGGTTTGATTCGATTTGATTATGAACTTTGTTTGGTTTGGTTTTGTTTGGTTCAAAAATAATATAACCATTGGAAGGCGGTTCAATTTGTGTTTTGGGCAAATCCAAACCAAATCGAGCTAGTTACAATAGGCTGCTACTATGTCTAGGAAGCATGCAACCAAAAGCTACCCAAAGATCTTAAATGAGATCCTATGGGATTAATTGAGATTCTACAAAATAACAAGGATTCTATTGGGAGCTTAGTTAAGCAAAAAAGGGAATTTAGGAGCTTAACAACTCCCCGCTTTAAAAAAAAACTAGTTATTTAGCCCGTGCTTTGCACGGGTACAATATGAGATATATATTTTTTATAATAATAATATAACTTTTAGACACTATAATTAGATTGTTAATCTCTTCCATATTTATAATTATTTTTTTTCAATTGTTACTAATATTAAACGATTATTTTACCTAAATACGTTTAAAATTGATATAAGGTTCTAGCTAACGTGAGATACATATTTTGTATTAATAATAATAATATTTTTTTTTTATCCAAAGACTTTTAAAATTAACATTTAACTTGATAATAATATTAGAAGTCATTTTGTTAAAAACTTTTAAAATCATAATTCATTTTTAAACAATGTGAAATACTTATTTTATATTTTTATTGGTAATGAAAGTTTAAGTCTTTTATCTAAAGACTTTAAAATCAACACCACATTTTAACCATGTGGTATACATATTTTCTATTGGTAATAACAAAATATATCTTTATCTAATGACTTTTATAACCAATACTCATTTATAAATAATGTGAGATACATTTCTTTGTAACCAATGTGAGATACTTCTTTTCTATTTCTGTTGGTAATTGTAGAAGTCTTTTATAAAAAAACTTTGAAAACCAACATCACTTTATAACAAATATATGATACATCTTTTCAATTAGTAATTAATAATAGTATTTTTAATACATACATCAATTTATAACCAATGTTTAATATATCTCTTCTATTGGTAATAATAGTAGAATATTTTGTAACCATGTGAGATATATCTCTTGTAAAAGTGAAAGTCTTTAATCTAAAGACTTTAAAATCTCGCATTTTTCTTTTTAAACAATGTGTTATACATCTCTTTTATTGGTAATAATATAAAATAATTTAAACTCAACATCATTTTCTAGCCAATGTGAGATATACATCTTCTATTGGTAATAATGGTAAAAAAAAATAATAAATAAATATAAATATATATATATATATATATATATATATATATATATATATATATATATATATATATATATATATATATATATATATATAAAGTTAGTGAGGAGCACTATGGTTGTGCCACCTCACCACCTTTTAATAAATCTTAATTATAAGGCATCCATGTGGAAGGTGACTTTGAAAATCAACATCACTTTCCAACCAATGTTTGATATATTTCTTCTATTGATACTTAATAATAGAATTTTTAAGACCAACATCAATTTCTAACCAATGTGGGATACATCTCTTCTATTGTTGAAAAATTAAGTTTTTAGTGAAAGAAATTGTGCAACTTGAGGCACGAATTTCTTTACGTGTCATTTGTTTGTTGACGAAGGTAATTGCACAAATGTGTTCTACTCGGTGAGGGCATCAAAATAATATATTTATTTGTCCAAATCGAGTTTTGGATAAATAAGATATCAAGAGTTAAAGTATAATACTTATTAAAAAATTAATGTTTTTCGTGAAAGAAATTGTGCAACTTAAGGCACAAATTTCTTTACTTGTCATTTGTTTGTTGACAAATGTAATTGTGCAAATGTGTTCTACTCGGCAAAAACATCGAAATGATATATTTATTTGTCCAAATCAAGTTTTGGATGAATAAGATATCAAAGCTTAAAGTATGATGTTAAAAGTGAGTCGTTAGAAGTAATATCTAACTTTGAAGAGTTTTATCCCACATTGGTTAGAAGTAATGTTAGTTGTAAAAGTTTTTAAATATAAGTCTTCTACTATTGACAATAGAAGAAGTTATATATACTAATATTAATATCCTTTATCATATTGATTATTATTATGTATTATTATTAGCTAATGGCTAGAAAACCAAAAATATATATATCTTCTATTGCTAATAATAGTAAGTCTTTTATATAATCTAAAATAATTAAAAATCAATATCATTTTTTAACCAATAATTGTAGAAGTCTTTTATCAAAAAACTTTGAAAACCAACATCACTTTATAACAAATGTATGATACATCTTTTCAATTAGTAATTAATAATAGTATTTTTAATACAGACATCAATTTCTAACCAATGTTTAATACATATCTTCTATTGGTAATAATAGTAGAATATTTTGTAACCATGTGAGATATATATATCTCTTGTAAAAGTGAAAGTCTTTAGTCTAAAGACTTTAAAATCTAACATTTTCTTTTTAAACAATGTGTTATACATATTGGTAATAATATATAATATATCATATGTGATATATATATATGGTATATATATATATATATATATATATATATATATATATATATATATATATATATATATATATATATAAAGTTGGTGATGAGCACTATGGTTGTGCCACCTCACCACCTTTGAATAAATCTTCATTCTAAAGCATCCATGTGGAAGCTTTAAAAACTTTGGTTTTCTAGTGACTTTGAAAATCAACATCACTTTCCAACCAATGTATGATACATTTCTTCTATTGGTACTTAATAATAGAAGTTTTGAAACCAACATCAATTTCTAACCAATGTGGGATACATCTCTTCAATTGTTGAAAAATTAGTGTTTTTAGTGAAAGAAATTGTGCAACTTGAGGCACGAATTTTTTATGTGTTATTTGTTTGTTGGCGAAGGTAATTGCGCAAATGCGTTCTACCGGTGAGATGATCAAAATGATATATTTATTTGTCCAAATCGAGTTTTGAATAATAAGATATCAAGACTTAAAGTATAATATTTGTTCAAAATTTAGTGTTTTTAGTGAGAGAAATTGTGTAACTTGAGACACGAATTTATTTATGTGTCATTTGTTTGTTGCCGAAGGTAATTGCTCAAATGTGTTCTACTCGTTGAGAGCATCGAAATGATATATTTATTTGTCAAAATCGAGTTTTGGATAAATAAAATATCAAGAGTTAAAGTATAATACTTATTAAAAAATTAGTGTTTTTAGTGAAAGAAATTGTGCAACTTGAGGCACAAATTTCTTTACGTGTCATTTGTTTGTTGACAAAAATAATTGTGCGAATGTGTTCTACTCGGCAAGAACATCGAAATGATATATTTATTTGTCCAAATCAAGTTTTAGATGAATAAGATATCAAAGGTTAAAGTATGGTGTTAAAAGTGAGTCATTAGAAGTAATATCTCACCTTGAAGAGTTTTATCCCACATTGGTTAGAAGTAATGTTAATTGTAAAAGTTTTTTAATATAAGTCTTCTACTATTGACATTAGAAGAAGTTATATCTATTGTTATATATACCTATATGATAATACCCCTTATCATATTGAATATTAATATGTATTATTAATAGGTAATGGTTGGAAGATAAAAAGTCTTACATGGATGCCTAAGAATCAATATTTATCTAAAGTGGGTGAGGTGGCACAACCATAGTGCTCCTCACCAACTTTAAATATATATATATATATATATATAGATTTCTTCACAAAACGACGTAGTTTAGGAGAATTGGAAATCAAAACATGACTGTTTAGGCCCAAACTCATCCGACAAGCATGCAGCCTCCATGCCCACTTCCTGCAAATCTCTTTCCACATGGCAACATTCTAGTGGACGAATAACTTTTCTATCATTGTTTTTCTTGGCCAATTTTCAGTCGAAAAATTTGTTTTTAATGTTTTTCCTAAATTAAAGTACACATTTTTACCTATAAATAGAGATTTGGTTTGTTTTATTTGGATATCAGAAAAAATTTCTATGATTTTTTCAAGTTTCTAGCCATTTTTTCTGTAAAAATATTAAATTAATTGAGATAAAGATGGTGATGTATGTAAAATTGTTAGAGTTTGTGCATTGTTGGAAGGATATTTTTGTTGGGGAATTTAAATGAGGAGCTTAATGACATTTTTTGTAATAAAATGAAAAAAAAAAATGAGCTTAAGCTCCCCAAGTTGGGGAGAGTTTTGTTGTACATGCTCTAAGCTGCTACTTAATAGTTTTTATTTTTATTTTTAAATAACCCCTCTCGATAACGTGGTTCATTTAGGTCAGCTTGCATGCAGTTAAAGTTAGTCCGCCAAGGGTTCATCCCACGTTCAAGTTTATTTTGAAAAGAGTAATGCTAGCGGTATATAGTTTTGGTCACATAAATTGCATTGACAACCGTTAGCTATGATTTTTTTTTATTTGGCAAAACACACAAATTGGCCACCTAACTTTCCTACTTTTTGCAATTCGGCCACCGAAAGTTTGAAATATCTATTTTGGCCATCTAACTTTAGTTCAGTAGCAAGCGAGCCCATTTTTTGGATGGCGTTAGATTTAACCGTTAAGTTTAAGACAAATCTCTATTTTACCCTTGTAAATATCAAGGGAGGAACAATTATAATCAAAAAGGGTTTCAACTGTAAATAATAGAACTTGGAGGGTTTGATAGATTTGGGTCTATTCATCTTCACCTTCATCTTCTCCAATTGAGGGTTACAAATCTGGGTATGTTCATCTTCATCTTCTGCAGAATGGGTAACTGATAGAATTTCATTAAATAGGAGTACTTTAGATGCACCTAACAACATCGGTTTTAATCTTTATCTCTTCTTCTTCGAGAATCCAACCTAAAAATTACATTGTAACTCAAAATAATGCTCTTAAATTTCAACCCAAACCCTAACATTTAAATGTATGTATAAAATACAGAAAAAAAATGCACACAAAAGGCAAAATCAACTGTAAATAATATAACTTTGGGGCTACAGGTCTTGGTCAACAATGTTGATCTTGGAAGAAAACCTAGTCACCCCAAATCCACAACGATCTCTACTATCTTCGATTCTCACATATCCAAAGAGAGAAAAAAAAAACGAAACTATTAATGCCGATGGCACCGAAGTGGAAACATCCTAGGACTCACCGATCTTAGGTTGTTAAGGTGAGCCTGAAAGGAACAACGTTTGAGCAAAGGGCGAGGCTGAAGGAAGTGAAGGAGGCATACCCCCTAATCGAAGAAACCCAGATTTCCATATCTGGGTTCCATCTTCTCTCTCCCTCCCCCTAATCGCTCTCAATCACTATCACTTCACTCTCCTCTCTCTCTCTCTCTCTCTCTCTCGCTCACCGGAGATGGACACAAATTCACACACACACACACACACACCAAAGACAACAACGATGGAAACAAAGTCTCATTCCTCAAAAACCAGAAAAGAAATCCGTTCAAAGATGAGGACTCAATCTTCAAATGAATTGGACTCGAAATTACAAGAAGAAGAGGTCTTGTTCAAAGAAACAACAGATTGAGCAAAGGGAGAGGCAGAATGAGGTGATGAAGATATCAGATGCAAAGGGCTTATGTTCGAAAAAAACCCAGATTTCTAGATCTGGGTTCCATCTTCTATCTCCCTCCCCCTAATCGCTCTCAATCACTACCGCCGCTGCCGCCAGAGCTTCAGATTTCCAGGTCTGGGTCTTCATCGAATTCAGGTTGGTGGTGGTGATCGAGGTCAAGTCGTTATCATCTTCATCCTCAGTGACGTCATCTTCGTCGTGGGGTTAAGGTTTACCTCTACGAGAGGTAGTGACTTGGGGCTCTCTCTTTTGCCTTTTCCACATGTTCCTAGCCTCCGTCAATTCGAAGCCGCAATTGAAATTAATGTTCAATTTCCAAAAATTCATTGTGTGTCCAAACACATGTATATATAATTATAGATATGGGGGAGAATTTACCTAATGAAGCTGGCATTGCTCAGACTGTAAGGGGAGATAGAGAGAAAGGGAGAGAGGGAGAGAGAAAGAGGTTAAGAAGGGTTTATATCTAGATGATCTTTTAGCCGTAGTCTTTCATATTGATGAACATTGTTGAATTACCTAAATCATTGCATGTTCAATTTGCTCCTTTTTTGTTTGTGTTTTCAGTTAAACCCTTTTAAATTTCTAATAGGCAAAAAAATATATTTAGAAAGGTAAAATAGATATTTGACATAACTTAACGGTTAAATCTAACGTACATCCAAAAAATGGGCTCGCTTGCAACAGAACTAAAGTTGGATGATCAAAATAGATATTTCAAATTTTCGGTGGCCGAATTACAAAAAGTGGAAAAGTTAGGTGGTCCATTTGTGTGTTTTGCCTTTTGATTTTCCAACGTATCCTTAGATTTGAAGGTCCAAAATTAATTTTGGAGTCTGATAGTTTTACAAGAACAGTAAAGTATTTGTATTTAACGTGTCTTAGTAAATATTAGTTTAATTTTCAAATTTACTTTCTTCAAATGAAATAACCTAATATTTTATTCTTAATACTCTCTCCATTCTTGGCAAAAAAATCCATCATACTAATTTGGGATCACTCACTTTCAAAAAAATATGGTTATCATCTTGAAAACATTTTAACTTTACCCTTTATATTTGATAGTTTAACATATTGGTTATACTCAAATATTTTTTTAATTATGAATAACTTTAAAGCTAGTTATATATCCTTTAAGAACTAGACTTTTCAAACATGATCTTTGGGTAGAACGGAGGGAGTAGAAAATTAGGAAAGATAAAATTTGTGTTACTGTAAAATTCACCTATCAAATAAAATACTTTTTCCATAGTTAAAAAAAGAGTTTAATTCACTTCGTTTTATTTAACTAAACTTTGACAAATAAAATTGGCTGCCCTTATGAAATCTTAGAAATTAGAAATTGTTATTGATACTACTTTTTTTTAAATGTTGTATCAATAATTAACATTTTGTCATATACAGTATGATATAATGAATACAATATATTAAATGTTCTATTCATTCCTTAAAATGTGTACTTTCTAGTCTTTTCTTTTTTAGAAATTTATTTTACCATTTTAATCTTATTTTCTTTGCTACTTTAATGATGGATCCCATTTGCAAATAGATTTTTAAAAAATACATTAACATATCAATATTTATTATAGAGTCAATTGATTTTTTTAAATCTGATTGTCACGCAACATAACATTTAAAAAAAAAAAAACAGAGGGAGTAATTTTTCGATATTGTAATAGGTTAATTTTTAAAAAAGAGAACTAGACTATATATTTGTTTGGGATAAAATTATTTAGAATCGTACAATGTATGCGCTTAGATTGTGTTTAGTGTAGCGTTTTCAAAACAATGCTCTTTTTTAAAAAGATAATAATTTGTAATGGCGAAAACAATGGATCGGTTTTGATGTCGAAGCAAACTCAAATAGTGTATTAAAATGGGTTGTAACTGAAAAACTGTGTTTTTGCTAAAACTGAGAACCACTCTAACTCTTAGTGTGTTTTAATTTGGAAGTGTTCTGGTATTGTTAAGGAGTAGGTCTCCTGTAGGACGGTCTTACAGATCCAAATCCGCAAGACGTAGACCCAAAATGATTAAAAAAAAAAAAGACTGATGAAGCGGGTAATCCATCAAAAAAGACCGCGGGTTACTCAATAAAAAAAAGGATCAAAATGTGAGAAAAATGGGTTGAAAACCAGACAAATGAGGCTGCAACCTGTGGGTTAACCGAGATACGTTAACAAAACACACAGGTCGCACAAGAGAAGGCGAACCACGTGGCACACGGTAAGGCTGCCAACGCATTAATGAACATTTTATCAATTTGCTCCGGTGCCCTGCTTTTCTAAGGTTTGTTGCCGAAATCTTCTTATCTCAGATCTTGCAATTTCATCATCTATTTGTTCCATTAGCCTCATTTACCTTGATATGTTTGACGGACCCTATTGAATTTTGATGCAACGTCAAGTCACTCATTTAAAGGCAAAATTGACATTTAAATGCAAAAGTGACACTTTTTAAGGCAAAAGTGACACTTTTAAATTAAAAAAATTATAATTTTTATTAAAATGGAAAGAGATACACTTAGGGTCAAAAGTGACTTTTAATGCTAAATAGTGACTCTTTTAAGGTCAACAGACAACAGTGACAATTTGTATTTACAATGCAAATTGACACTTTTAGTGCCAAAAATGACAATTTATACTAAAAATGACACTTTTAATGATATAAAGTGACACATCACTATTTCACATCAAAATTGACCGTTTTTATTTATAATGCAAAGTGATATTTTTCAAAGTAAAAGTGACACATTTAAGGTCAAAAAAGATATTTTTTTAAGAAAAAAAAATTCATTAAAGATGCAAAATAACACTTTAAGGTCAAAAGTGACACATTTTATGTTAAAAAGTGATATTTTGAATACTAAAAAAACACTTTTTATTTATAAATGTGAAATGTGACGCTGTAATTTTTAAAAATTAAGAAATTACGCTGAGAACTGTAAGACCGTTTTACAAGAATTTTTGTAGTTCTTAAATGGTTAGAAGTTGTTTGGACTTGTATAGCACACAGCTTGCGTGTACGTTAGGAAGTGTTGGGGCGTGAATTTCAATTTTAAACATTTTGAACGAACCTAGGGTTGTGGTGCTACATTTTTTTTTTCCAAAAAAAAAAAAAAAAACTTTTCTAATCAAGAAAGAAAGGTGTTGTTCTTGTTCTTGGTGGATTACACCTGCGGATTAAGCCAAGAGCTGATGTAAACCAACACCCACCACTACCCCTTTATCCCTCTTCTCAATGCTGTACAAAAATACGTGTCAACCAACCGGCTATCCAACTTCATGCAAACTGTTGACCGGCAACCACGTGAACCCCTCACGCGCCCCTCCATCCACACTCTTCCCTTTATATATTCGGGGCACACACACTCATCTAGCTCCATCGATATCGCCATCATAATCAACTCAACCAAACCAAGAATTTTCCACCGGTCAGATCAGATTATCATCTCAATGGCTCAAACCCAACAAGCGTACCAAACGCAGCAGCAACCAGCTCGCGCTCATCAGCTATCCACTCAGGTGGTCAAAACCACCACAGCCGTCACCCTCGGTGGGTCCCTCATGGTTCTCTCCGGCCTCACACTTGCGGCAACCGTCATCGGCCTTGTGTTGGCCACACCGGTGCTGGTGATATTCAGCCCGGTGCTAGTCCCGGCGGCGATAACCCTGTTCTTGATCTTTACAGGGTTTTTAACCACAGGTGGGCTAGGTGCAACTGCTAGTTTTGTCTTCTATTGGATGTACAGGTATGCTACCGGGAAGCACCCAATAGGAGGGGATCAGCTGGATTGGGCTCGCGAGAGGATTGCGGGTGCGGCGACGGAGGTGAAGCACAAGGCAGAGCAGTTGGGACATCAGGCTGTCAAGGGTACTACTGCTCAAGTCACTGGTTCTTAATTTAGCATGCATGCATGCAGTGTGTGGTTTACTGGTTTAGGGTGTTTTTCTCTCTACATTAGTAATGTATGTTTGTTGATGATAATAAAGCAGTATTGCTTGATTTTGAGGAAACCTTTAATTTAAATTTTCTATGTATCAATTGTGGTACTTTTGAAGATTTGCATGTTTATTTCTAGGTTTATGTTAAAGTTTATGTTTTTTTTTTACTTATTATATATGGTCTTACAAATCTGACGAATTAAGATTTATAAGATCGTCCACAACAAATCTTGCCCTGAAATTAAATGTTTGTGCTAGTTCACGGCTTCATTTATGGCTTAGTTTCAAGTTAGTTTGAAATGTTTGTTCATACTTCATAGCCTTATTTAATTTGGACCACGGCTACCTTTTGAATTTCGATACCTCATTACCTCTCACTATTTATCTCCCACAATGGAGATTGGAGATTTACTACGATATACTCCCTCCGTCCCTGAATAATCGTTCTGATTGATCCGGTGTATAATTTAAGAAAAAAACAATTGATTTGATTATTTATGTTGGTTTAATGTGTAGTTTCCTTTAAAACACATGTGTATGTGGCCCATAATTAAAGTAGGGTGAAAAAGTAAGGGTAAAGTGGTAAAAGTGATATTCTAAAAAGATAAGTTTTAAACTGGACAATTATTTTGGGACTGACGAAAAAGGAAAGAAGGTCGATAATTTAGGGACGGAGGGAGTATTAGCTAATTAAAAACTCATTTTCCCTATTTTATTTTGAGATTTTAAATTTTATCTTTACCCCCATTCAATATTCACATAATTATATTCAAGTGTTTTTGTAATTATGATAAATTTTAATATTAGTTAGGGACATGTTATTGTCACTACAAAAATTATTTATCCAATATAGTATTTATTATAATACTTAATTAATTTATAATGAGAGAAAATTACCCTTAATTAGTTGCACATTAAAACGATATAATTTACTTTCAATTTATTTTTATTTTTTGACGTAAAAATTTAAAAGATAATATAATTATGATTTGTATTTGTATTTCCTACAAAATAAATCAAATTAATATATGTTTTTTATATGAGATGTGAAGTAAAAGTAAATATTTGCATAATATTTATTTGTCTATAAAACTCATAAAAACTATGCTATAATTGTAATTTTTTTATGTGAAATTACATTATTTTTAACACAATAGTGTTAGGTTTACCACTAATTTTACTACTATTGTTATCACTAAGCCTTAGTGAAGGGCAATGTTGTCTTTCACTAAAACATATATTTTGTCTTCACCAAGGCTTAGTGGTAACAATAGTTGTAGAGATAGTAGTAAACATAGCATTATTGTTTTTAAAATAGTACTCACTAATATAATTAGAAGCTACATAACCATAAAAATTGCATTATAATTGTAATTTTTATTGAGAAATTTTATTTTTTTAAAATAGTACTTAATAATACAATTAGAGGTTACACAATTTTAAGTTGATTTAAGGAAGGTAAAAGAAATTTGGAAATGAAATTATATATACTTCAAGTAAGTGACTATTTAAGGATATTTATGTCATAAGTTAAACTAATTTTTAATGAATGTAGTGGATTTTTATATTTATTTTTTTAAAGGTTGGAAGGGACATAGATCGTACTTCAATCTTTATTTTTTTATTATCTTAATGCTTTGAAAGACTACAAGTATATATATGATGCCTTTGGTGTGGTTCGAACAAATGGTGTCTTTAGTGAGGCTTTGAATACCCGACCTCTCGGTTGAGAATAGTGAAGTACCAGGGTGTCTCTGGTAGGGTTTAAACACTTAACTTTTCCGTTAATTTTTTATTATTTTCATGCTTTGAAATGTTATAAGTATATATATGATGTCTTTGGTGTGGTTCGAACAAATTGTGTCTCGTAGTAAAGTACCACAACGATGCCTCTGAAGAGGCTTGAACACCCGACCTCTCTATTGAGATTTATAAAATCCATGGTGTCTTTTGTGAGACTTGAACACCCGACCTCTCCGTTATCAGAAGTAAGCATTACCAGTTGAGATAGAACTCGTTCGTTAATGAATGTAGTGGATATTCATTTAATTTAGTTGAAATAGTCCCCCGGATTAAAATGCGAAAAAGTTTTTAAAAAATTAACAAATTAAATTTGATTTATATAATGTTTTAATTACAATATTATAAAAGTTTGTTTAAATATTTTGTAGATAAAAAAATAAATTAATAATTCATTCTTGTTAATTTAATTCAAAAAATTTATTTACTTATTACAATCCTTATTATAAAGTATTATTAACACAACATGTACTTCTAAATTAGTAAATGACATCGTGAGTAACAATTGAAACGTATCATTTAATATTATAAAACAATTTGGTTAATTTACACACTTACAATTGATTTGTTTTATTGAGATCTTTTGATCATGATTATCTAAACATATGATTGACGGTCCGCTAATCTTTCCTTTAAACCCATTTTAGTGAGATTTTACGGCCATAATTATCAGATTGACGTAATCGGTTTTTTCATGTTAAAAAAACAGAGGGATTAAAGTGGTTGAAAATTTTAACAATTTTCAACGGCTTTATACCCCAATATTTTTTCGAGACCGGAAACAGCACATCATGTTTGCATAAACAAAATCATGCATATCTTTGTACATCGTTATGCATAACGTGGTTTTTTCGGTTTCAAAAAAAATATTGGGGTGTGAAGCGATTGGGTGAAATTCGGATCAATCTCTTTTTAAAAGTTTATAACTGCTCCGGTCCATCATCGTTTTTTCAACCTAAAAAGTCATTTTTGGGGTGAAGACTATGATTCTCTTAATGAGTCTGAGACGCACTACGGATCACTCAATCAATTGCACCACTCTATAGCAACATTTGCATGACGATGCATCAATTTAATTGTAGCATTTTTTGCATCATGATGCATCTAATTATTTTCTTAATTTAATTTTGTATCGCGTTGTATCAGATTTTGCACTGCGATGCATGCAGTTTAAAATTACCTAATTTAATTTCGCAATGTGATGCATTAATTTAAATACATCATCCAATTTCGCGGCGCCCTTTATGCACCACGATGCATAAAATTTAAATTATGAGATCTTATCTACCTTCTTTCCGATACATAATCAAGAAATGATTCAAAATATAGATGCATCTTTCCTACATCTCAAAATCCAAATCGATGCATCATGATTCACAAATGATGCATTGTGATTTAATATTAATACATCCAGATTCAAAAAGGTGTCCAACAACGAAAAAAAAAATCGGATATTTTATTGAACACTTTACATACATAGTAACACAAAACACTTTTAAATCTATTTTGAATCACACAAATACAAAAAATTAAAGAAGAAGAAAAATAACAATAACAACATTATATAAATTAGTAAAAGAGTGAAAAGTTCGAGTGACGAAAAAACAATATGTAGCAACTATCATTTTTCCACGTCACTCAACTCCCCACTCTCTTACAACTTCATACTTTTTTTTGTGTCTTCGGGTGAATGTGAGAGAAGAAGAGGAAGCAGATGAAGCAAAAGAACAAACTGTTGAAACTGACGATCCATAGATGAAGAGGAAAGAAAATGATAAGTTAGAGTGGTGGATTAATCGAATCAAAGATGAAAAACACAAGTGTTCTTCAACACCGACCTACCAATTCTCTTCCTCTCCATCCGTGCGAATTTCAATTCAGCTGTAAAATTTCTTGTGCGGGTATTTTAGGAAAGGTTTCACTAAAATGAACTTTAGCGATTGAAAAAAAAAAAAAAAAAGTGAAGGGGTTAAATATTGGAGAAATTGCAGGTCGGTCCACTTTCCAAAGTTATCATTCGTTCCAACCTCGTGTTTTTTTTTTTCAACCAGAAAATGACATTTTTGGGGATAAAAAGACTACGATACCCTTAATGAGCTTGAGGCCTACGGAAATGCATCGCGGTGCATCAAATTTTGCACCGCGATGAATTAATTTTAATTACCAAATCCAAATTTCGCACTGCGATACCCAAATTTTAATTACCTAATCCAAATTGTATCGCGCTGCACCAACTTATATGTACCGCGATATATAAAATATTATCTAATTCAATTTTGCAACGTTATACAAAATCATAAACTCCACCTTCTTCTTTCATCCCCTCAGTTGTAAGTTTTCTTCTTCCTCCTCTTCGTCCGTCTTCGTCCTACTGAAAAATCATTTAATCCAACACAGATCCATTACAGTTTCGTACTTAATGAATCAAAAAAATTGTTTACCTTTCGGGGGCATTTCCGCCGAACCCCCACAAGGGGGCGCTTCCCCCGTGACCTGAAAGGGACCGGGCAGGTCGATCCCCGTTTCGTTGCCCAGCACTGGTGATTTTTGAATCAAATGTATTTTTCGAAGCTGTTGAAGGAGACGATAGCATTTTCAGAACAAATTTTGAAAAAAAGGACCGGCCAGAATTTAACCCCTAAATATTTGAGAAATGGGTCCGACCAGTAATTTTTACTAATTTTTTAAAACATGACTGGCCTCCAATTTTTCGGTAGATATATGGATACGATATTATGCAGCCCAAACAAAAGGACCAGTTTTTGTGGCCCAATCGTCCTTCCCTAAAAGCCTACAAAACGTAACCCAAGATCTCCTCAGGCAAACCAAATTCGACCTAGGTTCACCCATTTGCCATCACTTATGTCATGGACCAACAAGGGGCACACTTATTCCCCAAGTGTGCAACTGCCTCCTTGTTGTTGGGAAATGCTTGCCCCTGGGGTTCGGCGCACTAACGTAACACCATGTACTGTACTCTGTGATGACACGTGGACATTGATGCCTCAAAGCTAGCCGCCGCACAGGTTATGCCTTCGGCCACATATCATTTGACCGTCTCCAAGACACCACCCATGGCTATACCATGACATGGCCACGACAATGAGCTTGCCTGCGCACGAGCGCAGTGTGACATGACTGTGTTGTAAAGCCAAACATTGACTCGGGATGATTTTGAGCTTGGAGTTGATTTGGACTTCGGTCAAAACGTGAAAATGTCTCATTTTAATGTAATCTAGTACTTAAAGCTGTCAAAACGGGCCTGCAGGCATAGAAAACCCGCAACAAGACGGGACAGGGCGAGAAAGCCTACAAGCATAACGGTCCCTAAAGTCTTGGCCCAGTCCACCCTCATGTAGGGTCACAAGCAAAATGTGCATGCCCGCCAAATTTGAATATTATATCAAAAAACAACCAAAAACTCTAACAGACCCAAACACGTTTTCAATTTTTCAATGAACACATCGACATCATAATCGATCGGAGACTTGCTCGATAATTAGGAAGAAACAATTGAGATAACATAATACAAGGATTATATAGAAATTCAAATAAAGAAAAAATAGAAACCCAAATTATTTGTCAAGGGGAGGCGGCGGCGGTAGATCTGGACTGAGATCTGAGATATCGAGCGAGAGAAAGAGATGACGAGCAGATCTAGATGAGGAGATGGATGGGGTTGATGTGGATGAAGGCCGGAATTGGTGGGAATTGATTGAAGATGAAGCCGACTGTAGAAGCGTTGTAGAAGAGATAACCGGTGGCTATGGAGATAGATCGGAGACGATGGTGATGACTGGACTGCAAACAGAGGTGGGTTGGGATGGCAAAGGTGAAGCCAGATTCTGAAAATGGAAGCACCAAAGCAAGGGGAGAGAGAGAGAGAGAGCGTGAGATGAGAGG
Source organism: Codonopsis lanceolata (assembly GCA_013146195.2). Lineage (NCBI taxonomy): Eukaryota > Viridiplantae > Streptophyta > Magnoliopsida > Asterales > Campanulaceae > Codonopsis > Codonopsis lanceolata. Next base: position 152,749,425 of record CM028378.1, on the reverse strand, counting down.
TGCTGGGCCAATGAGCCAGAGACGCATAGCCGGAGGCCAGGAGGCGCAATCGCCGGAGGAAGAAAGTCGCGGGAAGTCGTGTGCCGTTCGTGAGAGAGAGTTTTGAATTTTGAATTTTGATGAAAGAGGCCAAAGAGATGAGACGTACTAAGTAGTCTAAAGCTCCGTTTTCCAACCCACTCACAATTTCGGCGTTTAAAAACGCCCGCCGTTTCTAAAACGCACCGATCTAAAACGGGACATTGAAACAACATTTTATGAAAACATTCCATTATTTGGTAGTGTTTTTGACAAAAACGTGGTACCAGACGGACCCTAAGTTACTAACCCTAACACGGAAATAGGCTTCGGCAGTTGGGCCACTTAAGTTAAATGTGCAATGCTTTTAAGAATTATAAGCTAGAGGCTCAGAGTCCAGAAAAGAATGGGTTGCCCGCACCCGGCCCCACAAAATCCCGTAGCCAGTGTGGGCAAAACCCGAAAAGCTCGCATCCAAACGGTTATCTAATACATCGGTCCAACCCGTCCCTAATAGGTGACGAGGCGAGCATGTCCACGGGTTTTTGCCCTATCTGACAGCCTACTAACACATACCATTAGACCATTAAGAGCATAAACAACAAGGATTTTTTGGGGTGCTTAACCAGATAATTTGGGATTCTTTGGAACAACAAAGGTTCCAAAAAAGTGCTTAATAAGAAAAAAGTGATTTTATGAGCTTAATAAGCTCCGGTGCTTAACCAAAAAAGGGGGACAAAAACGACATAGTTTAACCAAAACAAAGTACAAAACGCCGAGTTTTGAACAAAAAAAATCGACAGCTTCTGCGCCCAAGCCTGTTGCCACCATTCCACGCGTCAGTCAGCTATTGGACCAAATTTCATTTTCCTCTCGTGTTGTTTTTAACCAATTTGAAGTCATAAAAATTACTTTTTTTCCTGAATTAAAGTACACATTTTTATCTATAAATAGAAACTTGATTTGTTTCATTTGGATATTAGAAAAAAAAAATCTATGTTTTTTTTCAAGTTTCTAGCAATTTTTCTATAAAAATATTAAATTAATTAAGATAAAGATGTTAAGGTATGTAAAAGTGTAAGAGTTTGTGCATTATTGGAAATTTATTGTTGTTGAGGAGCTTAAGTGGGAAGCTTAATGATATTTTTGTAATAAAATTTATAAAAAAAATAGAGCTCAAGCTCCCCAAATTAAGGAGCTTTATTGTAATTTGTACATACTCTTATGGCTCCAATGTGACCCCCTCAAAGATGAATAAACACACCCTTAACGGAAAAGTACAAAATTGGCATGTGCAGTCGGCAGAGAATAAACACCCCCCAGCAGAAACGGACAATACAGGAGCTCGGGAATTAATCCAAGATCACCTGTAAATAAATGAGCCCAACGAGCCAAACTCACATTTTCAATGAGAATGCTTTTGTGCTTACAACCGACAACAGACTGTCGTTAAGGCTGGTTCCTTGCAGGATGTGTTTGGTTAAACCAATTCAATAGCTTGAAATTGAAATTATAGTCTCCAAAACCAATTCTATTGTTTGGATAAATCCAAATTTTTCAATTCCATAAAACTAATTCTATACTAAAACATAATAATTCATATTCAAAATTTTATTCACTTTTTTCTTCTATCACACAATAACTCACCCTTCTTTCACCACCGACTACCACCACCAACCGCCTCCTCTGGCCACCGCCAACTCCTGCATCCACCGCCCATCGTTAACCACCACCACTATATATCATTCATTTTTAACATATAAAAAATTTCAATATTTGTTACTAGCAAGATTTGAACCCTTATCATTTTAAATGTTTAACCACCACCACCACTAGACCAAACTAAATATTTGAAAATTTATTAGATTACAATTGAATTGCACACACTATTCAAACAATTGAATTGATATAAATTTGAAACAAACTCCACATTATTTAAATTCTATGGAATTTGAATATTTATAGAATTCAAATACATTGTATCCAAATGGACGCTGAGAATTTGAGCATTTTTGTATCAGCATTTTGCCCTTTTCACTCCCCTTTGTATTTTGGTTTTCGCTTCTCAGCAAATGCTGCTAAGCCTTCCAAGCGATCTTTTGTGTGCAAGAGCTGTTCATAGCAGTCTTCTTCCAAAGACAAAGCTGAGGCCATATCTGTGACAACTCCCTCATCAATAGCTCGTTTTGCCATCCTAATTGCCAGCGGTCCCTGTCAACGTGCAATACTTAAGCCACCAACTCATACATATTTCATTTCATGAGTTGTGCAACAACACAGATCCACCCTTAGACTAGAGATGTTAAAAGGGCTGAGGACCACAGGACCGACCCTGCTAAACCTGTAAACGAAAAGGGTTAGGGTCGAGTAAATGTAACCCTATTAAAATCAGGGCTAACAATGGGTCACAAACCTACATGTTCGGCCCTATAGGGCTAACCTTGAGTAAAAGCGAGGGTCAACCATGTGAAACCGTAACCAAAAAGGGTTAGGGTCGAGAAAATGTAACCCCATTAAATTAGGGATGACAACCCTGTAGGGCTACATTCAACCCGATTAACATCTCTACTTTAGTCATTTGACTATGATTTTCCTTGCTAAGGCTAATTTAACCACTAGAGGAATAAGGAAAACAAAGACTTTTAAAAACAACACAACAGGTAATCCATATACTCACTTAGCGAAAGTACACGGTATTGCTAAAACTCAATAATTATTAAGAACAAGTAAAACGTTGATGCATAGGCCCTCTTGCCAGCTTCAAACTCCAATGGTAACTCCCAACTCCACTGGCACAAAACTAGTAAATAGAAAAACTGAAGCTAGCAGATCAAATTCTTACATGGCCTGAATGGTAGGGGAGGATCGACTTATAATACAGGGTATAAGGAAACTGAATACTAACAATGTTCAACATGAATGCAAGCAATAAGGTGGGAAACTTTGTAAGAATACACCTTACTCTGGTGCTACATGTGTAGAGGGAATGGTGAAAGTGCAGACCATCTTCTGTTACAATGTCCTGTCGCGAAGGCTCTTTGGGATTTGGTGTTGGGGTCGTTTAGTATTCTGTGGGTGATGCCCAGAACTGTTAAGGAGCTGCTTCTTTGGGTGGTTGTTGTTTAAGAGGAGAAATCACATTTTGGAGACTGCCCCTTTGGGCGTTTGGTGGACGATATGGAGCGAAAGAAACAATAGGGAGTTTGAGAATCTAGAGCGGTAGGTGGATCAGTTGAAGAATTCTCTTGTCTGTACCCACTTTTATTGGTGCTTTGAAGCGGATCATATAGTAGATTCTTATGTGGATTTTGTGAATAATTTTAGCATTGAGTAGTTCGTTTTTGTATACGCCTGTGTACAAAAGGATGCGCCACCTACTTATAAAAAAAATTAATACACCTTACTCGTTCATATTGGGAACAAGAGACTGAGATCTTACTCACTACCAAAACAGGACCATTATGAGGGCCATTTTGCTTCTACTAATTGGACAAGGAGGTGCCAATGCACTGTCGTGTACCTTCTTATTGATATCTCGTGCGACTTCCAGAGCCTTTGAATGAGCCTCGCCAGCAGGAACACAGTGGTTGACAAGGCCTGCATGGTTACACAAGCATTTGCTAAAGGAGGACCAAGTCATTATTTGAACAGAAAAAAGGAGTGAGAAGTGCGTCCATTTGCATACCCATAGAGAATGCATCCCTGCCCCCAATCTTTCGACCAGTAAAAATGAGGTCTTTGGCTACAGATTTTCCAATCAACCTCGGAAGCCGTTGTGTGCCACCTGCCCTGCAAAAGGCAAGAAGTTTATGGAAAGATATTTTGCAGCAAAACCATTTTCTTCAGAAAAATATCACCAGCCGGAAAGGAAGTCAGCTTATTCAAAAAGTGTTCATCCATGCTACACAGTTATAGACACATAACTAAAAACTGCTGCACAGGGTGTGGGCCAGGGAGGGAGGATGAAGTCCCTCAACTATACCAGATTTTTCATCCATCATCATTTTGTTGCAATCATGACCTTAAACTCAATTTGCAGCCAGAATTATGTTTCTCTTGCTATGTCTGATTAAAAGTCAACCATAATCTCCTGACATGCCCATAACTTATGTAACATGGACTCTTCATTTCAGCCGAAGTACCAGTGACTCAACAGGGATAGGGTGTGGCAGTTGGACACCTACATTTTTGGAAAGTCAAACACTTGCAATGGACCCCTAGCCAACACTACCTGGTACATGAGTCCAAACATAGCCCACGACATGAGATTTTTTCAGGGGGCAAAATAGACTTCTATCAAAAGAAAGAAATTACGGCATTTATGTAGGTAATATAAAAATATATTACGGAAACAAGATTGTGGTGCTGTTTGTGCAGATTGGTTGCAATAGGGAGGAGACAAAACTTTGAAATGGTTGTTGATATAGTCTTCAAAAAGAGGATAGAGGTTTGCCACGGACTTGCCCTTTTTTGGCACTAAATCAGTCACAACCAGATTGCATTAGTGCTTCAATAGAAAGAGAGAGGAAGCATTGAAAAAGCTCAAAGAGGGGGATATAGAAGATGCAGCGAATGGTCCTTGAAAAAGAATGGCCTAGTTTATTGATTGATTTATCAGAGCCCATGTGATGCGCGCATATAAGGAGATACACAGGGATTGAATCGAGACAACAACTCAAGTATACAGATTCAACTGCAACATCAAGAAATTGACCGATGAAATCTGGAATTCAAGATTTTTTTTTCCAAACTATCTTATGACAGCATTTGATGATACATAACACCATATAAGGGTTTTCTTATGGAAAAACTGGTGCAGCTTGTACCCAAGGGAAAAGGAGAGGGGCGGTGCCATGCAAAAACTTAAACCTATTTAATGTAATTTTCTTAGAAATACAGTTACACATTTTTGTGCAGTTTGTGGCCTAATGTTTTTAGGTAAGGGCCTTCGTTTATGAACATATTTACTTATAAAAGAGTAAAAATAAAAATTCAAACAAAGCTATAAAAGAATCAGATCAGCTACATGAGGGGCTGCTGGGCTAGTACAGTGCTTATCAAGCATGATTCACCTTCCTATAGAGAATATCTATTGAAACTGTCACATGTTTACCATTTGAAAATTGAGACATACCCAGGAATTATAGCGAGTCCTGTTTCTGGCAAGCCCATTGTCGCATCTTCTCCTAATAATGGCATATGGTAAAATTAAAAAATTAAAAAAAGATACAAATACCATGAGCCAGGGAAATTAAATTTCAATATTACAATGGTATTACCACATATCCGAAGATCGCAAGATAAAGCCATTTCTAGGCCCCCACCGAATGCTGCACCTTCAATAACTGCTATCGTTGGAATTTGAAGTGCCTGGGGTAATTTCAGGAAAGTCTGATGAATCCATGAGGAAGATCACAGTATGAAAATGTCCTATTAGGAGCTCCAAGAAGACATTAACACATTACTAGGAAGTAGATACTGTTAAAGTATAGTCCCTCTATCCCTTAGGCCTTGATGAATGTCACTTTTGCTTATTGCAGGGGCCTTAAGGTACACCATCTTTGTGAAAACAATTCAAAACTTCGTGAATCACTTCCAGAAATGGCCACATGGATAACCACAGCTGTTGTGGTTTACTTGAGTATTTCCAAGTACAGAGGGGTTACTAGTATCCCATTGGAGTCAACCTTCAAAGGCTGGCATCCTCCAGAAAAATAGAGGCCACAAGTGACATCTATCTAGAAGAGGAATAGGGAGTGGAAAGCATTCTGTGCAAAGATATTCCACGGCATAACACACACTTTACTGGTAATAGACAATCATGATCAGGGTTTCAAAAATACAAGTAACACTATCAGACATGCTAAAAAAATGATGAGGACAAACCTCCAATAAGGAGAACGTTGAGCGCAGTGTGTTAACAAAAGCTCGAACCTCGGAAGGACTCATTGTCCTTCGTTCCTACCAATCCAATTTACAGCAAAGGCACTGTTTAGCAAAATGAATTAGCTATTACACAAGCATGATCCCAGAAAGGAAGGTAATCAGCAAAAGAAACTAAACACATTTTAATCAAAATCAAACAGCTAAAAGAGAAACAAATCTTTCAAACAATAAACTTGTTGCAAAACTGTTGTCAGATAATTGAAGATCTAAATCCTTCAACAATATTAAAAAGGCAAAATGCATATATATGGGCCACAATACTTTTCCAAAAATTGCATGTTAACCCATTTTTTGACGGGACGTTAAGTTTGGACGTTTTTTTTTTTTGATAAGTAAGGTATATATTAAAAACAAAAGCGGCAAATAAAGAGCCGCATCCTATATACACAGAAGGAATACTCCAATAATTACAGATTACAAAAATTCACCACAAAGTCAGCAAAAGAGTTGACCTCAGACCTAACACCGTCACTACACCAAAAAAATAGCAGCTGAAGCAGATCAATCTTCAGCAACGACAAAGACCTTTCCACGTTATCAAAAACTCTCCTATTCCTTTCTTTCCAAATCACCCAGCATACTCCCAAAGGAATAGTCTACCAAATAAAATCTCTCTGTTTCCTCTTGTGCAAAGACCAACAACGAAAGAGATCCTTAATGGATTCCGGCATGGCCCAAGATAAGTTAAAAATGTGAAAGATATAATCCCACAAGGCACCTGCCACCAGACAGTGAAGCAAAAGATGATCAGCACTCTCACCATTACATTTGCACATATAGCACCAGCTCACAATCACCTTCCCGCGTCTCCTAAGATTATCCCCTGTAAGAATGGCTTCGTTCACCGCTTCCCATATGAAGAAAGCAACTCTAGCCGGAGCTTTAGACTTCCAAATAGCTTTCCAGGGAAACAGACCCCTTCCCCCAAAATCTGAACCAAAATAATAAGACTTGACCGAGAACATTTTGTTTTTAGCCCTATCCCAAATTACCTTGTCAACACAACTCCTATCCAGGTGCTGAGAATAAAGCAACTCAGAAAGCTGGAGGAAAGTCTACACTTCCCAATCCTGAAAAAACCCACTGAAAACTGGATTCCAACTAATCGAACCTCCTTCGAGCGAAATAATATCACTGATCAGAACTTCTTTATCACTCACAATGTTAAAAAGACTAGGAAAGGATCTCCATAGCTCCACGGGACCACACCACCTATCCATCCAAAATCTGACCGAAGATCCATCTCCTACCTTAAAAGAGATATTTCTAACGAAAGCGTCCCACCCTTTCCGGATTCCTTTCCAAACTCCTACCCCATGAGACAAGGAAACATCCTTGGGAAACCAAAGATGGCTTCCTTCCCCATACTTGCTCACCTCCAATCTCCTCCACAGAACGTCCTTATCGATCAAGTATCTCCACAACCATTTACCCAACAAAGCTCTATTGAAAGCTCTAATGTTCTTAACCCCTAAGCCACCAGATTTGATACCAGAACACACTTTGGACCACTTAACTAGGTGATACTTCCGATCCACCATCGAACCTTCCCATAAGAAGTCCCTTTCAAATTTTTCCAATCTACGGCTAACTGATGACGGGATGACGAACAAGGACATAAAAATAAGTAGGCATCGAAGACAACGTGCTCTTTATGAGAGTAAGGCAGCCTGCCTTTGAAGACAAACACTGCTTTTTCCAACCTGCCAGGCGACATTGAAATCTTTCTATCACCGGAACCCACATATTCGAGCTCTTGAAAGCAGCTCCTAAAGGAAGACCCAAGTAAGTAGCAGGAAGGGAAGTCACCTTACAACCAAAGAAGGCAGCCAATTCCCCAATATTATCTACATTCCCCACATGAATAATTTCAGACTTAGCAATGTTAACTTTTAGACCCGAGACAGACTGAAAAAAGAGCAAGACTATCCGTAAATAGCCTAACTGAGAGTCCTTCGCTTCACAAAACATAAGAGAGTCATCTGCGAACAGGAGATGCGACACTGAGACAGGGACTCTACCATTCCCGACTATGAAACCACTAATGAAACCTCCTGATATAGCTTTATCCATCATTAAGCTCAGAGCTTCCATCACTAAAATGAAGAGGAAAGGAGAAAGAGGGTCTCCTTGGCGAAGGCCCCTCGAGGTTCCAAAAAATCCAACCGGCTCTCCATCAATCATCATTGAAAATCTCACCGTAGAAATACACCAAAAAATCCATCTTCTCCATTTGTCACCAAACCCCATTCTATTTAGCGGATAGATGAGAAATTCCCAATTAACATGATCATAAACTTTTTCAATATCCGGCTTGCAAATCAGGCCCGGCTCTCCTTTCCTTAGCCTATCATCCACCGCTTTATTGGCAATAAAGGACGCATCAATAATTTGGCGATTCCCCACCAAGGCATCTTGCGACTCTGAAATGACTTTCCCCACGACCTTTCTCAATCTAATCGAAAGCACCTTTGCAATGATTTTATAAACACTTCCAATAAGACTAATGGGTCTATAATCTTTAATCTCAATCGCATTTGTCTTTTTAGGAATCAAAGAGATGAATGAAGCATTAAGACTCTTTTCAAAGACCATGTTTGAATGGAAGAACTGAAAAACTTCCATGATATCCTTCTTCAAGATCTCCCAGCTATGCTGAAAAAATGCCATAGAGAAACCATCAGGACCAGGCGCTTTATCGCCATTCAAACTCTAAAGGGCTGCCCTAACTTCCTCCTCCGAGAAGGCTGATTCCAACACTAAATTATCCTCCTGATTAAGAACATTAAAGAGCATCCCATCTAACTACGGCCGTTGGATCCCCTGATCAGCATACAGCTTCTGATAAAAATCTACTATACCCGCCCTAATAACAGATTTATCCTCCAGCAAATTACCATCCACTGAAATGCTATGAATGTGATTGACCCTTTTAGTGGCCTTCGCCGTCCTATGAAAAAATTTGGTGTTCCTGTCACCTTCCTTTAACCACTGAACCCGAGATTTCTGTCTCCAACAAATTTCCTCTTTAATCAACAAGGACCCTGCCTCCTTTCTCAACTCATTACGCCGAACGAATTCTTCCTCTAACAACTCTCCTGAGCTCTCTTTAGTATCCAACAGCTGAATACCTTCTAGCACTCCCTTAATTTTAACCTCAATCCTCCCAAATGTCTCCTTATTCCACAGAATGAGGTCATTCTTCAGCAGCTTCAGCTTCTTCGCCAGTTTAAAACTAGGATCTCCCACCACTGAATAACCTGCCCACTTAATCCGAAGCCAATCCAGAAAACCCTGCTCTTTTAACCACATATTTTTGAAGCGAAACGGAGATTTCCCTTTTGCGATACCACCACACTGAAGAAGTAAAGGGGCGTGATCAGAAATAGTTCGAGGCAGACAAGACTGAACCAGACTACCGCAGCATTCTTCCCATTCCATGGACACTAAGAATCTATCGATTCTGGAACATTGAGAGCTAGAACTATTTCTGAACCAAGTATATCCGTCTCCTGCTAAAGGAAGATCTATCAAGGCCATATCATCAATAAAATCACTGAATTCCAACATCGCCCGTGAGAATCTGCTACAACCCTTACGCTCATGCGGGAACCTGATTACATTGAAGTCACCACCTATACACCACGGATGATTCCACTTCTGCTTAACTAACTTTAATTCTTCCCACAGCTCTCTACAGGACACATCCAAGCAAGGACCATATATGCCTGAGAAACCGTAAATCTTATCATTATCCACCATTTTAAGCAAACAGGACACCGAGAAGCGACCTTTTATTGCATCCAATTTAGAAAGAACCCTTTTATCCCACATAACTAGAATTCCTCCCGCTGCCCCGGAAGCTCCAAGATGCTCCCAGTCCGCCCATCTTCCTCCACCAACACTGCAAATGAACTCACTATCCACTTTGTCCATTTTAGTCTCTAACAAGCAAACCACATGAGGGTTCCATCTTCTCAAAGACGCCTTAACCACAGTTCTTTTCTCCAGGTTATTTAATCCCCACACATTCCAAGAAATGATTCTTAAATCCATGGAAAATCAAGTCAGATTTCTTTTTCGTCTACTCTCCCCCTCCTTAAATTCCAGGTGAGCTGAATTAAAATCGCAGCATAACTGCTTCAGTTCTCTAGTACACCTTGCTCGAGATTTCCCTTTTTTTGAGCTGGAATCTCTCTCTGATGCCCGCCAGCTCCTTTCAATCTCCATTAGTAATTCCTGAATTTTGTCATCAAAACCATGGTTTGACACCCCTATAAATGTGCCAAAATCCTTAATCCTGCTCTGTACCCACAATGAAATGTCCTTTGATTCCCCATTACACAATAATGGCTCAAATCCACAACAGTCTCCTGGTTCTACCATCGCAATCGGAGTGCAGCAAATAGGGTCTGAAGGACCCTCGTTCATAGAAGAGTTTATAATCATTTGACCATCTACACCTGTACGGCCTGAATGGACCTCTTCTTCCCCGTCGCTACAGTCATCACACTCCTTATCATAACCCGACTCACCTAGGTCCTCCACCTTTCCCGATGGCGAACAGCTCTGATCTGTAGAGTCAGCAACTTCATGAGGCAAATCTTTATTCTCACAACCAACACCTTTTACCCCTTTCTGAACAGGCTCCTCTAGCACCTGACACGATTCCAAATCTGCATAAACGTGATCCTCATTCTGAAACAAAGCCCCTCCACTACTAATTTTCCCACTAACTTTCCTCCCTTCATCAAAAATCCTCGAAGCCCCCTCCTGATCCAAGTCAATATTCTGCTGCGATACCTCTTCCAAAGTCCGATCAATGCTGCTCGAAAACATCCTACCCTTTACCCTCTCCACATCCAATCGAAAAAGGGATTCCTCTCTCTTGCTCGACATATCCCCAGAAAGCTCACCTCCCTTTACGCTACTAGCCCTCCACTCATGCTCCAAGATAACCTTCGAACAGACCTTGTCTGAACCTAAATTCAGCTTATCGCACACCTCTGTATCATCGCGAGCCAATGAAGACGACCCCAGCTCTCCTTCATGATGCTCGAACATAGCTGCGTCTCGCCATCTCAATTGTGAAGTAATCTTCTCCTCCAAAGCCCCATGAGCCCTTTCTTCAATAATAATCGGGTCCTCCTTAAGCCCAGACCCCAAGGCCACCACTCTGACCGAAACTAGGGCCAACAGAGAAAGAGGACTTGAAAGGCCCACTAATTATTCCCCCCACCGTCTCCTTCTCTAAACCGCCTTTCCAATTTGCTCTAATAGGAGCCCAAACAGACTTTGGTCTCACCCTTCTTTCAAATGGGCCTCCACCATGCCCCTCACTATTGGAAGAAGGCCCATTTCTCTTGAGCCCAAACCTAAAAGAAGAACTCTCAGGCTTATCCACCCCTTTAGTGGATTGACACTTAGCCGATTCTATACACTCACCAAATTTAAATTTTGAATTCTGCTTCACCCACATGCTCGGCCCCACCCCTCTGTCAAAACCTCTGGACATTCCACCGTTCATATAACTCTTCTCCTTTACTTGCTGAAAAGACCCGTGCACCTCACCTTCCTTCCCAAACATGGGTAAATTGTTAAAACTCCTCTGACTACCTTCTTCCACCACCCTACGCCTTTCACGGCAAAAAGGCGCAGATTCCGGCCAGATAGGAACGGCAAAGCTTCTATCTCCAACCCCAATTCGCACCTCCCCGGCATAGAATCCTTATGACGAACCAGAATACGAGCCCATCTAACATCAGCTCTATTCTCGATAAATTCATCTACCTTCACGAAACCACCACATACCTTTCCTATCTCCGAAAAAACCTGATTACTCCACAGATGGAGAGGTAGCCCCAGCGCCCTAATCCACACTTCTTTAGGTTTACGATCAATGTAATGGCACAGACCCACCTGGTCCCAGACCTCCAAAAGCAAAGGACTTCGATTCACCACCCACTTCTTGAAATTACGAATACGAGATGCCTCCTTACTGGAAGGAAATATGAACAGAAAGTATCGACCACTCAAATCAAGCACTTTGACCCCTCCAGCAACTTCCAATATACATTCACCCATCTCTGGATTTCCTCTTGAGGAGGAATGGGATCCTCCAGGTCCCCTACGCTACCCACCAAGCATCTACCGAGAAACTCCAGATTTCCAAAACAAGAACTCTAGTCCACCTCGAAATCAACTGTGGGATCATTTGAAATCTTCCCAATAACATGATTTAAGTTGGGCCAAGGTGGAATCTCCCCCACTTCTTTATAAGATTTCTCCTTACAAACCTTATTCGGATAAAGAAATCTTTCCAGCTTACCAGCTGTGATCTGCCATATCCCAACCTAATCCCGAAGAAACCTCCGGAATGTATAACACACCAGACCTGCCTCTACTTCGAAGGGAGATTCTTAGGAACGTACCTTGACGGTTTCTTTCTTTGGCAAACAACGCTTCCCTTCACTTTGCAGATAACTTCTTCCAGAATAAACCTTGCTGGGCAGAAGCCTTCTTCATCCACTCACTTATCCAACCAGTCTCTTCGACAATGAAGATCAGCTCATGCACTCGTCCCTTGCTTCTCTCCTGAAAAATGTAGCATACTCGACCCTGAACACCACTCTTGATAACATTGAACGTCTTCCTGCCCGCCTGAAATAAGATTTTCTCTTCCCCCATTTTTAACAATTTGTAGGCTTTGGTTAATTAGAACAATCCAGAAGTTTGGAATTATTCAATAAGAAGCCTTTAACTGGTATCTGAATCGTGAAAAATTAATAAGAAACTCTCTTTCTAATTCGTTTGGACGTTAATAGAAACTTTGTGTGATAATAGAAACTCAAAGGGGTCAAACTGAAAAAAAAAAATTGTGCATGTCATTTGTATAAAGAGTAAGGGGTCAAAATGTTGAAATAAACTTCATCTTCTTCATCCTCTCAATAGCAACAACATATCTTCTTCATTCATGATTTCACGGAAAATGGAACTGCTACTTTGATTCATATACACCGATGAGTGAATACTTCATTCAAATCAAGGAGATACAATTCAAGGCGACGCAAATCACGGCCACGCAAATCCTGATTCACAACCACCGCCACCACCACCCCCACCCCCACCCCCATTGCTGCCACTGCCCAACTTCCATCCCTATTCGGTGACCTGACACCAACTCTCTCCACCTCTGACCTCCGCGACACTACCTACGAGATCTTCGCAAAATATTCTCTCTCTGGTCAAGTAACCCAGATCTGGGTTTTAAAATGCTTCCCCATATCGATCCGAGTTGGTAGCGTTGAGATACGTGAGTTGCTTACAATTAGAGAGGGAAATTTGACAAGCATACTTGTTGTAGTCATAATTGGAAAATTCACAATAGCTGCTGCAGTTGACGGGGAAAAAGATGATGGTTCAGTCCTGATGGAGCCGGTTGATAATCTTTTCTTGGATTTTGCTTAGTTGTTCCCACAACATCTGAGCCTGCTCCTTGCTCAGTTCATCAACAGGTGCTTCCCACCATTTCTTGCTTCTGCTCTTTTTCAATTCATCCAGCATCTGTCTACGTTTCTTCTCAGCTTCTAATAGAGTAGACACCTCTTCAAGTTGCGGATTGAGCTCATCAATTCTTTGTTGGCGATAACTCTCGAATTGATTGGTGGCATTGTCGGTCAGAGCTGGGTTTTGGCTTAGAAACCTGTTTGCAATGGACTCAATGTTAGGCTGGACAAAGGAGAAAGGCTTACCACTTGGAGACGTGAAGAATATGCCGACTTCAGTACCACAGAGGGTACAGAGTTCACTTGCTTTCTTATAATTCCCACAGAGTTCATCAATTCAAGATCTGTTGTTGCTATTGAGAGGATGAAGAAGATGAAGTTTATTTTAACATTTTGACCCCTTAGTCTTTAAATGACATGCACAATTTTTTTTCAGTTTGACCTCTTTTGAGTTTCTATTATCACACAATGTTTCTATTAACGTCCAAACTTAACGTCCCGTCAAAAAATGGGTTAACATGCAAAATAAGTCTGGTATAGTGGCCATCTCAAAAATTTTGAGGTCTCAGTGGCCTAATTGCAATTTTTGGAAAAGTATAGTGGCTCAAATATGCGTTTTGCCTATTAAAAATTCAAGAAGGCATGCTAATGCTGACAAAATGGACTTCTTGCCTAAGGAACTGCAGAAGCGAGAGAACTGTTCAAATCTACAAAAATGAAAAATCCATAAAATGTAGCGCATAGAATAGTTTCACCAGCTGACAAAAGATCAGGAGATTGAATGTCATCATACAATCTTCAATTCTAAGCTGTCCCCTATCAGGACTATATATGTTTCTTGTGTGGTGGGGTGAAAACCAGCATCAACTGCATAACTATTTAGGCTTCCAGTAACCCTACCAATCATTTGAAAAACATATGTATGTTTCCTGGGGCAACTTTGAGAACATTCCACTCCCACCACCTGAATGGCTGAGAAGATCTCCTAAGAACAGCTCAACCCAGAACAGCCGCCATCCCAAATAGTTGGGTCGGCTACACAAATCCCTTTTTGCAATTTCAAAAGCAAGATCATTAGGTAAGCCATACTGACACATATCCATCGAAATTACTGTCTCCATCCTGGTTTGAGCCTTCCCCTACCTCTAGAATGGCAGTTAATTGATTTAATCATTCTTACTAACCAGTACACTACTACACTTAGTGCTTGAAGTTGCAGGTGTCCAAACAACTGGAAAAGAATTTATCTGGTCGCTTCATCTGGGATTTTCTTTCCGGTTGATACACAACCTCTGACCTCACTAAAGGATATCAGTTTCTGAGTCAATTAAAGAAAACAAACACTATTGAAGCAATGAATTGTCTTCTTGTGAGTCTTTGCTTTGAATGAATCGTACCTATTTACAGGCTTAAGTGTATATGGGTTATAAATAATGGCAACTGGTATCTTCAACCAAGAACCTAGAAGGTATTCAACCAATTCCTCGTCCTCCCAACTCTCATCTAACAATAACACAATTTACTGCCTAGATTCTCCACCCTCCCCCAAAAAAAAAAAAAATTTAAGAAAAAGTCTTATTTGAAAACCCGAACTTGTTAAATATCGTACTTTGACTTCTCTAAATTTCCTTTAGATTTGATGCAGGAGCAAGGGGCCATTATGTAAATGGTAGAGAAGACCTTAAGGGAGTACACGGGTTGGACAATGGTGGCTCAAAAGAACCTAGTTTGGGGTATGGAATGATTGAATCAAAAGGGTTAGAAGACCATTGCACCGAGATTACAATAAGTAGGTTCAAACCGTGGATATGATTCGTGGTTATAGGACACGGCTTGGACAGGTTTGGAGTAGGAAGCATTCGAGGTGGGCTGTTTAATTGGAAAGGAGATCCTTGCATGGAAATTAAAGGGCTTGCATAGCACGGTTGGGCAACAAAGAAGAGCAGCCAAGTAAGGGAAGCTAAAGAAGGCCGGCTTCTACAATTCCTAAAGGAAGAAGGAATCACTTAGTGTAGGCTTTTAATGTAAATCCCGTTTTTGTTATTTTAGGGGTTTTAGTTTTAGTTTCTTTTATTTATGTAGTTTTATTTATTTCCTAATTAGTTAGGGTTTTCATTAATAGATTAGGGTTTATTTTTTAGCCTTTATAAGGCATCTTTGTAATCAAAAGAAGGCAGATTTTGACGTTGAAAAACAAAGACCTAAGAGCAAAGTTTTGTTCTTCCAAACCCGATTTCTTCTACTAAAGGTGAGTGAAGCCTAGGGTGAATTAATCAATGGATTTCTTTACGTTAAACAAGTGAAGTTTAACCGGTGAGTCCGATCTATCTTTTCTTTTTGTTGTGTGCATTTTGTGGCTGTTTGAGAATAAACTCGGTAACCTATTTGCTGCCGAGAATGAATCTGTGAGCAACATAGTTTTGGACAGATTAGTCACTTAATTAAGCGTCTGTTTATTACGTCAATTCGTGGGAGTTAATTGTTGATTTAGTAAAATTTTCGGACAGCTTCTACTGTTTGTTTAGTCTTCATCCAGTGTGAAGTTTTGAGCAGATTATCCATATCAAGAGGGACTGTTTTGAGGGATTTTGGACAGCAAGTGGCTGTCTTAATTTCGTTTGGACAGCTTGTTCCTTTGGAACATTGGATTCACATCAAGTGGTATCAAAGCCTAGATTTTTACGAATTCTTATTCGTAATCGATCATGAAGAATGAGGGAGCGTGGTTACAAGATTTACAACGAAAGCGTTTGACTCAAAGACAAATTCAACTCATTGAGCAAAGGTTGCAGCGATTAAAGACTCATCAACCACATAAAAACGTGGAGAAGAGGGCTGCAAGTTCAAAGGGCTTTCATTACTGCAAACCAAGGTCAAACACCATCATCTCTTTGTATACTTTCAATTGCTATAAGTGTGAAGGGAATGGTCATCTTCCATCCGCATGCCCCTTTGGAAGAGTATTGACTGATGAAGAACTGTGTGAGATAATCAAGAGGGAAGAATTAAAGTTAGCAAAGGAGAAGGTAGAAAAGAAGAAGAAGAGAAACGAACCAAAGAAAAACATGAGAAAGAAGAAGAAGAAGAAAGGCGTAGAAGAGAAGAGGAGGAGCTTGAGCAAGAGAGACGTGAAAGAGAAAAACATGAAAAGGAGAAGGATGAAAGGTCATTAAAAGTGGTTCGTGAGAAATCAGAGCTTGTACACGCGTACAAGGATCCTTTTGATTTTGAAGTTTCCAATTCTATTACATTAAGGATTGAAAATTCAGACTTAAAGGTATGTGGCAATATCCCTCTATGTCTTGCTCAAGAGCAGATTTTCATGGTAATGTTGAAGGCATGGAGTGAAAAACGTGGTGCATCATCATGTTGGAATTCTTACGGTTTTAAACCGCCTTGGAAGGCTGAATGGAGGATGAATAAAGTAGACATAGGGGCTGCCTCAAAGAAACATTTGAATAACAAGGGTGATCAGTTTGACGTTGTTTTGCAAATTAAAACCATAGGGGCTGTTTCAATAGAAGGATTCAAGTTTGGGTCTGTTTCCATTTTAGCCAATGGTACTGGAACTATTTTAGAGGCAGAAATAAAATTTGGGGCTGTTGCCAAAAAAACAAAGGGCGGAACTGTTTGGAATGAAGAAAGCAAGCATGGGGCTGTTTTGTCAAAAAAGGAAAACTACCTACCAGGTATTAAGTTTGGTGCTGCTTTGGAAAACACAATAAAAGGGACTGTTCTGAATGAGAGTATCGAGGGAGAGACAATTTTGAAGGATGGCAGCGAACTTGGGGCTGCTACGACGCAAAGGGAACAACAAACAAAGGTCACAGATGACAAAGAAAGTAGGGAACATCTCTTTAAGCAAAGTCAGAATGGGCAGTCACAAAGGTTATTCAAGACAACAACTAGTTGGGATCATCGTATGAACTTCAAGCTAGTCCAAGAATTGAGGGCAATTCTTCTTTATGAAGAGGAGTTTGATACGAATGGGGCTAGTTTTCTGGATACGTTCTTGTTCGTGGTAAAGCTCTATGTTCAATTGGGAAAGTATCCACATGACATAATTAATCAGGTAGCTACTCTACTAGAAGAGGCAAGAGTAAAGACCATGGCATTAGGGTTCGACATCAGTGAAGAGTACTCGAGCAGCAACAATGAAACAAGGAGGGTTGGGCTGTCCAAACAGTCTGTATATGGCCCTAAAGAGGAACGGATCAGCCAAGGGTTCCAAGGGTGGTCTCATATGGAGGAGGGTTCAGGATTGAAGACAATCCTTTTTAAAGAAAGGGGTATGATGCGGGAGCAAGGGGCCATTATGTAAATGATAGAGAAGACCTTAAGGGAGTACACGGGTTGGACAATGGTGGCTCAAAAGAACCTAGTTTGGGGTATGGAATGATTGAAGCAAAGGGGTTAGAAGACCATTGCACCGAGGTTACAACAAGTAGGTTCAAACCGTGGGTATGGTTCGTGGTTATAGGACACAGCTTGGACAGGCTTGGAGTAGGAAGCATTCGAGGTGGGCTGTTTAATTGGAAAGGAGATCCTTGCATGGAAATTAAAGGGCTTGCATAGCATGGTTGGGCAACAAAGAAGAGCAGCCAAGTAAGGGAAGCTAAAGAAGGCCAGCTTCTACAATTCCTAAAGGAAGAAGGAATCACTTAATGTAGGCTTTTAATGTAAAGCCCGTTTTTATTATTTTAGGGGTTTTAGTTTTAGCTTCTTTTATTTATTTAGTTTTATTTATTTCCTAATTAGTTAGGGTTTTCATTAATAGATTAGGGTTTATTTTGTAGCCTTTAGAAGGCATCTTTGTAATAAAAAAAGGCAGATTTTGACGTTGAAAAACAAAGACCTAAGAGCAAAGTTTTGTTCTTCCAAACCCGATTTCTTCTACCAAAGGTGAGTGAAGCTTAGGGTGAACTAATCAACGCATTTCTTTACGTTAAATGAGTGAAGTTTAACCGGTGAGTCCGATCTATCTTTTCTTTTTGTTGTGTGCGTTTCGTAGCTGTTTGAGAATAAACTCGGCCACCTATTTGCTGCTGTGAATGAATCAGCGAGCAACATAGTTTTGGACAGATTAGTCACTTAATTAAGCGTCTGTTTATTATGTTAATTCATGGGAGTTAATTGTTGATTTAGTAGAATTTTCGGACAGCTTCTACTGTTTGTTTAGTCTTCGTCCAGTGTGAAGTTTTGAGCAGATTATCCATATCAAGAGGGACTGTTTTGAGGGATTTTGGACAACAAGTGGCTGTCTTAATTTCGTTTGGACAGCTTGTTCTTTTGGAACATTGGATTCACATCAAGATTGCACTAAAGTTGTATCTTTTCTTGTATCCACTTGCGAGAGATATTATGTTTCCGAAAAGAAAGAAAAAATTTGAAAAACTAATGCAAATTTATAGCTTGTAAGTTGGAAAAGGGACTCCTTTTGGGACAATTTTTATGGGACGAAGGTAGTATTAGCAAAGAATTATATTAATGATCACAACCCCATGTGGTATCAAAGCTATGATTATAAAAAAACCTTTGGATGAATTGCCAATAGTTAGCAGTCTATGCCGCAAGGAAATTAATGTAATTTCATATGGCAGTAAAAAAATATCTTCCTCAATGGTGATCTACCTGAAGAAGTTTACGTGCAAACCCTGCAAGGCTACGGTAACCCAGCAAAGTTAACTTTGTCCATGGACTCGAGCAAGGCTCGAGAACCTGGTTTTTGACTTCATTTCAGCAACCAACAAGTTTGGGTTCATCTCTGTACCATAAGTCTCAGATTTTTTTGTCCATAAAACTGCTAATGCCCAGACTTATCCTCTATGTTGACGATATGATCTCACCGAAAATGACTCATTTGACATCTCAAACTTGAGGCATTCCTCTACCAAAACATTGAGATGAAGGTCTTGGTAACATTGATCACTTCTTGGGCCTTGAGGTCGCTTCAGACCGACAGATCCTCATCGATATTAACCCTTGCAAGCTAAGAATGCTTCTGATAGTGATTTTCACATACGAGATAGCATAACACATAGCAAAACAACTTCGACTCCACTTGAGACCAAAGTTCGCCTTGCTCCTCTAGACGGACTCTCCTTCCTGACGATACTATATCGACACTTGGTTCATGATCTCATCTATCTAACTGTTACCACACCAAATGTCACTTGCGATGTTCATACTATCAACAAGTCCATTGTTCATTCCAAGCGCTACTCAATTTGTTACAATATTTTGAATTCTTTGTTATATCAAGGGAGCCCTTTTCTATGTTCTGCATTTCTCAGTTCACTCAACCCATGTACTACAGGTTACCATGATGTTGATTTGGTTGGCGATCCCAAAGATTGGCATTCCACTGCATGCCACAACTTTTTTAGGAGAATTGCGGAGTGAAGCATATAAGCAGGTTGACACTACCCAAAATATGTTGTCATTGTTCTGGCTTCTTGAAGATATGGGTATCAATCATCACATGGCGACATTCCAATCAAAGTACAATTTAGTTGGTTTGATCTCCTAATCTAGAAGCTTTTCATCTTTCCTCTTTTATTGGAAAAGCTCATGTGACCTTCCTGTGTTCTCTGATTCTCTCAACAAACTTAACAATAATGATATGCTGAAAGTGCATAGGCATTTCTCCAAACTGGTCTGTCATATGTATGAATGCCTCCAAACCTAATAATTATTTATTATTTCAAATGCAAAGGTGCTTGGTTCCTATGGTGTAAACACTTTGGTGTGGCTGAGCAGTGATTGTGTCTAGATTCTAGTTCAACTTTCCTCTAGAATAGTGTTCATGTATTGTGGTAACTGGGAGTTAGCGATGCCCTCTTGTTGTGGCCATGTGAAGTGTTTGACATTCTTTGGTGTATTTGAACCAAAAAGAATTCCAGATTTTTCAGGGAACAGTCCCTGTCTATATCTCTTTTATGGGATAGAGTGGTTTCTTGGCTTCTCTTTGGGAATTGGTGAGAGGAGCCCTTCAAGAGTTTTTTTTTTTTTTAAAATCAGAGATACAGAGAGATTGGACTGTTTTGATGTCATAGATGTTTTTCTTTGATTTTTTTTTCTTTTTTCACTTTTGTTTTTCCTCACAGATTTTTCGTCTATCCTCTTGTCGTTTTTTTATAAGTGTGACCCCTTATTGGTATAGGGATCGGAACCAAGGACCTCAAGGTCCCTTGCCATCTCTCCCACCCCTTGGGGTCAAATTGAACTCTTGTCGTTTTTAATTTCTTTGTATCTAATCTACTTGTTTTCCTTGAAAGAAAGAAAGAAAAAACTTAAGTATTTTACATCTTCACTAAAGCTCACCCATCGGGCTGTCACCAAGATTTAGTGTCCAAACTCAAGTTGGTTTCAATTTCACCGCCTTGACTTTGTGGGGGTTGTTAATGTTAATGTAGGCCTTGCACAAAATCTTGTACAGTTGAGAGTTGGGAGGACGAGGAGTCGATTGAATAGTTGACTTGGTAGGTTGTTTGTAAAAGATATGGGTTCTCCTTGTAACATACACACACCCCAAAGCCTATATGTGTCATGTCATGTGCAAGCAAAGAAGCACAGGTAAAAAATTCTTCAAGAATGTTTATTACTAATAATCTCAACACTCACTTGATTAGTAACTGATCCTAAATAGTTGAAACTAGATTGTGTGCCCGTGCCTATGGCACAACGTTAGTACGGGAGCAGATTATTGTAGGCTTGTGTTTAACGTATCCTAAATGAAATCCAACAAAAATATTGAGAAAATATGAGTGGGGAAGTTGGAGAAAGAGAGAGACGGGTAGTTGCACAACCGCCTTCGCACATGTGAAGGTAGATTTTAATTGTGACCGTAAGATTTCAGTAAAAAAATAAATCACAACCTTTAGATAGCTTTAGTCAATTGCATATGTGTGAGTATGAACTCTATTGTATTATAGAACCTAAATAGTTGAAACTAGATTATGTGCCCGTGCCTATGGCACAACGTTAGTACGAGAGCAGATTATTGTAGGTTCGTGTTTAACGTATCCTAAATGAAATCCAACAAAAATATTTTATTTTATTTTTTGATAAGTAAAATCCAACTAAAATATTGAGAAAATATGAGGAGTGGGGGAGTTGGAGAGAGAGAGAGAAACGGGTAGTTGCACAACCGCCTTCGCACATATGAAGGTAGTTTTTAATCGTGACCGTAAGATTTCGGTAAAAAAAATAAATATCAACCTTTAGATAGCTTTAGTCAATTACATATGTTAAGTATGAGCTCTATTGTATTATAGATGATCCCATAGTGGGATTTTCAGATCATCAAACCTAACGTTGTTGCCATTAGTATTCCGACAACTTCTTTCTTACATGGTGATATCAACATTGTGTTGGAATAGAAACACTTCACCTTAACTATAGCTTGTTCAAAAGTCAAAGTTAACCCTAAAATAAGCACCAACATTTGGTCTCAGTTGGTCAACCCATCCAATTCATTTCCTCTCACCTTACTCAGCCCATGAAATGAACACATCAAACTAGCAATTAGTCACCTCTGCCACTTTCAGACCTCTCCTTGACCCACTGCCACCGCCTTCGTCTAAACCACCAAACGACATTGTAGATATGGCGTTCAAGTTTTCACCAATAACATGTTCTCATCTTTGCACCACCACCATTCAAGAACCCAAATCCTGCCTGCACCAACACCTCAACCTGGCCAGAGTCAATCCCTTAACACTAATGATCTAAATGAATTTAAACATGAGTATATTATTTTTTATACCCTGATTTCCGGTTTTGCTTCCTTTCCTCCAATAATAGGTAAAAGAATGTCCTCTTCAGTAACTCATATGATTTGAGAGAATGTAATCATAAGTGACACCTACCTTCAAATCAAAAGCGACACCTACCTTCAAATCAGCACCTGCACAGAACACTCTGGAAACTGAGCTGCAAATCATCAACACATTTGCAGAAGAATCCCTGTTTATAGTTTCAAAACTATGTTGTAAACCCCTCAACATATCCCTCCCAATGGAATTTTTGGCTTCAGGTCTATCCAAGTTGATTTCAACAATTCCTGAAATAAAACTCAGCTGATATTAGTGGTTATACAGTTGGGCGGGAAAGGAAAAAAAATCAGTCAAAACTATTAACCGCAAACAGCAGTGGGAACACACACACACACACAAGAGAGAGAAAAGGGGAATAGAGAAACAGAGAAATTCGAAGGTGAGGAAATTGCATACCGGAATCGGAATCGGCATGTCGGTGAAATCTAACGGAATCGGGAGCGGATTGCACAAGGAGAGTTCTGAAACTCTGGAATTGCCATTGATGATGGGAGTGATTGGGATTAAAGAGAAGTCGAGACAAGTAGGGTTTTGAGTTCATTGCTTTCGCCATTTTTACTAAAGCAACCATTGTTTAACTGCCCTGCGTCCACGATATTCCTAAACAACTTTTGGTGTATCTATATTATAATATACTAGTTTCTGTGGTGTCTGACTATGGCACGGCGCTAGGAGAGGAGGATATTAGTATTGGGAGTGTTAATATTTAAATAATTAAACATATATTTTAATCATATTTCAAAAAAATATTTTTTTTCAAAACTCACTATCAAAATATTTTTAATGGGTAACGAAAATCGAATATTAACATATTTTGTAACAAAAACACAATAAATTGTGTTTTAGACAGTTTTTCTAAAATAATCAAAAATGTATTAAACAATTAAAAATGGTTAAACCAAAAAAGATGATTCTGCCCATCTTAATTATTACAAATGCGTCGGACCTTTAAAATGTTTTGTTTGCAAATGGTTAATCTTTTAGCTTTTTGTTTCTTTTTAAAAAAAATGATATTTTCTTTACATTGTCATTAAAAAAAAAAAAAAAAAGTACTCCATGGGTCAAAAGATGAGTGCTCTAAAAAACCATCAGCGTTGCATTGAATCTCGACCAATTCCGTTGTGCGTTTCTCTTTCATCCTCTCTTCCCAACTCCTTCTTTATGTCCACACACACCAACACCACTCTACATTATTTTCCATCCTCTCCAATTAAGTTTATCTCATATTTTATCCGTCAGCCCACAATTTACTTATTATTCGGATTAATTTCATCATCAGAATCAGAATCAGAATTAATAAAGCAGCAGCTTAATTAGCTAGTATAGTTTTGTGTTAAACAAAACAAAATAGAAAAATGAAGGAAAATACGGGAGGCAACCCGTTGCACCTCACCTCTCTGAATCACATCTCGCGTATGCAAAGGACAATCACATTTCATTCCAAGTATGGCGTACCGTGTATGCATGGTTTCACATGAATTTGTTGAATATATAAAATAGAGAGAGACTCAAAAGAAGGAAGAACCGACAAAGAGAGAGATCAACCGAGATGGCTAGGATGAAGAAAGGGAGATCGAGATTGAGGAATACGAATAGGTAGAGATCAGAGAGAAACAGATGAATAAGAGGAAGAGAGAGAAAGAGATATAGAGAGATAATAGGGATGGATATGAATTAGAGAAAGAGAGAGAGAGAGAGAGAGAAAGAGAGATAAAAGGGATGAATATGAATTAGAGGAAGAGAGAGATAAAAGAGGGATGGATCTTGTGAAAAAAACGTGCATATAAAACGGTTGTGGAAAAAAAAAAGGTGAAAAAACGGTCGTAGATGAAATGAACTATTTGCCGTTGATTGTATTTCGTAAAAACAAATCATGGCCGATAAATAGCTTTTTATATGAGTTAATCCTGACCGGTAAATAGTTTTGTTAAAATCAAATCCTGGCCGGTAATTAGCTTTTCCAACCACCCTGATCTGTTTTATATAATAGATTATAATAAGCACATAGTAAAGATAACTTCCGGTCAAGATTAAATTTTACCAAACATAATTAATGATTAGGATTCTCAACCTCCTCCACCTCTTTCTTCTTCTCTCATTCCAGCCCCTTCCTCTCTCTTCTTAGATTCCTTAGCTCATATTCCTATTCCTCAGCCTATTCCTATTTATTTTCTCCATTGTTGTCTTTTCCGCCTCTTCTCTCTTCTTCTCTTTTTTCAGCCTCTTCCTCTATTTTCTTCGATTCCTCATCCTATTCCACATCATATTTCATTCCTATTCCTGGATTTATATATATCGATCTCACTTTCTTCCACCTCGTCCTCTCTCTCAATCTCAATCGGTCAGTTTTTCCATCCTCGCCATCTCGGTTCATTACCTGAATTTGTAAGTTGTTCCTTCGTTTGGGTTTCTGAAACTTATGAATTTTTCTTTTTGGTTTTTGAAGATCTCGATTTATGTGGTTTTTTTGGTTTGTACATAGTGCACTCAATTAGAAGGCGGTGGGTGAAAGATCTCTTTTCCATTTCTATGTACCCAGTTTATATCTTTCTTTGACTAAGGAAAAAATGGGATCAAGAGCAACAAGAGCAACTTTTGTTTATTTCTTATTGCTGCTAAACCATACACCAAACCTGAAGTCCATTTTTCCAGCAAATTCATTTCTTTCTTCTAGAAGTTGACTATTTTAGTGATTCATTAATGTTAAAGAACATCAATTGATGGAGTTGTTAATGATGGAGGGTGGACGGTATGGATATTTGTTACCAAACGCGAAATCCATTTTTCCGACAAATTCCTTTCTTTCTTCTAAAAGTTGACTATTTTGGTGATTCATTAATGTTAAAGAACACCAATTGATGAAGTTGTTAATGATGGAAGGTGGACGGTTTGGATATTTGATCAATCACGGACTTATCAATAGGATCAAACATCCCTATTGTGACGTTCTTCATTATACCAAGGTTGGTGTTCGTCGCATTCGAATTGAAGAACACTTCGAGTATTTTGTGCATTGTAGCATTGGATCTAGGTGTCACAATCTGCATAGCTTCATTGATGTTACTTCAAGCTTTTCTGCTGCGTGAGATGCGCTCTATCATCACGAGTACGCGACTAGAACCGTATCGACGTTTCTTGTTCACGCGTACGTGACTTGGATCGTATCAGGTAGTTTATTCAATTCTTATTTCCTAGGCCATCCCACTCCGACACATACATATCATAAGAGCATCCACAGTGGTTCCCTTTATTAACTCCCTAAAATCCTTTTTAGAATTTTTTACCACACTTGAAATCCACAGTGAACACCCTATCAATCACCTTATCCCTAAAAAAACTAACTCACCCTCAAAGTATTGGGTGAGTATCAGCGCAGCCTGACACATGATGAAGTAGCAGCTCCACCTCTCATTGGGTAGCCCTTTCCTCCTTCGCGTGGCAACAGAAGGCACCTATCAGAGTACACAACGAAAGCGTGGTGGAGCCGCCCTTGGAGTGTCGCTATATGAAACCATCATGTGTTTATGCATCGCCATCATACGAGGGATGAATCACTGTGTTAGTGTATGAGAATATATCATTCAACTTAACATATCTTTCATGGATTGAGTATTAAGAACTATTGACATTATAGAGTGAGTTGCACGAATTTTAACAGAAAAAACTCGTTAAAGTGTTACAAGAAGAACCAAGTGATCTTTTTGAGGCAGGTTGTGTGTTATGCAAGGGGTACCCTCCTTTTTTTTGTTGGATTCGGCTAAAGAATTTATGGACTAAGTTCTTTTTAGGGGGAGAGGGTGTAGCACCCAAGAATTTCCTTGCATTTATTATGATATTTATTTGTTAATCACAAGTTGATTAATGTTAAACTTGCAATGCTAGCATGTCAGTCAAAATAGTATTTTGACTAATTGGGTTTTGAGTTCTAATGAGAACTTAGTTATATCGTGAGTTAGACTTGTGCAATAGCACGTTTGGAGTTTGATTATGTTATTTATCTGATTTGCATTATTTATGTGTTTTAGACTGTGAACTTAGGTAATTGCCTTATGATTATGAAAGTCCATTTTAGCTCAAGATATGTTGGGCTTGATGTTTGTCGTCTTTAAAATCCATATTGGACTTTAGTTATGTTAGTTATGATTTATAACATTTGAATAGAAAATGACATGTTAAAGCTAGAAAATATATTTTTTCAGCTAGATTGACCCGAAGTGTACCGTACGTTATGTGCTTCTTTTTATATTGTTAAAAAAGTATTTTTATTTTAACCTTGACTAATTAATAATAATTAATTTGTGTTTAATTTGGTCTATTTGGTGAGTAATTTATTTGACTTTTGACCAACCAATAAGGTTGACACCTCAAAATAAGTAACCAATTATTATGAATATTTTAAGTTTCTTCAAGTCAACATTCATTTGCATTTCGGCTGAAGACTCCAAGTCAATAAGTATTGTTTTTGTTTCCTTCTTTTCCTTTGGTTTGATTTTGGCGGTTGTTGAGACAACCCACTTCCCCCTTACCCGCATGAAATGAGTTTCATTCCTCAACTTTTCCTTTTCGCCAGCCGTGAGCCTCGAGACAGTAACGTGGTTTTCTTAAAGTTTTAATCTTCTTAGTTCGAATCCTGCAAATCGCAGTGATGTCCAAAATTTAAAAATAATAAATAAATGACTCAACAGAATCAATTTATACACAATAAAATATAAATAGTGTTGTATTGGGTTCCTACGATATTGGGGAATATTTAGGGTTTGACATTTTATATGAAATATCATATATGTGTTAATTGTGTTTAAGCAAATAAATATTTTCGTGTGTATTTTAAGCAATGATAAGTTACATTAAAAACATATTTATTGTAATTATTTCCCCATGTTTATGACATTTATTATTGCCAATTATTTGAATTTTAATGGAATTATTGCTCTTGTAGGAGTTTTGTGACAAATGACTTAAATGGACTTAAATGCAAGACTTTATGTGTGATCAATTGAAGCTAAGGAATTCTGGAGTCAAGCGTGAGCACAACTTATCAAATTGCGGATCCAGAATTGCAATCTCAAGCTAAGACGTGGGCACGCTACGAACCGTTGCGGGAATCTCAACCAAGTGACGCCCCATTTAATTCAAAAAATAGTTTTTTTAATGTTTTAATATAAATTTAAGTAGAGAGGATGAACCTAGACCATTTGAGGGATAAGGTGGAGTATTTACTCAAAATTAGTGGGGTATTTACTCAAAGTTAGTGGGTTTTTATGAGGAGACCTTGGAGACTCCTATATAATCTTGGTCCATTCCTTTCTAAAAAGAGAGGCGAATCTTCCTAATCTCATACTTTCTTCCCTTATGATATTTCAAGCAACTTTGTTCATGGAGTGCTAAAGGTTTTTTTCCGGCCAAAGGATAATTGAAGTATTGGTTCTTAGTGACTTGTGAGATCTAATTGATTTTATCTTTTTCTTCTATTTTCTCTACTATTTATATATTTTCTACACTTATTATATATTGTTGTTTTGGTTGGTTGCACAAAAAGGCGCCTTTGTTCAATTGTCAAGATAACATATCACCATTTAGAACGTTAAATCCGTAATTGTTTAATTGTTCTAATATTTGTGGTAAATAGTATAGTTGATTAGAACCATATTTTCGTTCTATACTATGGAAATATGTAATCTAGCTTAAATGAACCTACATGTGCGTTTGTTGGCTAGAATTGGTAGCTTCTCTAGATTGTAATGCTGTTGATAAATTAAATTCTATGATCGTATCTAGAATTGTTTATTGGCTAGAGAAATAATTAGAGAACGTTTCCTGATTATCGAAAAAGTAAGGAGAGGCAGGTTGTTAGGTCGTACCAATAACCATAACCAATTTAGTAGAGAACGGAGAAATTAATCTTTGCGTCTATGATCAAGTCCACGAATCAATATTGAGATTGTTCCTTTGGTTGGATATTTCATCATACTGAATCACTTTCACTTAATTGTTTGCTAGTAATTTTTAGTTTATTTAAATTTTCTCACAAAAAAATCTCAAACCCCCTATTTTTATTTTTTATTTTTGGTTACAAAAGTTTATATCAAAATTAAGTCTAACCAATCTCAGTGGATACGACCTTGCTTACCACTACTACAAATCCATAATTTTGAGAAGCAAGAATTATTATTGTTGGTTTCGACGACCACCAATTTTTGGCGCCGTTGCCGGGGATTGGTATTTTATCTGACTTGTTTTGATGCCCCATTCTTTTCGTACAGGAGAACCACTTTTGTACGATCCCGAGATCGAGAGAACCGCGAGACGACTTAGGAAGGAAGCTAAACATCGAAAGGCACAAGAAGCTTCATCATCATCTCCGGGATTGAACTTAGCACTTGACTTGGCCAATTCCTCTAGCGAATCCGAGGAAGAACAAGACATGGCAGCAGCCGCCAACCCGGCTAGAACTTTGAGGGAGTTAGCCGCTCCAGATATTGATCAACAACCATTGTGTATTCAATATCCGGCGATTGAAGCAAATTTCGAGTTGAAGTCGGGATTAATTCACCTACTTCCTAAATTCCGTGGCCTTGAGAATGAAGACCCCCATAAACACTTGAAGGAATTCCATGTGGTATGTTCAAGTCTAAAGCCCCAAGGAGTCACAGAAGAGCAAATCAAATTACGTGCTTTTCCATTCTCACTCATGGATGGTGCAAAGGATTGGCTTTTCTACTTACCTCCCGGGTCCATCACTACATGGAATGGTATGTTGAGGTTGTTCCTTGACAAATTTTTCCCCGCTTCAAGAGCTGCAAGTATTAGAAGGGAGATTTGTGGAATCAAGCAACGAGATACCGAAACTCTTCATGAATATTGGGAGAGATTCAAGCAACTTTGTGCAAGTTGCCCACAACATGGAGTTTCCGACCAACTTCTCATCCAATATTTTTATGAGGGTTTGATCCCTATGGAAAGACGGATGATGGATGCGGCAAGTGGAGGTGCTATAGTGAACAAAACTCCGACCGAGGCTAGAAATTTAATAATGACCATGGCAGCCAATTCGCAACAATTTGGTTCTAGACAAGATACACCCCAAAGAAAAGTGAATGAGGTAAATATATCTTCTCTTGAAAATCAAATTGCTACCTTGACTTCTCTTGTTCAAAAAATGGCTGCAGGAAATTCTCAACAGGTTAAGGCTTGCGGGATTTGTGCGGATCTTGGGCATTTAACACATATGTGCCCCACACTACAAGATGAGTCGCAAGAACAAGTTAGTGCACTTGGAGGTTTTCCGGGCCCACCCCAAAGAAAGTATGATCCCTTCTCAAACACCTACAACCCGGGGTGGAGGGATCATCCCAACCTTAGCTATGCACCAAGGCCCCAATTTGCAAACTACCAGCCGAGGCAGTTTGCCCCACCACAACAACAACCCTCCTCAAGTTCAAGCATGTCTCTTGAAGAAATTGTTAAATCACTTGCAGTCAACACACAACAATTTCAACAAGAAACGAGGGCAAGCATCAAGAAGTTGGAGGATCATATGAATCGTCTTGAATCTCAAGGTAAATTACCATCACAAACAGTGGTCAATCCGAAACAAAATGCCAATGCAATTACCTTGAGAAGTGGAACTGAGTTGAAAGACCCCCCAAAGTCAACTCAAAAACGGAGCCCCGAAGAAGAAGTAGAGAAAGAAGTCATGGCTCCACAATCACATCCCAATCAAGCAATCGAATTCCAAGAAGAGCAACCAAAAAATTGTACACCAATTCCTCCTTTTCCTTCTAGATTGTCCAAATCAAAGAAGGATGAGGAAGAAAAAGAGATTTTTGACACCTTCCGCAAGGTTGAGGTAAACATCCCTTTACTTGATGCAATCAAACAGGTACCTCGTTATGCCAAATTTCTCAAGGAATTGTGCACCAACAAAAGGAAATTGAAAGGTAATGAGTTTGTAAGTATGGGTGAAAATGTTTCAGCTGTCCTCCAAAAAAAATTACCTCCTAAATGCAAGGACCCCGGTATGTTTACTATCCCTTGTAAGGTTGGTAATGTTGGAATTGAAAGGGCAATGTTAGATCTAGGTGCTTCGATAAATGTCATGCCTTTGTCTATTTACAAATCTTTGAATGTTGGACCTTTAAAAGACACTGGCGTGATAATTCAACTTGCCGATAGATCTAGTGTTTATCCTCAAGGAGTATTGGAGGATGTGTTGGTCCAAGTAAATGAATTGGTTTTTCCTGCTGATTTTTATGTGCTTGATATGGAGGAAGATAATTCATCCCACCCAATGATTTTGCTAGGTAGACCTTTCTTGAAAACATCTATGACAAAAATCAATGTGCATGATGGTACACTCACTATGGAATTTGATGGCGAAATAATTAAGTTTAATATTTATGATGCCATGAGATATCCAAGCGATGTGTCTCCCGTTTTTGCTATAGATGTTGTTGAATCCTTGGCTCAAAATATGTTTGAATTGAGTGATGATGATAAAGTGAAAGTTGCACTTAGCAAGAGCCTCTCTTGCGAAAAATTACAAGAAAGCATGAGTAAATTTGAGTTTGATTCTGATTTGAAAGAAAAAATTCATGCTTTAGATTCGCTCCCATCTTTGAAGCATAATGTTTCTTATGTTGAGTTACCTATCTCTCACGCTAAGATTCTTCCTTCAATTGTGCAGGCACCCCAATTGGAATTAAAACCCCTTCCGAATCATCTAAAGTATGCCTTCTTGGGGGAAGGAGAGACTCTTCCCGTTATCATCTCCAATAAACTCTCCAATTTAGAAGAAGAAAAGTTGATTCGTGTCCTTAAAGAGTTTAAGGAGGCCATTGGTTGGACCATTGCGGACATTAAGGGGTTAAGTCCCTCCACATGCATGCATAAGATATTGATGGAGGAGGGAGGCAAACCGGTTAGGCAAGCTCAACGTCGATTGAATCCACCTATGATGGAAGTGGTAAAGAAAGAGATCTTGAAACTCCTTGAGGTCGGTATAATCTATCCAATTTCGGATAGTAATTGGGTAAGTCCGATTCAAGTTGTTCCTAAGAAAACAAAGGTGTGACAGTGGTAGAAAATCTCGATGGTGAGTTGGTAGCCACTGTGTGCAAAATGGGTGGCGAGTATGCATAGACTATAGAAAGTTGAATGCATCAACTAGGAAAGATCATTTTCCACTTCCATTTATTGATCAAATGATCGAGCGATTAGTGGGTCGCATACATTATTGTTGTCTTGATGGTTACCAAGGTTTTCATCAAATCTTGGTTGCACCCGAGGACCAAGAGAAGACGACCTTCACGTGCCCATTCGGCACATTTGCATTCCGACGCATGCCATTTGACTTTGCAATGCTCCTTCCACGCTTCAAAGGTGTATGGTGAGTATATTTTCAGATTTTGTGGAGAATATCATGGAGGTATTTATGGATGATCTCACGCTTTATGGTGATTCTTTCGATGCATGTCTTTCTAATCTCATAAAAGTTCTTCAACGTTGCATAGAAAAGAATCTTGTTTTGAACTTTGAAAAATGTCATTTTATGGTTGATCAAGGTACGCATTCTAGGGCATGTTATATCCTTTAAGGGAATTGAAGTTGATAAAGCTAAGATAGATGTTATCAAATCTTTGCCTTACCCCACAACCGTAAGGGAAGTTCGTTCTTTTCTTGGTCATGCAGATTTTATCGACGCTTTATCAAGGATTTTTCCAAAATTACACGTACTTGTGTAGGTTATTGCAAAGGATGTTGGGTTCGCATTTGATGGGGCATGCAAAGAAGCATTTGATAAGTTGAAGGATAAGTTGACATCCACGCCAATCATCCAACCACCGAATTGGAATCTTCCATTTGAAATCATGTGCGATGCAAGCAACTTTGCAATGGTGTCGTTCTTGGACAAAGGGTTGGAAAAGCTCCTCATGTTATTTATTATGCTTCGAGAACACTTGATAGTGCACAATGCAATTACTCAACAACGAAAAAGAACTTTTAGCTATAGTTTTTGCTATAGAAAAATTTCGCTCTTATTTACTTGGTGCAAAAGTGATTGTTTATTCTCGACCATGCAACTATCAAGTATTTGCTCTCGAAGAAAGAGGCAAAACCGAGACTCATCCGGTGGATACTTTTGTTGTGTGAATTTAATTTGGAGATCCGAGATAAGAAAGGTTCGAAAATTTGGTTGCCGATCATCTTAGTAGGTTGCTCACAAGTGAAAAAGTGTCACCCTTGAAAGATGAATTTCCAGATGAGCACCTCTTTTTTGTTCATAAGACAAAGCCTTGGTACGCTGATATAGCTAATTATTTAGTTACTAAGGCGTTACCAAGTGACTTGGCTAGAGCTCAAAAGGATAAAATAAAGAGGGATGCCAGATATTATTTTTGGGATGATCCTTACTTGTGGAAATTTTGCTCGGATCAAGTTATCCGAAGATGTGTGGGTGAGCATGAGGTTGAGTCAATCTTAAAGTTTTGTCATTCATATGCATGTGGAGGACATTTCGTCCTAGGAGGACATCCCGAAAGGTGTTAGAATGTGGTTTTTTTGGCCTAGTTTGTTTCATGATTCATACATGTTTTGCAAGACTGTGATCGATGTCAAAGAACAGTGAATTTAGGACATGAGATCAAATGCCCCTTACCCCTATCCTTGTTTGTAAATTTTTGATGTAATGGGGTATAGATTTTATGGGTCCTTTCCCTTCTTCTAATAGTAATGTTTACATTCTTCTTGTGTGGATTATGTCTCAAAATGGTAGAAGCTAAGGCTACCCTGACTAACGATGCTAAAGTTGTTGTAGATTTTCTTAAATCTCATATCTTTGTTAGGTTCGGGGCGCCAAGAGCAATAATAAGCGATCGTGGAACTCATTTTTGCACTAAGGTGGTGGAGGCTTTGATGAAGAAGTATAATGTGACCCACCGAATTTCCACCGCTTATCATCCACAAACGAAGCTGCAAGCCGAGGTCTCTAATCGAGAAATCAAGTCTATACTTGAGAAAACCTGTCAACCCGAATAGAAAAGATTGGAGTATGCGACTTGATGATGCACTTTGCTTACCGCACGGCTTACAAAACGCCGATAGGTATGTCTCCGTATCGTTTGGTATTTGGTAAGCCTTGTCACCTCCCTGTAGAGTTGGAGCATCGAGCATATTGGGCTATCAAGCAATGCAACATGAAAATGGATGAAGCGGGTGCGCTCATGAAATTGCAAATTCAAGAGTTGGAAGAAATTCGCAATGATGCCTATGAGAGCTCGAGGATTTACAAGGAAAAAACAAAAGCCTTTCATGATCGTATGATTTCTAGGAAAGATTTTCATGTTGGTCAAAAAAAGTTTACTTTATCATTCAAAGTTGAAATTATTTCCGGTAAATTACGCCTAGATGGTTAGGACCTTTTGTTGTTACTAATGTGTTTTCATGTGCGCTTGAAATTCAAAGCCAAGATGTAAGATTTTCAAGGTCAACGGTCATCGCTTGAAGCCTTTTACGAGGGTTTCCAAGTTCGTAACATTGAGACGCTTGATTTGGTCGATCCAATTTATTTTGATTGAGATGCAGAACGCTAGCCAAAGACGTTAAAGAAAAGCGCCTTGGGAGGCAACCCACGCTTTATTTAGCTTTTTTAATTATTTTTTATTGTTAGTTTTGGTGGCTTCTTGGAGTTTTGAAAAAAAAATCTGCATCGCATTTCGAATAGGGCGTGGCACGTGGTTGTGTTTTACTTTACTACAAAAAAAAGTGTCCCCATTTTTGAGATTCAAAAAAAAAAAAAAAGGTCCGACCAAGATCCGATCACCGAAAATTGCACGCTCATACTAGCTCGACCTCGATTCTTTTGATGGGCAACCTCGAAAGGCTTATCAGTTGGAAAAGAATATCTTTGCTCCCTTTTCAAGCACGTGGGATTCCATCCACCCTTCCCTCCACCTCAACAATAAAGGTCGATATTCTTAGATGCTTAACATTATCGTGGAGTTTCTCATTTCTCTTGTTCTATCACATTTTTGTTTAGCGATCTATTTTTATCATTGAGGACAATGCTTAGTCTAAGTGTGGGGGATTTTGGGTTAGTTTCTTGAGATGGTGGTCTTTTGCTTTTTCTCGTTCACACACTAGCTCTTCAAAAAAAAAACAA
>CM028378.1:152644121-152714859 GCA_013146195.2 Codonopsis lanceolata | reverse complement strand
TTGGACATGTATTTGTTTTGAAATGTTAATATGAAACTTCATTTAAACTTGATAGTATTGATGATGAGCGATATAATATATTTGTTATTATATGACATCTCAAAGTGCATGTGTCCATAAACTTGAGATTTAATTTTATTACTTATGTGGTTTGTTTATATTTCAATAGTTTGGCACCTCCACGTAACAAGTCCAATGATGATACCTCCAGAGGCCGAGGAGGATATGTGTGCGAGGGAGGAAGTGTTGATGAATTGTTTTTTATTATAAACAATCATACTTGGAAGCAAGATGGAAATTTCAAGGCTGGTTATCTCAAGCAACTTGAAGTGGATATAAAAAAATTCAGTGTGGATTTAAAAGCATACCCACACGAGTCCAAGGTAAGATTGGAAAAATATCATGGTCTTATATCATCAATGGTGGGTCTCTCGGGATTTGGTTGGGCAAAGATCACAACATGGTAGCGAATGATGAAGATGATGTTTGGAATCGGTATACTTTGTTACAACCAACAAATTCACGTAACAAATATATGTCTAATTAATTCTTTTTAATGTTCATAGAGATAGTGTACGGACACTTAGAGCGAAGTCCTTCCAGTTCTAATTTTCGATTGGGGACAACGATAGGGGCCCCGGAGAGTTCTACGAGACTCCTAATGATGCTGCAAATAACATACTGACAAATACCTCTCACCGATGTTCATGATTTAGATGCTCTGAGGGGACTCGAGAACATAGACGCTTGGGTATGTGTTACTCAAAATAAGTTACCAAAAAAATGGACGGAGTGGCCGAGGCTAAAGGATGAATGAAGAAATAGGTAAGGAATTAAACAAAAATGCGGAGAATGGTTCAAAAGCAATGGGAGGTTGCGATTCAAAGCAATGGTTGGTCGTTTCGGGACATGAAAAGACCAAAGTAATAAGAGCAACTTGATGATCTAGAACCTCTTCCGATTGCCTCTCACGAGCGTGTTGCCGTAGCATATCAATTGGCAAAGCCTCACCTACTTGATGCCTTTCGTGGCTTTAAAAGTGACTCGCATGTAGATGGTGAAGGTGAGGTTCTTAAAAACAATAGTAACTAGATTTCAACCCCACCCATGTAGCAGCAGGTTGGTGTCATTTTTTGGGTTTTTTTTCTAGGAATATGTATATTGATTCCACTTGATTGTTGGTGGTGGTTTTGGATTGAAGGTTGTTGATACTTAAATTATTTTTTTATATATAAGATTACAGCTTGCATTGTTAGTATTTTATGGGAGGCATTTTAGATTATTTTGTAATAGCATGTTATTGTGAAAACATATTTTCCAATTGCTTTGTTGAGATTTTAGGGCAAGTGGGTTTAAATTTTTATTAATTTTTATGGCCGGTGGTTGAAATTATGTGGGATGAGTAGCCCAATTTTTTTTGCCTTTAAAAGGGAGATATTAAGTTAAGAAACAAAAAAAAAAAATTAGATTTTAAATTTTTATATCCTAATTGTTCATATTTTTTCAAATTATACTTCTAATAATTTTGAAAAATATTCAATTTATGAATATGTTTGATGATCGTATAAGGGTTATTGTTGGAAAAAATTAATAATACTAACTCATATCCTAGTGTTACTAAACATCGATATGATTAGAACATCTAATCCTCGAGGCTACCAAACATCATGTTATTATTTGAACAAGATTATTAATCTCGGTGTATAATGTGAGGGCGCTAATAGTACCAGGATTAATAATAACGCTTATCCTAGTATGACTACCAAACGAGCCCGTAGGGGGTGACTTGCAATAGAAAAAGAAAAAATAGGGAGTTAAAAATAGATAACTACTCACACATGTGAATGTGAGGGTGAATCACAACCGTTAAATTTTTAAAGATAATTTAATCTCAAAATCTGAATAGTCATAGTCAATTCCTAGCTATTTTATAATATAGATCGTCAGACATATAATCAACGAAAAGACAGGCATATATCCGGTGTTTGATCGTGAAGAAATCTCTCCCTGTCCCAGCACCTGGCAATTAATAAAGTGAGCATCCAGTTCCAGTTCCAATGCCCTAAATTCATTTTTAAACCAAATCACTAATGCCATGTTTTTACTTTTTGGTTTCAAAGTAAACACCTGTGAGATTTTTGCCTTTATTCACCTCCTTTCTTTTTAGCTTTTCTACACTGCAAAAGGAGAGAGAAATATATTCTACTTTTTGTTTACTTAATCTTATCACACACACCATATTGAAGAACAGACTTCCTATGAAACACCATTTTATCATACTACAAACCTATAACACATAGTAGCAGAATTGGTGCTGAAATGAAATCAAATGTGCTTGCCTGCTTTTTCATTGCTCTGTTATGTTGTAAAACCCTATCAAGCTTGGCTCTAGGCAATGTTTCCTCTTCAGAAAACACAGTAGAGCTTGACCAACAATTCCATGGTAAGAGTTTATTAGATTCGACTTTCGAAATATATATTCCATTGTATCAGTATATGATTCTAATATTATAGTTATACGATCTGGAATGTAGATGGCAGAGAAGAGGTGAAGGAAGAGAGGGTGTATTCAATGACGGGACAGAAAGGGAAAGGGTCATATGGTGGTTCAAATATAAATCATAAGCCCTCTCGTTCTGGAAGCAGGGAAATATCAGAATCCTCCATCTCTATAACCGTCTCCTCTGCTGCCATCTCTCTTAGCTTCTATGTTCTCCAGCCGTTTTTCTTCATCTTCGACTTCTAGTTAGGATTATTATATTATTATATCTTCAACGGATGGTGAATTTGGTTCATTCAGCAAGCTTTGATGATGTTCATCTCCTTTTACAAAGTGTGAGAGACTAGTGTCTACTGTCTACTAATGGATTCTGGCATCCATTTTTGTTTATCTTGTTTGGAAACTGTAATACAGTAAGTAGAGAGTATATTGATTTTCGGTGTATTGTTGGATGAATCATGAAAGTAAATGTTATCGTTTGGTTTAGAAAAACTTACTCCAAATCAAACACACACACACACAAGATGAGCAAGCTTAAGGAGAATCACCCGAAGCAATTGCTATATAGAGAATATCGCTCTCGCTCGCTTGATTTCGTCACATGTACTACATTCTGATTTTGTACCTCAAATTCAATGCTAGAAATTTTCTACTGCTTTGACAAAATTTTGCAGCACCACTTCAAGAAATACAAGTGAGCATCTTATTCTGGCTCGATACTAGATCAAACCAAACTTGAACACCTTTTCAAGCTCCACAGTAGTACGTACTACTCAAACAAAGCTTAAACGTTCCAATATTAGGCTCGACTCAGCTAGCTCTAGTTTTTTTTTTTACCAACCACTAAATTTGGTTTCAAAGAAGATAAAGCTTTGTTCTCAATTCTTGCGTTAACACACATAGCTGAACTGATTTTATTTGAAGATTTGGTCTGGTTCCTTTTTAGTTTTTAGCTAGAGAGAGAGAGCTTTTCAGACACGCCAGACAACCCAACTTGCTTATACCATGTTCATCAATGATATATATATTTCACTTTTTTGCTATGATAAAGTTTTTCATATGAAGTGATTAGTGAGCCACAGCCACCTTCCGGTTCGCTTTGCCGGAGAACATTTTCTCGCACAATTAATTAGTATAAATTATAATCACAAGGGATCAACCATACCCTATTAAACACCCAACTTCACCATCCTACAATCCACACCACTTGATTGTCGCGCTGTCGCACCCCAAAGAAAAATGAAATCATATAGCCAGCTGGCATGCTTACTCCTCTTTTCTGCTCAAGTCCTGTCAAGCTTGGCTCTTATAAATCACGACAACTCGAAACACCTAGAGCTAGAAGAAGCATATCACGGCGGCGTAAGATCATCATATCCAATGGAAGACAATATCTGGTAAAGCAAGGGAAAGGAGCACATGGGGGTGGGGGAGGAAGTCTAGATCATCGTCCCCATCATTCTGGATGCAGACCAGAATCCCTAGTTACAAGGCACTCTTTCTGCACCTCAACCTCTGCGATCTGCCTTAGCTCCTGTATGATCCTTTTCTTTGCCTTCTAGTTCTAATTAAGTTCAAACAGTCAAGAAGGTCAAACTAGTTCGTCTCCCTCGTGATCCTGCTTTACCAGTGAGACTTTTTATGTGATTATTATTATGCATATTATAGCAATCTTCTTTTGCTGCTTCAAGAAATATAATGGCCAATTGCTGGTGTAGTTATGTAATCCAACTCTGTCTCTCAATCTTTATTTATGCACGCACCTTCACTTAATACTTCAT
Source organism: Codonopsis lanceolata (assembly GCA_013146195.2). Lineage (NCBI taxonomy): Eukaryota > Viridiplantae > Streptophyta > Magnoliopsida > Asterales > Campanulaceae > Codonopsis > Codonopsis lanceolata. The sequence goes on along the minus strand of CM028378.1, from coordinate 152,710,578 downwards.
AGTTCAAAATATAGTTGCTATGTGTAGCTAGCAGAAATGCATTTCGTGTACAAAGAATCTTGTCTAGCACTTGGTACTCAACAAGCTTTGCCAAGGAAATATCACAAAACTAACATTTTCTTATAAGAAACTCAGTTCCGCTACCGCCCTTAGCTTCCGTTTCTTTGGTTTAAAATTAAGGACTGGCAAAGATCAAAACGAGATGGAGCTATGTGCTGTCAATAACATAAACAATGTTTGGAAGTTATAACAAAGTGAGCCACCAAATGAATAAAAAAGAAAGAAAGAAGACATCTGAGGTCCACTAGCTGTGAGCTAACCTTCATATGTCGTACAAGAACTTGCTAAAAAGTTTCATGTGTTCTGCTTGAAGCGAGATTGCAATGGACAAGCTGCCATCATTAGTTGTACTTGGTAACACAAAACTTAGCCCTTCATATGCAATCCCACCCGGTCCCATGAATATAGGCCTTCCCCACCCAAAGTCCGCATCATGGATGGGGAGCCTAGCCCAACTGGTTATCCCAAGGTTGGGGCATTTGAAAGTGTGGGCACCACGAACAAGGGCCTTGAGATCAGGCTGCAGTTCCAAGTAGTCAAGAGCTGACCTTAAATATTCATTGTCCATCCGCCCTAAAGCATCATGAATTCGACTGGCGGCATACCAAGTAGGCTTTGATATGAGATCCCCGGCAACTGCTGTAGGAGTGGTAGTGAATATCACATTTCCAAAATAGCCAGGTGGAAGAGCAGGCTGAAGTCTGCCCCGGCCATCAGTTGCAATATATAATTTGGTATCTTGATCATCTGGAAGCCCACGGGCCTTGCACACACACCGCCAAACATGCCCCGACAGCATCTCGTAGGAGCTATACTTAACCGTATTCCCGTCTTCCTTGGACTTGGCCTTGAGAGCGGAGAGTTGTTCGCGGGTCAATTTAAATATGGAGACTGCGGTTTCAGGGACTGATTGATCATTTGCAGATTTGAGAGGGGCTTTCATAGGAGGAGCAGGCTGATATTCAATGTGGTGGAAAGCGGGTTGTGGCGGATCTCGGGCACGGAGGAGAGTCCTGTCAATGAAAGGTGGGAGGGTGACATCAAGTCCACGAGCCATATCAGACCATGTGTTGATGAAGTGGAGGCCTGAAGCTCCATCAGCCACGTGATGCTGCATACCGACCCCTAGAGAGACTCCACCACATTTAAAGTAGGTGACCTGCAGATAGTTCAATTCACAAAAACAGATGAACTCTCAGATCGAAGTTAAAGGGACGAAAACAATTTTTAAGTTGATTCAAGTATGGTTTATCCTAAATTAAAGCTAATGAATGTTCTGTGAAACGAGGACTACAATTGCATCTACAAAAATTTCTTAAAAAAACAAGCATCTGTGAAACAGTTATGTATGGTTGCCAAGTTAAAGATGAATCAAATTAATCAATATGAATAGGCAAAACCCCTCATTTGGCCACCCAACTATTCAAAAACTTGCAAGGCGACCACCGAAAGTTTAAAATTTGCAATAAGGCCACTGAACATTAGATAGGCTGCAAGCGAGCTCATTTTTTAGATGGACGTTATCTTCATCCGTTAAATTATATCAAATATCTATTTTGCCCCTTGTTATTGACAAGTATTATGTTTGGCTCTGTAACAGTGTAATAGTGATCGACGGCCCCACGTTCTCAGGCTGAGCATCGCTGGGGAACGATTTGACTGAGAAAATGTGGCCATGTACTGGGTCACACCATAACTGAAACAAGTCGCCAGAAGCAGTAGCTCCGGCCCTTAACAACAACGAGCTCGACTCCGCCTTCTCCATCAACGACGCCAACCCCGCCATATTCGATTCAAACTCTCTGTCTTCCATAAATCTCCCCCATTGACCTCACATGAATATAAATAGATTTTTTTTCTCTCATGATGTGATATCAAACTTGAAAGACATGAGTCGTGAACTTGTTCATTTTTTCTCTCTCAAGCCCCCCATCCACACATCAATCCCACCATTCCCATCTCCAAGGAAAAGCACAAGCTCATCATCCCTGCACCCACAACTGGCCCACCATGAATAGGCTTTCCAAAACCAAATCAAGCTCCCCAAATGCCAATTTCCACCAAGCTGACACATAGAAATTCCCCTCACAAGTTCCGGGCACCCCTCTATAAACCTCCCACCAATCAATCATTGACCTCACATAATCGTTTCCTTCTCAATCTCTCTGATTCTTCATATAGGAATAGAGCTTCTCCCTCTGTTTCAGTGCGGGCATCTCCTTCTTGCCCCAATCTCTCTCAGATCTGACTGCGTCCATTTGCCACTTCTTCATATATTTATATATAACAATATTTTTTCATATATTATTGATATATAACAATATTTTTTCATATATTATTGATATATAACCATATTTTTTTATTTCAACCCCTTTGTTTCTAATTTCACATAAAAGTTTAGTATTCATAGGGGCAAAATTGGTAATGACATAATTTAACGGATAAACATCCGTCCAAAAAATGGGCTCGCTTGCAGCCTATCTAATGTTCAGTGGCCTCATTGCAAGTTTTAAACTTTCGGTGACCGCCTTGCAAATTTTTGAAAAGTTGGGTGACCAAATGAGGGGTTTTGCCATATGAATAATTCATAAACCCAAATGTCAGAGGAAATTTCAATATTGCCTTCTCACATAACTCTTCTGTAATAACCATTAACCAAGCAATAATACCATCACAAGTTGTACATTCTCCAAACAACCACCCCTAAGTTGAGTTAAATTTTATATGGAAGCAAGTAATCAATATGTAATACTCCCTCCATTCCGGGCGAAGAGTCTCCGTTTAAAAGTCAAACTTTTTAAGAAATTGATATTTTCAATAAACCATAAGTGATAAAATGATAATTTTATGCTTTAATTTTTTTAAGTAGACTATTTAAGTGAAACATCCAAAAATGAAATAGTCGGCTCTTTACTCGGAACAGAGGGAGTAACTTTTAGGGAGATACTATTTCCACCATATTTTCTGTTTATCCACTACATCATTAGTTATTGCATCAACTAATGACATGTTTGAACAAATCTACCGTTGATTACTTACTCATATTAAGTTGACTAATAAAGTTACTTTTCTAATTACCTTTTAATAGTTCAAAACATAAATGAACAATGATATTTTATAAGAATACTTGTTTTAAAGGTGGAAATGGGACCCTATTAAATATCATAAATAGTCCGAGTACTATGATGCAAAAAAACCCGACAAATTTTAGACAGGAGTACACTTCACAATTAGAGCTATCAAAGTGTCGTGGGCAGGCCGGGGCGAGCCAGCCCATAAATGTGGCGGGCCTGAAAATAATAATAATAATAATAATAAATAACACAAAAAATCTCATAATTCAATAAAAAATATTTTCTACGATTATAATCTAAATAACATTTATTAACAATTTTCTCTACTATTAATAATATAAAATGAGAATTAAAATAGAAATAAAAAACCATTTTATCATTACTCTTTATGTATCTTCATATATCTTTTTTCCATAAATATTGCGATTAATTTACCTTATTTTCTATTGCTATAAGTGCCACTTTTTATCGAATTCAAAATCATTTACTAATATTTCAGATATAAAAAATAATCTCACATTGTGAACGAAAATGATTTAAACTCATAGATTTAAACTTGTGGCTTGTGTTATTTACAACTAGTAGCATATGGCGGGCCAACCGCCTCGCCTCGCCTCAATTCACAACCCATCGCGGACTCAACCCGTTTGACCCACCTCCTAGTGGATTCATATTTTCTCAACCCAACTCACCTCTTTTACGTGACGGGACAAGTTAGCTCAACTCATTTTGACAGCTCTATTCACAATTAGATCATCACTAAGACACACATTTAAATCCGAGTAATGTAACGGGACTATGGGAGTACCAAGGCCTAGCTTTATTTATCAAAAAAATGTAATGGTACTATGGGAGTACCAAATTTTTAATATATTAACTAATTTTATACCCGTGCGTTAAACGCACGGACGTATATTTTTTTTCAATTAAATTATACCCGGTTAAATTATAATCAAACAAAATGAAGACGAAAAACAAAACTAAAAGAAGAAGAGATTATTTGAATGGATAACCAAATATCATTTGATTCATTTGATTAAAAATACTATGAAAATAGAGAAATACACGAGTCAATTGATTAATAATAATAAAATAGATAAATTAGAATAACTGCAGTTTATGAAAATTAAATAAATACAAAAAATGCAAATGCAAAAAATGTGTATCGAGTTTCAGTAGGGATACATTGATTTGGATTCGCAATGCATCAATTTAAAATCACGATGCATCGCTATGAATTGGAAACGAACCAGTTTGAACGCGAGGCATTGATTTAAAAGTTTGAACGCGAGGCATTGATTTAAAATCGCAATGCACTGCTACGAAATAAGAATGACAATTACACAAATTTAAATCATGCATGGCAATACATAAACTGATGCTTATGCAAACGTGTCCGATTCATTAAAGGTATACTCGTCCTTTCGCATCAAAAATGTTTTTTCTGGTTAAAAAAACATAGTGGATAGTGGTTGAATATCTATCAAAAGAGACCGATCTAATTTTCACCATATTCTATTCATTCAAACCTTTAAAAGACTAAAAATATAAATGGGTTTGACGTGTTCATAACCCAACACATATTAATTGAATGACAAAACTTATTCTAAACAAATTCAATTCAATTGATGAAGAACGATTGAAAATTGACTCAAATAATTTTATTTGCACTTATTTAAGCTTGTTTATGACTCATTTCAATATCAATAATCAATAACAATTAAAAAGACAAATTTAATCTCTTGGCTTTGTTACTCCGCCCCACTCCAGATAATAAAACGACATCTTTTTAGAGTGTATATATATATATATATATATATATATATTAAAAACTATCGTCTTATATATATATATATATATATATATATATATATATATACTAGTATTCTTGCCCGTGCTGATGACACGACGGCAGTTTGGGAATTTATCAATAAATAAAACAGATAATGTGGAAATGAATTAATATTTACTTATAATTTGTCTAAGTTAATTATGATAACAGTTAAAAAGAAAAAAAATGTTTCAAATTACAAAATTTACGATTTTTTATAAATTATTTGTATACGAAATTGCCGGCCGAAAAAAAATATAAATTAATTAAGTTAATTACAATAAAAATTAAAAAGAAAAAAATAAAATAAAAATATATTTACTTATAATTTGTCTAAGTTAATTATGATAACAGTTAAAAATAAAAAAAATATTTCAAATTACAAAACTTACGATTTTTTTTTAAATTTATTTGTATACGAAATTGCGGGCCATAAAAAATTAAATTGATTAAGTTAATTACAATAACAATTAAAAAGAAAAAAAATTAAAATATGAATATATTTACTTATAATTTGTCTAAGTTAATTATGATAACAATTAAAATATAAATATTTAAAACTTAAACATAAATTAAGTTAATTACAATAACAATTAAAAAGAAAAACAATTAAAATAGAAATATATTTATTTATAATTTATCTAAGTTAATTATGATAACAGTTAAAATATAAATATTTAACCGCCGTTCACACATACGACATGAGGAGGAAATTACGGCCGTAAGATTAAAGTAAAACAATAAATCTGAACTATTACTTATCCCAAGTCAATTGCACATGTATAAATTGAGTTGCATTGTATTATATATATATATATATTAAAAACTATTGTTTTGGGTCTCGCTACCTCTTGTCATGATATCTATTTCGGCAACCTTACCCTCTCACCGAAGAAAAAACAAACTATTAACCTAACTTATTTTTGCCCAAGAACCAACTCTTATTTTAGTTTTTCTACTTTACTCTCTTTACTCATTATCCCTCCCCTCATTCTCTATCCTAAAAAATATAAAACTCTAGAAAGGGGGATTATCAAGATAGCTTTCCAAGTGAGAATACTTAGGCACGCTACAATTTGATGTAAATCTGACTACTTTTCGAACACAACGACAAATCAATTCGCTCATGATTAATTGGCCAGTTCATTTTTTTCTTTGAAAGAACGGTAACTTTGTATTGCCAAAACATTTCCTCTTTGTTTGAGGAAAAATCATGTTGCAATATTGTTTGTTTCGTTTTGTTATTTACTAGTATATAGTATTTGTTAAATTTTATTTATTTCAAATCGATATATTTTATAGATCTATAAGTCATTTATAATTAATTGTGTGCATTCGTGTTTTAGATTAACTTTTTATGTTTTTAAAATTTCGAATATGATGAAATGGACAACAAAACTTCAAATCTATATATTTTTGTTGATCAATCATATATTTAATATTAATAATGAGTATTTGAAATAGATAAAAGAATATTCATATATTTTATTTAATTATAATCAGTTAGAATTAATTGTGAGTATTTGTGATTCACTTCAATGAATTTTTTTTGCACAAGGTCATCCATGATTTTTTTGAAATTTATTTGACAATAATGAAAAACTAACGTTTGTATGTATTAAAGGTTGTGTTTGGATAACAGAGCAATGAATGCAGTGGTTCTAGTTCCTAGGATCTAGTTTCTAGGAGTTATAAGTATTTGAATTTGTATTATTTAATTATAGGATTCATTAAATGTTTGATATAAATAAGGTTTACTATTTTAAGAATGCAAATTTTGGCGAGAATTTACTAATTTTAGACATATATATTTTTTTTTACAGATATATATTATAGAGATTTTGATTTTCTATTTTGTTTTTGCACCACATCAACTTCCATCTCAAATGCCACACCACATTTGATCTAAAAAATTGGTACTCTTTAGGTATTCATATCATTGCTCATTAAATTCACAAAATTTTTGAACCATTTATACATACAAAAAGAGACTATTATTAACATTCTAATTTCAAACTTAAGTTACCCTAAGATAGCATCATGTTTAAGTGATATATAAAGAAATATTTGAAGTACTACTAGGTACTACTCCTTATATGTATGTAACTATGTATACTGTATAGACACCTACGCGATACTCCCAATCCCATCTGTCCATATTAAATGTATAACATTGCTTAGTTGGATTATCAATTTTTACGTTTCCCCTGTCTGATTAGTGATTAGGTCCTTCACCTTGCCATTATTCATTGATTCATTCCAAGTAAAGAAATTTACAAAATTGATTCATTGCATAAATTTTGTTGATATAGCATTTTTTTAATTAAATTATTAGACAACATCAAAAATAAAAATAAAAAAAGTGGTCAATTATGACGTATGAGACCAGACCAGGGAATAGCAAGAACGTTAAGGGGATTAGTTATAGAAATACAAAATCACCCTCTTACATATATATTTTACTTTTTTTAAATCTAGCTTAATTAATCAAAATAATTGTTATTGGTAAATTAGTAAATTAGAAAAAGGTGGTGTAAAATGGAATCTTTCGATATCAAATTAGGCGTCTAGACATACCTGCAACACTAGGAGAGGAATGGTTGATATTTCTAACGAATAATCAACCGAGGGAATAAGCTTCCGGAGCTCCAAAGTCGGAGCAAAGTCACCAAAATCATCCACCACACCGTCGGTCTCGGCCTCTACGAAGAGAACGCCTTCGCCGTTACAGTCAATTTCAATGCGACCATCTTCGTCCCTCTTCAACCGCCCTCCCATAGGGTAGAACCGAACAAGGATTCGGCTCAGCGCATCTTTCAGCACCTTAGCATCGAAGAAGTTAGCCGAGCCGTTTGACCGGTAAAAGTAAACGCTTGGTGTATGGAAGTTAGGCACAACCAAGTCAACGTTTGAGTTCCATAAACTTCTAATCGGTGTCTCCTCCGCCGGCTTGACCACAGTCGACTCCCTCACCTCGATCTTCATCTCTAACCTGCGCTTTCACTAGGATCCACGCTTCTGTGGAATCAACTGCAGTTTTAAGGAAACGTGTTTAGGCCGATTGATTGATAGAGAATCCTTTAACAGATGTTAATTGGGCTGGCTCATCGGCTGTATATCAACTCAAATAAGTTGAAAAGTGGATTTTCAGATTAAGCACCATCGCAAAATTTGACGAGGATCGCCGTTTTATAGCTGTACATTAAACCCCAACTACAGATATTTTTCCTTTTCCAAGAAAAAATATCATCAAAAAGATTTCGTCTCTTTTTTGAAAAAAAAAATTGATACTCAGTCCGTTGCAATAACTCCCTTGAAAAATGCGTTAAAATGAAGAAATACACTAGTATATTTGAAATTGTACACAATTAAAATATATTTTTAAGAGACTACTGTTGAATAACTCAAAATGGGTAGTGTAGAAAAGGAAATTACCTTAGAGAAACGCACAGGGAAGGAGGAATGTGGTTGAGAAAAACAAGAGATGGGTAGGGGTTTGATTATGAAGAAGAAATTTGGTGATGATTTGGTTGAAGTGGGTTGAAAGCTGAAAACATAATTAAGTAAAGTTTCTGGTGGATCAGTATTTAACTATTTATGTTTAAATGTTTAAATTAAAAAGGAGTATAGACTTATAGTTTAGCCGGCCACCTACCGCACCCAAAAGAGACCACCCGAAAGTTTTACTGTTGCGGAAGATAAATTCAGTGAGTGCCGAAAGTGATGGTTTATGGGAATAAAACAAAAGTTGGGGTTGGTGAAGATGGTGAGAACCATCCTCTATTTCCGCACCAACTCTTATCCCAGTCAAGAAAAAGCTTGGTGTCGTGGGTCCATTTGTTTTGTTTGAACGCTATTTGGGTCCACAAGGTTTGGTGAAGTGCAAGGTTTTGCTGACACGTATAAAACCTTTACCAATAAACTGGTTCATGGCTTCATGCCTGCATCTTTTTTAAATAAATTATATAAAAATAAAGGAATAAATTGAGGAAAAACTGTTTAGTTAAAAATATATTATTATAAGATTAATCATTATAAATTTTGAAAATTTTTCATAGACATAATGTTTATTGTTTTATTTGTTAATTTATATATTCATTGCATATAAATATCTAAGAGCTGATGTGATATCGACAAACATAATAAATGTCTTAAGGCCGAGTATTTATATAAATACATTTTATTTTTTGGAAAGGCACGATCAGACAAAATTGAACCATTTTTATCATTCGTTAAGTCAATAATCGGTGGAAAATTTGTGCTAGTGGATGACAAAAATAGATAGAGATAATAATTTATGATATTCCATTTGTGTATTTATTATTCAAACTAGTTTTTTCACCCGTGCGTAAACGCACGACATATTTTTTTTTCAACTAAACTATACCAAAAAAATGAAAAATAAAAATAATATTAAAAGAATGAATTGAGGGAAACTGTTTAAATTGAAATATATAATTGTAAGACTAACATTGTAGATTCTAAAAAAAAATCTACACAATATTTGTTGTTTTATCTGTTCGATTATCATCTACATCGCATATCAATATCTCTAAAATGAGTTGTTACCCTTGAAACTATGACATAGTTGTCCATAACTTCCTTTGACTTTTTCAATAAGAGTCTTATAAACGATAGTGATTGACGTTGACTTTTGTTAATTGTTATTGCTTACGATACAATGAAAATTTCTTTCTATGGAACTTAAAAGACAACATGATATTTGATGGAGTCAATGAAATTTTTAAGATAAAAACCAATAAAATAAGTATTAATTTTTGTATAATGTATTCTTAGTGATTTGCAATGCATTAAAAATATAATTATTTTAAATTTTAAATTTTTAGTTGTTAATAATCATAGATTAGAGAAAAAAATACATAAGGTGGGATTATTTACTAAATAATTAATATCATCAATAGAAAAAATGACGTATACAACTTAATAATATAAATTTTAAAATGTAACACAAAAAAGTTACATTAAGAAGAGACAATGCATTTTCTTGTTTAGAATAACATAAACAAAATTATTTGAACAATTTTCATGATTTCTATAACAAACACTTGGTTAAATACTTGGGCCTGTTAATAACAAAAAAAATATAAATTGATCCATTGGTCTAGTAGTCTGAGTTAAATAATTATAACAATAAAAATTAAAGTGATAATAATGATAATTAGATTTTTTTTTTCAAAAGGAAGAGAAGACGGAAATGGGAAATGAAGATTATGTCTTTTCCATAAAGATGAGGGGAAGCTAGTCATTCTTATAGTCAATATAGTGAGAGAGAGGCGGCGGTAGTGAAGATTAGTGGAAAGAGTTGTGAAGCAAAATTTAATTGAGATATGTAATACAACGTCGTGTTTTAAATTGATTCTTTTGTAGTAGGGGGCTTGGGTTGGAAGAAAGAAACGGAGAGGAATGTTGCACTGCTAAGGAAAAAAAATAATTATGTATAAAAATGACATGTTTTTAAGACAACAATTAATAACTAACAAAAAGAAATTGTATGTTTTCAAGACAACAATTAAATAACTAATATATTATTACTTTTAAAAAGAGTAATGGATTTGTGTTTCCAATGTGTATGTTCACAATGCATGTCATCTACTTATTGTTAATAAATATAAGTTTCTATTTTCCGTAACATGTTTTGACGGGAAATTTCCTTTTTAGACACATCTGTCATTATATATATACTCCCTCCGTCCATAAATTATCGTCCTCCTTTCCATTTTTGTCCGTCCCAAAATAATTGTCCAGTTTGAAACTTATCTCTTTAGAACATCACTTTTACCACTTTATCCTTACTTTTTTACCTTACTTTAATTATGGGCTACATATACATGGGCTTTAAAGGAAACTACACATTAAACAAATATAAATAATCAACTCAATTGTTTTTTCTTAATCTGTGTGCCGGGTTAACTAGGATGATAATTTATGGACGGAGGGAGTACTAGTTTTTGCACTCATGCGTTAAACGCACGACATATATATTTTTAAATTAAACTATATATAAACAAAATGAATAGAAAAAACAAAATTAGAAGATGAACACATATCTTGAAATTAAAATCGATCAACACGTATTATGAAATGAAAATCGAATTATTTTGAATTTTTACAGATCAAAATTTCTTCAATCCTTTCATGATTTTGCAAGTTTGTTTTAATGTTTGCATTGTCCTGTTACACCTTATGTATCAATGTTATGGATATAATAAAATATGATTAAAATGATATCATATACTTAATTTGGTATTTGTGAATCATTGTGTGTTGTATATGAATCATTTTACATATACATCTACTAAATAACATGTAAAAGATATTATTATCTATTACGATGCATGAATATACATCAATATTTCAACATTTGAAATCATAATAGGATAATTATCTCTAATTTCACATGTTCAATTTATTAATAAACATAATTTTTATATTATAGTATTATGTAGCTATTTCAAGAATTATTTTTCATATATGTGTCTCTATACACACACACACGAATATGTAGCAAGTAGTTTACCAAAAACATGAACTAAATTTGCACTATTTGTTTTAAATATACTTGAACAAAAAATGAAAATTTGATAAACAAATATGATTAATTAACCTTACCACTATAAACTATTTTTAAATTTATTTTTTAGCGAAAACGGTACTAAAATTTGCATCATTTGTGTTTTAAGTACTTGATGAATGAGTTTTATATTCATTTATTGGGTATTATTCCGGCTTAAATATTGCTATTTCTCAGGGTTTTTATTATCTAATATTTGTTTTAGTGTTGTTTTATAGTTTCAGGGACCTGGGGAACATTTGTGCGAAATATAGGCACGTTATGCTAAATTGAAAAACTTCAGGGACCAATGCATAAATTACTGAAAGTTTAAAGCCAAAAGTTGAAAATCAGCTTTTATCAAAAGGGAATCATCCGCCTCACTTTGCCTTGGTTGGTGTGCAAGCTACTTTGTGTCCTAATTGAGTCCTAACTATTTTGTATCCCCTTTGCTCTAATTGTTGTATAATTATTATGTATAAATACACCTGTTTTAGGTCAAAAAAAGAGGAGAGAAGTTTTGTATTATTTTTCTTTGTTTATGAAGAAAGATTCTTAAAAAATGGTTTAAGGTTTTATACTTTCAATTATGATGAACTAACCTCATAATCTAGGAATTGGAGGTAACTTGTATTTAAATTTTTTGTTCTAATTATTAATTTATATTCAATTATTTAGTGTTTATCATATTAGATTATAATCGGTTTACATTGAAATTATCGCATAATGGCTGCATTAGTGAATGTGTAAGCTCTTGGGTATGATGAACTGCACGACCATATGCATAAGTCATACACTGACCAACCTAATTGATAAATAGGTCTTTCTGATTCCCGACCGTAGGCTAAGGAGTAGATATATGTTCGCATTGTGTGGGGGAATGCAATAGAGTTCGTTCCTTTTCACTTTATTTCCTAAGGCACTTAATTACTGTGTGGACGGACCAAAAAAGCACAGTCAAAGAGGAGTACTAAGGGTTGCAATTCTCGACCAGTAAGTCTCAATCCTTTACCTAGCGGACGAAGCCGTAATCGATTGATACATAAGATAAACGAACATAAGATGGATATACAAGTGAAACCTAATTCCTAAGCATTTTTACAAACTTTGACTTATCTCATATTTATATGCTTTGCTAAATTAGTTTATTTTAATAAAACCAAAACCTCTTTTTATTAATTGCTTTATTTTGTTAGATTAGTTGAATTTACTTTAATCAAAACTCAAATATCTGTGGTTCGACCCTTACTACCATATATCTATTATACAATAGTCTTGTACACTTGTAAGGTAATTTTTAACACATCAAGTTTTTTGCGCCATTACCGGGGATTTTTGTTTTGATTTAGTTAATTTAGCTATTCGTTTTTATTTATTTATTTTCGTTTTTCTTTAAAAGAAATTGTCCGAAAAAAAAATATATATATATATATATGGAAAATTTCACTCCTATGAGAACCATAAATGAATATGCTTCCTAGGGGTGAGCTTAGTCCGGTTCGGTCTATTTTTTTTGGAGAAAATAGGAACTAGACCAATAGTCCGTTTCTCAAAAAAATTAGAACCGGAACCAACCCAATATACATGAGAACCAATACATTGGTCTGATCCAAAACCAATCGAAGAGGCACGAGAACCCGGGCCGAACCAATACTATGATTTTTTTTACTTTTTAGTTGTTTAATACAAATACGTTATAAAATTTTAAAGGCTTAAACTTGAAAAAAATACCTACCCAACCTTGCACAGTTTATGTGTTAGCTAACCCCTGCTAAGCTTCATCTCCATCATCTTCACAAATTTCTAACCTCCCAATACATATTTGACCAAACATAAATATCTGCAGAAGAACAGTCAATGCATCATAAAGGGAATTTGGCCCCATGTTTGTAATTTTTGTAATATAAGAATATAAAAGGGGTGTGCTCTTAAAATCAAATTTAAGGATTGGAGAATGAAAAACTTGAAGTGATCATGTTGTCCATTTACTTGATCAGATCACACTCTTATAACAGAAATATATATATATATATATATATATATATATATATATATATATATATATATATATATATAACCGGGATCGACCCAAATGACTAGTTCTATGAAAATTTAGATCCATGACCAAACCAAAGTATTGGTCATGTTCAGTTTTGATTGGTCCGGTCTGTTTCCATTGGTTCGGTCCGGTTCCGAAAAACTCCTGCACACCCCTAATGCTTCCTAAGACAATTATTATCCTAATCGCTATGAGCAAGAATATTATAATCAATCATGTTTTTATTCGCATAATTATTCTTATTCGTCTTACTATAATGAGCAAAGAAGATATGAAAAGATTGAAAAACAAGTGGATGAATTAAATCAAATGCTAGAGATGTTGTGTTCAATGGCAACATATGTCCAAGAAGAGGTGAAAGAGTTGAAGAAGCGACATCAAGAAAAGGATCTAACACCTTTGGATGAAGAAAAGATGGAAGTCATTGAGAAAAAAAGCCTATTGACTATTGAGGAAAAAGAATTGGAAGCAATAGATGAGTCGATTGACAAGGATGAGTTGATTATAGAATCTCAAGATTTTCCGCAAATTGATATACCACCTCATTATTCTAAAAAACTTGAAACAATTTCGATGACTTTTACTGTAATTTACCCTTCAATTGATTCTCCGCCAGACACTTATGTGGAGTTAGAGACGCCTTCTTTTGTTTTCTTGAAGAGAATCAAGAACCTATTTTAGAGATGCATGAACAATGTAGGTTGATAAAAAAAAATAGTGGAAATTCCGGATAGGATTACATTGAAAGATTTAGGTGCGATATTTCCTGTTTCCACATCTATTAGATGGCCATCATTTAAAGAAAAGTCCGCCAAGGAAGTGTTTGATTTTAATGGTCAGATTTTAAAACACTACATGAGTAATGGATTTTATGGACAAAAAATGTGTGCTTTCTTAAATGATCTGACAATTCCTCCTTAGTTAAAAGGGATGATTTAAATCAAGCTAACGACTATAATTTAGAATAATTTCTAACCCTTATCTCGTGTATTTATTATGTTGTTTTTTGAGTCACTCGTTAGAGTCTCCCTGAGTTTGTGGGTTTACAGGGGAGTATTAATAGTGTCACATTCACAAAAATATTTTATTTTATTTTTATTTTTATGTATTTTTATTTGCTTATGTACTAACGCTTTATTATTATTATTATTATTATTATTATTATTATTATTATTATTATTATTATTATTATTATTATGTATTTAATTTGTATGTACTAACATTTAATAGTTTTATTTTTAGTTTTTGTATTGTTTTGTTTTTAGTTTAAAACAAATAACCGACGGCTTGAAAAATCAAATTTGGGATCAACTCGTCAATTAAAGAATCAGATTTAGGTTGAAATCAGAATTAATCAAGTTGCAAAGGGGCTGTATGTAATAGATTAAGCGCTCACTTTAGTCTTTCGACTAAGCGCTCGCTTAGTTTTTCGACTAAGCGATCGTGCAAAATACAGTAGGTGAGCGGCCAAAAGTCATACTCGTAACATTGATTATCTCATCTCTCTCACCTCTCTCACTGTGACAGAAGCAAAGCCACCAAACAGTGCCGGCCTTAACTCCCTCCAATCCCTCCTGCTTTCCTCATCTCAAATCCCCATCCCGCTCAACTAAATCGCTGGCACTGTCTCCGCCTGCCATAACCATCTCCTACTCCCTTCTTCCTATTCAAATCCGGTGAACCCCTTCATCTCAGCCCCAATCTCTCTCCCTCAGTTCGCCTCCTTCTCCGGTGAGTCATCTCCATACCCTCCATCCTCTATCCCTGCCAGGCTTCACCACTCATCGTCATCGTCATCCTCAAAACCCCCATGGCCACCATCCAACTGGTTCCATTCCCTCTTTAATTTCTCCAGGCCGTCTCTGCTCTATCATGTTCTTACGCCGCCCCAGACCAAGGCGAATCTCCGTTGTGGGCCCCCTTTCAAATCCCCAAGCCCCATCGACCTTAGTCTTCTCCAGCCGCGCCATCCAGTTCAGATTCACCTGCAACCCTGTCAAGGCTCCTCCGTTTTTGCTCCTGCTCCAGCCGCCATCTGCATATCTTTCTGCACCCATCTTCGGGGGCATTTACAAAAACGGTCAGGTCAAACAAGACTTGGTCATTTTTAGCCAAACTTAAAAAAAAGTTACTTATATGGCCACTTTAACTGTGAAATGTCTAAACTACCCTTTATTTATCTTTTTTTTTGTACTGGTTTGTACACTGTATACGTATACAGAAGTATATGAATGCTCCCTCGTCGAATACTCCCTCCCTCAGCCATCAGAACAGATTTCGACAAAGTTCGTTGGGATCGTTAACATTCGAAATACAATGTTCTCTCTCAAATTCGAAGTCCATCAACTGTGTGCTAACTGCTGAGTGTTCAGGTTCGTCCCCCTCGTCGAATACTCCCTCCCCCAGTCGTGTCGTGGAGTTTAGAAAAGTTCTCTTCCAAATCGAAGCAAGGCCATCAATTGTGTGCTTAGTATTCAGGTTCGTTTCCATAAACATTCATCTGAATCCATTTTAGTTTTCTACAAATTCAACCATGGCCCAAAACTGGTCTTTCTTTGCAAAATGTTTGTCCATTCGACAATCATGTGCATTTTGAACTGGTACCTTACACATTGGCACGTAACCTGGTTTATCAATCCACAATGTTAGTTTGCTTTTCCCAAAATCATTTTTGATTAATAAATCATTGCTAATTAGTTTGCAAACTGGTTTATTGATAAACCATAAATAAACCAGGTGAGTGTCTGTTAACTAACACTGGTTACCAAATAGCAGGTTTGCAAACTGGTGTATCTTCTGGTTTATTATCAACTGGTTTATTGATAAACCAAGTGAGTAGAAATTATCAGTCTTAACTGGTCTGTGGTTTATAAAAAAGTTACCAAACAGCAGGTTTGATCCTTGGTTTATCAACTAGTTTATTGATAACCATAGATAAACCAGGTGAGTGTCTATTAACTGAAAAAGGTTACCAAACAGCAGGTTTGCACCTTGGTTTGCAAACTGGTTTATCAATTGGTTTATTGATAAACCATAGATAAACCAGGTGAGTGTCTGTTATCAGTCTTAACTGGTCTGTGGTTTATAAAAAAGTTACCAAACAGCATGTTTGCACATTGGTTTATCAAGTGGTTTATTGATAAACCATAGATAAACCAGGTGAGTGTCTGTTAACTGAAAAAGGTTACCAAACATCAGGTTTGCACCTTGGTTTGCAAACTGGTTTATCAACTGGTTTATTGATAAATCATAGATAAACCAGGTGAGTGTCTGTTAACTGAAAAAGGTTACCAAACAACAGGTTTGCAAACTGGTTTATCAACTGGTGTATCTTCTGGTTTATTATCAACTGGTTTATTAATAAACCATTGATAAACTATGCCATTGTATGTTATCAATCTTAACTGGTCTGTGGTTTACAAAAAAAGTTACCAAACAGCAGGTTTGCATCTTCGTTTATCAACTAGTTTATCAATAGATAAACCAGGTGAGTGTGTTAACTGAAAAAGGTTACCAAACAACAGGTTTGCACCTTGGTTTGCAAATTGGTTTATCAACTAGTTTATTGATAAACCATAGATAAACCAGGTGAGTGTCTGTTAACTATCACTGGTTACCAAACAACAGGCTTGCAAACTGGTGTATCTTCTGGTTTATTATCAACTGGTTTATTGATAAACCATAGATAAACCAGGTGAGTAGAAATTATCAGTTTTTACTAGTATGTGGTTTATAAAAAAGTTACCAAACAGCAGGTTTGCACCTTGGTTTATCAACTAGTTTATTGATAAACCATAGATAAACCAGGTGAGTGTCTATTAGCTACCAAACAGGTTTGCAAACGGTTTATCAAAGGTTTATTGGATAAACCATGTTTGTTTAAATAAAAAGGTTACCAAACACGTTTGCACCTTGGTTTATCAATTGGTTTATTGATAAACCATAGATAAACCAGTGAGTGTCTCGACACCGGTTACCAAACAAGTTTTTTATCACGGTTTATTATCAATCGTTTATTAATAAACCATAGATAAACCATGTCATTGATGTCTGGTTTATAAAAAGGTACAAACAAACCAAACAGCAAGTTGGCTGGTTTGCACATCAACATTTATGCTGTGGTTACAACATAAATAGTATGTTTGTATAGCCCAAGTATTGAAGATCTAATCATGTGTGTTATTCATCGTGGTTAACTTGTATCGAATTTATGTTTTAATTTATATTTATGTTCATTCAATTCTTGTTGATTGTGGTGTTTATCAATCCCTATATTATTTCGCTTTGAACAAATGAATGTAATCGCAAATAATAAAGGCCTAGAGGTGCGGATAAATGACCAATGTGCATATGGGCTCATCATCACAATAAATTGGACCTATCGATGCACGAGAGTGAACATGACCTAGGTGACAGATAGATCATATGTTCTTGTGCTTAGGATATAGAATGGATGAATGCCAATAATTTAATGACTATATCTATCTTTTGTGAACGAACCCAAGAAATTGAATGATAATTATTTTGAATTAAACATAGAGGAGATACAAATGAAACCCTAATCCTAGATTGCCATCCACCATAAGATCTTCATAACATGTAATTGCTGCTAATTAGTTAAACACCTAAATAATAATAGTAGTTTAGAATTGAATAAATATAAAACCCCCTTAGATTAATAATTTGCTATCAATAAATTGGTGATCTACCTTGCCTCCAAAACTATTCTCTAATAGTCTTGTCTACTTGCAAGGAAATAATTAAAATAAGACATTGATCGACCTTGGTTTGCAACCGGTTTATCAAGCGATTTATTGATAAACCATATATAAACCGATGAGTGTCTTTAATCGAGTTACCAAACAACATGTTTGCAAATTTTATTAATAAACCATAGATAAACCATGTCATTGTTAACCGTGGTTTATAAAAAAAGTTATCAAACAGCAGGTTTGCACCTTGGTTTGCAAACTGGTTTATCAACTAATTTATTGATAAACCATATATAAACCAAATGAGTGTCGTGTTACCAAATAGCGTTTTTAAATCGGTTTATCAACTGGTGTATCTACTAGTTTATTATCAAATGTTTTATTAATAAATCATAGATAAACCATGTCATTGTCTGTTAACAATGTTAACTGGTCTGTGGTTTATAAAAAAAGTTACCAAATAGCAGGTTTGCATCTTGGTTTGCAAACTGGTTTATTGATCAACCATAGATAAACCAATTGACACTTGTTACCAAACAAGGTTTGCAAAATCGATTTATTATCAATGGTTTATTAATAAACCATCGATAAACCATGTCATTTTACGGTATGTGGTTTATAAAAAAAGTTACCAAACAGCAGGTTTGCACCTTGGTTTGCAAACTAGTTTATCAACAGGTTTATTGATAAACCATAGATAAACCAGGTGAGTGTCTGTTAATTGACACTGGTTACCAAACAGCAGGTTTGCAAACTGGTTTATCAACTGGTGTATCTACTGGTTTATTATCAACTAGTTTATTAATAAACCATAGATAAACCATGTCATTGTCTGTTAACAGTGTTAACTGGTCTGTGGTTTATCAACTGGTTTATTAAATGCACATGGTTTTTTAAGGCAATTTATTCCTTTAACATTGGAATACATTGAGTATATGAATGTACTTATTTATTATGTTCAATATTGCATATATGACTTCAGATTTTTGGCCCTCGGTTATTTATTTTGGACATTTTGTTGAAGACGACATCGTCGGATGCTCATGGAAATTTATTGACAAACGGAATCCAAGGGGAGTTGGTATCAGTAATGAAAGTACATGTGAAGAGTTATATGGTAAAGTACGAACCATTTGCCAAGTTGATGACATAGAGATAAGATTTCTTACTCCAAAGAACGACAAATGCTTTAAAATTTCCGTTTAATTACTAAAGATGAAGATTTTGAATGGTACTTGAACCTTAACAAACTAGGGGTTCAATCTCCACTTTTTGTTACCCGTTTGATCATGGAAAATTTGGACTCGAACCGAGGAGAAAATAATGAAACTGGTTTTGACATGGAAACTAATGGAGAAGAGGAAAATAATAGAGAAGATGAAAACAATGGAGAAGAGGAAGAAATGGAACATGAAGATTTTTTTCCCAATAACCCTACTGAATTTGCCACACCGTCGAGACAGTTTGATGGGTTCAGTCAAGAGAACATAGATGAAGACAACAGAGATGAACCTTTATCCAATAACCCTAATGATTTTGCTACACCCACGAGACATATGTTTGATGGGTTCAATCAAGACAACAGAGATGAAGCCAACAGATATCAAGACAATCAGTTCACAAGCGATAATTTAAGGACTTCTTCGGTTGCAAGTACAGCGCGAGTGATACCAGAAGAGATTGATTTGAATGTTGGACAAGTATTCAATAACAAGAAGGAGCTTCAGGATGTTGTGCACTTGCTTGCATTGAACCATAACTTTGAGTTCAAAACAAAAAAAATCAACAAGACAGTGTACACTTTAGTTTGTGTTGATGATAATTGCAAATGGCATGTGTTTGCAACAAAGTACTTAGAAAGTGATTATTTTGAGATTCGAAAATATACACCCGAACATTGTTGCCCCCAAAATATGTGCATGGATGATCATAGGCAAGCGATAACACGTATGATTGGGAAACACATTTCACCAAGGTTGGAGGACCACGACACTGTGTTACAACCAAAGGAAATCATTGCGGAAGTGTCTAGAACATTGGGGGTTTCACTAAACTACCAAAAAGCGAGGAGGTCTAGAGAAGATGCCTTAACACAACTCAGGGGTTCAGCTGAGGATAGTTACAAGAAGCTGGCCGCATATGCCCACAATTTGCAATTGGTCAATCCATCAATAGTCTACTCTTTAGAGCTTGATAATGAACACAGATTCAAGTACTTCTTCTTGGTGTATGGGGCTAGCATTCTCGGATTCCACGCTGCAATACGTCTAGTAGTGATTATGGATGGAACATTTTTAACTGCAAGATATAGGTATGTTGATTATTGCAACTTGTCAAGATGGTAATATGCAGATATATCCTCTTGCATGGGCTATTGTCGATTCTGAAAATGATGCATCATGGACTTGGTTTTTTATGAAGTTGAAAGAAATAACAGGTGATAATGAATCACTTCTGATCATTTCTGACAGACATAGGAATCTTATTACTGCAGTCTAAAATGTTTATCAGAGTGCACATCATGCTCATTGTATCTATCATATAAAGGGAAACTTAAGGGTTGTAACTCGTAAGCCTGATGTGATGTCCCTTTTTATGAGAGCGGCAGATGCTTATACCATAGAAGAGTTCAACATGCATATGTCTCAAATTCAAAAAACTGATGAGAATGATTGGAAATATCTTAGTGAGACAAAATTTGAAACTTGGGCGAGGTCACATTGCAAAGGAAACCGTTACAATATCATGACTTCAAACAATGTGGAGTCTCTCAACTCAGTGTTCAAGGAAGCTCGAAAGACTCCTATACTTTCCTTGTTTCAAAGTATTGGAAAAACGTTGCAGAAATGGTTTTGTGAGAGGCGTGAGTCAGCTTCAGGGTCTACAACCGTTTTAACCCCAGCAATGGAAGAAAAACTAGCCAAAACCAAAGAGATGGCCAAGAAGTATACGGTTATTGAAGCCATCAATCAGTACATGTATGTGGTGAGGGGTGGTAATAAGCACTCCACAGTGGATTTTGATAAACATACTTGCACTTGCCAAAGGTTTCAATTGAACCATGTACCATGCGAGCACGCAGTTGCAGTTTGCATCAAGAGACGTTTTTCAATGTACCCATTGTGTTCATCATTCTATACAACATCGTCTTGGAGAATGCTATATTCATGTAACATCTTCCCAGCACCCAATCAAGAGGAATGGGACATGCCAGATGCAATTAAGGCAATGACTGTCTTACCACCTGAATTCCGACCACGAGCTGGACGTCATAAAACATCGAGAATTCCATCGATCGGAGAGTTTCACAAAAGATAAAGATGCAGTAAATTTGGAGAAGTAGGGCACAGTCGACTTTCATGTAGAATTCAAGCACTTATTTCTAATAGACAACCTATTTCTGATAGACAATAAAATGTTTAAAAACATTTTCAGATTTCAGATTTCATGGACCATTTAAGTTTAGATTTTAGATTGTTATTAATTTTTAATTTAAGATTTTTTAGATTCCTATGCTCAGATTAACTTCTATTTAATTTAAGTTTAGCTTCAGTGTTATTAATGTGTAATATCATATTTATTTCAACTGGTATATTTATGTTGTAATTTTGTTTCCTAAATAAAAAATAGTTTTGGCTTGAAAATACACCTGGTTTATTGACAGTTAACTGGTTTATGAAACTTGTTTACTCAACTGGTTTATCAGCTCTTTGTTTCTCTGAATTTGTTGATTGAGCTGATGGTTCATTAGCATTTAGAAGCTGGTGACTTGTTCTAATTGTGTTCCATTGAGATTAGCAGCTGCTCTTTTCTTTTTCCTTGAGTAACTTCTGCCAACGTTAAGTTAAGTTAAGTTACGTTACGTTACGTTAAATTAAGTTACGTTACGTCACGTTATGTTACGTTAAGTTAAGTTACCATTATACCATTTCGCCAATAGGCATAGTGTGTTTTCATGTTATAATGGTCCATCGTAATCCATTATACCATTTCGCCAATAAGCGTAGCGTGTTTTCATGTTATAAAGGTCCATCGTAGTCCATTAACCATTTCACCAATAGACGTAGCGTGTTTTCATATTATAATGGTCCATCGTAGTCCATTATATCATTTTTCCAAAAGGTGTAGCGTGTTTTCATGTTATAATGGTCCATCGTAGTCCATTATAACATTTCGCCAATATGTGTAGCGTGTTTTCATGTTATAATGGTCCATCGTAATCTATTATACCATTTCGCCAAGAGGCGTAGCGTGTTTTCATGTTATAATGCTCCATCGTAGTCCATTATACCATTTCGCCAATAGGCGTAGCGTGTTTTCATGTTATAATGGTCCATCGTAGTCCATTATACCATTTCGCCAAGAGGCGTAGCGTGTTTTCATGTTATAATGGTCCATCGTAGTCTATTATACCATTTCGCCAAGAGGCGTAGCGTGTTTTCATGTTATAATGTTCCATCGTAGTCCATTATACCATTTCACCAATAGGCGTAGCGTGTTTTCATGTTATAATGCTCCATCGTAGTCCATTATACCATTTCGCCAAGAGGCGTAGCGTGTTTTCATCTTATAATGGTCCATAGTAGTCCATTATACCATTTCGTCAAGAGGCGTAGCGTGTTTTCATCTTATAATGGTCCATAGTAATCGATTATACCATTTTGCCGAGAGGCGTAGCGTGTTTTCATGTTATAATGGTCCATCGTAGTCCATTATACCATTTCACCAAGAGGCGTAGCGTGTTTTCATGTTATAATGGCCCGTCGTAGTCTATTATACCATTTCCCCAATAAGCGTAGCGTGTTTTCATGTTATAATGGTCCATCGTAGTCCATTATACCATTTCACCAAGAGGTGTAGCGTGTTTTCATCTTATAATGGTCTATCGTAGTCCATTATACCATTTCACCAAAAGGCGTAGCGTGTTTTCATGTTATAATGCTCCATCGTAGTCCATTATACCATTTCGCCAAGAGGCGTAGCGTGTTTTCTTGTTATAATGGTCCATCGTAGTCTATTAAACCATTTCGCCAATAGGCGTAGCGTGTTTTCTTGTTATAATGGTCCATCGTAGTCCATTATACCATTTCGTCAAGAGGCGTAGCGTGTTTTCATGTTATAATGGTCCATCGTAGTCCATTATACCATTTCGCCAAGAGGCGTAGCGTGTTTTCATATTATAATGGTCCATTGTAGTTCATTATACCATTTCACCAATAAGCGTAGTGTGTTTTCATGTTATAATGGTCTATCGTTGTCCATTATACTATTTCGCCAATAGGCGTAGCGTGTTTTCATATTATAATGGTCCATCGTAGTCCATTATACCATTTCGCCAATAGGCGTAGCGTGTTTTTATGTTATAATGATCCATCGTAGTCCATTATACCATTTCGCCAATAGGCGTATGTTAGTCCACAATAATGCTCAAATAGGCTAGAGGGGGAGGGGGTGGATAGCCTATGATGCCAATTTAAAAACTTTTCTTTTGGATATATATAAAGCATAGTTTTAGTGGCATTTTCAGTTTAGCGTGTTGAGCATGTCTTCCGGTAGAAGCTATCGGTAGACTTGCTCTAAGCAGAAGTATCAACTCTGCCAGTAAACTGCCAGACAAATCAAAAGTCGGTAATAAAGAATTTAAGCAGCGAAAAGTAAAGAGGCTTTAGATTTGGATAAGTCTTAAGTGGCTGTACACAAATATATGATCAGAACAACACACTTAATACTTCTTTCAAATGCATGCTTAGGAAATCAATTAAAGAATAACTTTTCTAAAGATAAATTAATTTGTAAAAAGCTCATTGATATTTAAGGACTGAGAGATAAAATATTTGTAAGAACATATGAAGTTTTTCAAAGATAAATTATATATTACATCAGTCTAAATATTCTATGTACATTTTTTTGTCTTTGTTCTCACAAACCTCAATCCTTACTTAATTATCCATTCATGAATATTTAAGTAGCAAAGGGAAATAGGAGACGAAAATGAGAAACTGTTATGAGAAGAGAATTTTCAAGGTCGTTCAGATAAAAGATATCTGAATGATTGAGTGCATAGCACTCGGCCTTCCATGATGAATGATTATTGCACAATCAACAACATTTGTATTGGAATACAAATATGAAGATATGAATGCAATATCTACAGACAACTCTTCATTTTCTTCAGACATTATCTAACATCAATCTTCAGATCTTGATCTCTGTCTTTTGAAGTTTCTGATCAGTCTCTTTTCTTCTCCAAGCTTTTCTTCCTTAGCAATGCATTGAAAATGTCTTACTAAGATCTGGATGAGTTCACTGCGATCTAGTGTCGAGATCTGAGATGCGATTATGAGAACGATCTCGTTGTAGATCTCTTTTCTTTGAAGCTTTTGATTGAGTTCTGATTTCAATTTTGCATTGGGCGTGTATCAGTCACTCGTTGCTCATCGTCTCTGTTCATCGTTGTTGTCTTGGGTAAGAGAGAGGATTTATATAGACTGGAGTCAATGTGATCGTTGAGAGATGAAGATTTATGTTTCTATTCGTTTAAAGATATAATTGTTGAAGTCTATCGGAGAGAGATCTTTGTCCATAAGATCTTTGACTATTTGGGGCAAAGATTTAGTCCTGTAGATCTTGGAACTTGTTGTCTGTCAGACTGTGTTGATAAGTCTCTGAAAAGTAGGTCGATGTGCATTTGCCGTCGGTGGTCTATTCAATAAAGTAATTGCTTTTTGACTTTATCAGACCACGTGAGTGAGAGAAAGTCTTGTAGCTTTAACTATGTCAGGCTTTCTGAGGCTTGAACATATTTGTCTTAAATTTTCTAGTCTTTTCTCTGTAGCACGTGCAGAACTAAGTCTGCCGGTGGAATGCTCGGGCCAGTGGAACAAGTCTTCCGATTTTGGAGAACTGATGTCTGCTGGTGCGGACATTTTAACTTGTAGCATGTCTGCCGGTGGTGAGTCTTCGAGATGTTCTAATCTTTATCACTGAAGGCTTTTGACATTGCTGCAAGTCTTTCGGTGCTTAGTGCATCTGAAGTGCTGGTCTGTTCAATCATCATGTAGGAAGGTTGGACTTGATCAGGTCGCATCTAATCTAAGACCTATGTGATGTCACACGGTTGCCACGCTAACCGGTACGCAGACCTTTTAGCCACTCGTGATGACTCACTTGTAATGGGGGCAAGCAAATCAACATATATAGAATATGCAAGGTGATAAGTAAATTATCAAGAAGCATATTCCAACAGCGTAGCGTGTTTTCATGTTATAATGATCCATCGTAGTCCATTATACCATTTCGCCAAGAGGCATAGTGTGTTTTCATCTTATAATGGTCCATCGTAGTCCATTATACCATTTCACCAATAGGCGTAGCGTGTTTTCATGTTATAATGGTCCATCATAGTCCATTATACCATTTCGTCAATAGGCGTAGCGTGTTTTCATGTTATAATGGTCCATCGTAGTCCATTATACCATTTCCCCAATAGGCGTAGCGTGTTTTCATGTTATAATGGTCCATCGTAGTCCATTATACAATTTCGCCAATAGGCGTAGCGTGTTTTCATCTTACAATGGTTCGAACTGAAATCGTTAGGTTTTTGACTGGTTAGACCAAAACCGTTAGGGTTGAAATTTTTGATGGATTGTTTAAGCCAGACCGTTTAGGAATCGAAACCGATAGGGCTGGAACGAAAACCATTAGGGTTGAACCGAAAGACGCCTTTGATACAGTTTAGTGTAGTTAGTAATATACGGGACATGTATAATACCGAAAAAACGTACAAGTTTAATCATTGGATGGAAACCACTATTTCGAACCAAATCCGTCTGGGCCAAACCGAAATCGTCAGGTTTTGATCGGATAATATTGCTAACCGTCTAATCAGAATCGTTTGGGTTGCACCGAAACCATTAGGGCTGAACCGATCAACATCGTGGGATTGGTCAAATATGGCCATTTGTAAATTTAACATCTCTAATCAAATCCACTTCTATTAGTTCAGACTTCAAATTTCCCTCCCAAATTTGCCCAAATTTTGAAGTCAAATTTGAATGCCATATAAAACCCGGATTCTCTATTCTCTCCCCCCAATTCAGCCATTTTCTCAATAAAATCCCCCATCTCCATTTTGCTCTCTCTCTCTCTCTCTCTCTCTCTATCTCTCTACCTCTTTCCTTCATCATCCGTCTACTAACTTGTTCTGTGTCCAAGGAAAACCCGACAATGGCGAATGTCAGCTGCTATTGTGGTCAGGTTGCGGTGTTGAAGACGGCATGGACATGAACTAATCCTGGTCGAAGGTTCTTCGGCTGTCCAAACTATTCATATGTATGTTTTAATTGTTGTTTTAGGGTTTTGTATGTTGAGTTTAGATTGTGTTTTCTTGTAGTCCATTATTCCATTGTCTATCTATAAATCACCTTTTGTCTTTCAAATTTGGATGTTACAGGACGGAGGATGTCAATACTTCACTTGGTATGACTCCCCTATGTGCCCTCGAGCAATGGTTGTTATTCCAAGCCTTCTACAATCTATCAATCACTTGAAAGTGGAGAATTGTGAACTCGAAATGAAGGCAGTTAAAGAGCGGAAAATTTTCATGCGGAGTTTAGTTGTCATTAGCATTTTGTTATTACTAGTTGTTGATGTCTTGCTGTGTGTCTGACTGAAGGAAAGGAATTTGGTTACCCCTTTTTTTGTTTATAACATGTATCCCCTATATTTTGTTTTTGTTGATGGGGAGGGGAAGATGTATATGCCACAATTATTTTTGGACATATAAATATGGCTGTAAATATGGCTTGGACATGTATATACTCTGGTGTTTTCTCACTCTCATGTTGCTCTGTTATTTTCTCACTCCAATGTAACTATGTTTTTTGCAAGGAAATATCATTTTTGACTTGGCAACAAAACCAAATTAGATCATAAACTAGTTGAGTAAACCAGTTTCTATGAAGCTGGTTTATCAATAGTTTATTGATAAACCAACTGAGTAAAGCAGATGATACAATTTGTTGAATAAACCAGTTGCATTTTGCAACTGTTAACTGACATGGTTTATGAATGGTATGAATGGCATGGTTTATCAACCAATTGATAAACCACTTGATTTACATTACAACATAAACCAGTTAAACGTGAAAATGGTTTATCAACAGGTTTATTGATAAACCAGTTGATAAACTAGGATGCATTTTCAAAGGAAAGACCATTTTTGACTTGGGAAACTGAATTACAACACAAGCATACATGGTTTATCAACTGGTCGACAAGTGTGGTCAACAGGTCAACTAGTGGTTGACCAATTGGTTTACACTGGTTTATCAGTAAACCGGTTGGTCAAAGACTATATTTGTTTTAAATCTTTAATAGATATTTCTATGATTAATATTTGATTTTTATTCAAAAATTTATTTATCATTTTAAAAAATTAGATATTTTAAAAAAATGTGTTCTATAACTGTCTACTATCTCAAATGGTGGTTGAATAGACAAATGGCGGTTGAATAGACAAAACATTAAATGTCCACTATCTCATTTGAAAACTTTTACAATTTTCATAAAGCTTAAACCTCCAAAAGTTTTCTCTCTTCCTTCACCTCCACTTCGTCTTCTTCGCTAAAACCCTAATTTCTACTCACAGGTACAATGGCGGACAAAACAGAATTTGGCTATCTTCTTGATGTTGTTCTCAATAAATATGGTCTTGGAAGCGACCTAGTCACCCTTCTCGTGGTGTTCTTCCTCTTCTGACCTTCAACACCAACAATTACAGTCAAACCCTCACTAAACTCTTCTTCCAGCAAATGAATCCTACCCCAAACATTCCTCACTTTCTTACTGGAAACATTAATGGCACCAGTATTGTGTTTGATGCCCAAAACATTCTTGCTCCTTTTCCAAAGCTCAAAACAACAGGTGCCTCCATAAAAGAAATTACAAAGAAAATCATTTCAAGTGGATGGGGTATCATGTTAGGAAGTATTCCTGAACCTATTGTAGCTGCTGACAGGAAGAAGAACCTGTTCATGCCCCTGCACTATGCCCTAGCTACTGTTCTGGACAAGTGCTTGATTATCAAATATGGGGCAAAGGATAAAATCACTGAAGATCAATTTAAGCTGATGTCTGCAATTGTAGTTGGTGAAGACATCAACTGGGCTGTTGTTCTGGTGGAGTTTGTATTTGACAACATCACAAAGCACATAAAGCATCCCAACAAACCCAAATTGACTCATCACCTCATCATCACCCATTTTTTTAGACAAAATCAAGCTGTGATGCAGAATGTAGCTGCTGGTGAAGTGGTTTATGAGTGGACAGGAAGAAAGTTTAACTTGGGCTACAAAGTCCAGCAAGTATGTTCCACCTGCTGCTGCAAGATTAGAAAGGAAGAAAAGAAGACACCTTGTTATAAGGTAGGAGGAAGAGATTGAAGAGGAAGCAACTGCAACTGTAGAAACTACATCATCTTCACCTGCTGTTGGTGCTTCTTCTAGTCATGTTGGCAGAAGTTACTCAAGGAAGAAGAAAAGAGCATCTGCTGATCTGAACCTGAAACCTTCATTCCTTTTCCCCCAAGCACTGAACCTTCCAACCTTCAATCCACACCTGCTGGTTGTACCAGATCTAGGAAACAACAGAAGCCTTACTTCCCTCATATCTTTAATCCAACCTATCATCTCAAACACTCTCCCTACCTTATAAATCCTACTCCCATACCTGAAAATTGGGTATTTCCAATTGATCACCTTTTGTACTTCATTCAAGCCCTTCTCTTCTTTCATGAAGAAAATAAGGAAGCAAAACCAAATCTTGATTTGTTCAAGTATGTGGATGACAACAGAAACAGGAAGCAGCATGTCCCATACCACAAACCTTCTGAAGAAATGAACTCAAAAAAAGGTCATTCAATTAAATTATGGTAAATATTTTGACTATCTGCCTCTTCCATGGAATGCCTTCTACCATGCCCAAGACAGATTTGTGCAAGATGAGCTGGTGATGAAAGTATGAGATATCTTCAATGCTGCTTACAAGCTACCAATGCCAACAACAGATGATCCCTACTTAGTAGGAAGAGAAGTCACTGAAGATGACCTACTGGATCAAGTATATGGAAGTATGCCTGACATCAATCCAAACAAGCTCAAATTGATTCATGAGCAAGCCATGGAGTACATTCACACATCAGCAGTTATGGCTGCTGCTAAGTATCTGTCTCTCTTAGAAAAGAGATCCACAAAGGTAGCCGGAGCTTCTACCTCTACCCAGCCATCTCCCGAACCACAGAAAACCCCATCTCCACATGCTTCTCCTTCACCCATTAGAGCTCATCCCATCTCCATGATTTTTCCAACAGCAGATAATACCAAGTCACTATCTCCATCTGATCTTGACCTGAAAAAAATCAAAATCCTCATGACTCCATCTACTTCCAGTTGGGAAAGTCAAGAAGCAGCTGATGAAGCCACTTCTACTGATTCAGCTTCATCTTCTTCATCTACATCTACTGAAGACAGTTCATCCTCAGAAGAATTTGTGCCTCCAAAAACTACATCAGAAGCAGCTGCAGAAACTGTCTAGCCTTCTCCAACCCATATTCATGCTTATAGGCTAAGGAAGATACAAAATGCTACTGTTAAACTAGCTATTCTTCAGCCTATTGGGAATAAAACAGTATTCCCTAATGACACCCCCTCTTCCTCACCTACAGATGCTGCTCTTATAACTTCAACAACTGCTACTCCTGCTGCTCAACCACCAACTGCTACTCATGTTTCTCCTACAAATCTTTCTACTTCAACCCCTGCTGCTCCTGGTAATCTCTTTCCTAAAGGTGCTACTTACTATTGTAAGAATTAGCACATCAAAGAAGATCTCAAGGACATGAACCAGCAGCTGAATCAACAGATTCAGGAAGTACAATAGCAGATGAACCAACAGGTTCAAGGTGTGCAGATGCATATTCAAGCTCTTCTACCCTCAATACAGGACTCCATATCTGTTGCAATTCAAGCTGCATATGCTGCAGGTGAGTCTGCTACACTTAAATCATTCAAGGAGGAGGAAGAGAAACAAAGAGTTGAGTTAAAAGCAGAAGCCTTAGCACTCAAAGAAGTAGAACTAAAGCAAAAGGCAAGAGCTGAAAAAGCTGAAGCAAAGGCTGCAGCTTACAAAGAGAAAATCTCAGGCCTAAAACAGAGATTAGGCTTTGCAGCTGAACACCTAGGAAGAGCAACAGAACAAGCTGCTGAAGCTGCAAATGAAGAATCTTCTTATGAAGATACTACACAAGATTGAAGTGTTTTAGAGACACACTAGCAACTCTATCTATCCATCAAACTCATTACATTTGGTGTACAATTTAAATGTGATAAGTTTACCTCATATACTGTTCTACTAACACCTGCTGCAGGAACAATTTTTCTGAGTTTATCAATGGTTTATCAATAAACCAGCTGATAAACCATGTGCATTTTCAAAGGAAAAACCACTTTTGACACTTCAAACCAAATTATAACATAAAACCTACCTGGCATATCAATGGTTTATCAATAAACCAGTTGATAAACCAGTTCAATAAACCAGTTTCATAAACCAATCTGTGAACATGGTTTATCAATAAACCAGCTGATAAACCATGTGCATTTTCAAAGGAAAAACCATTTTTGACACTTCAAACCAAATTATAACATAAAACCTACCTGGTTTATCAATGGTTTATCAATAAACCAGTTTCATAAACCAATCTGTGAACATGGTTTATCAATTGTTTATCAATAAACCAGCAGATAAACCATGTGCATTTTCAAAGGAAAAACCATTTTTGACTTGGAAAACTGAATTACAACATAAATAGACCTGGTTTATCAATAAACCAGTTGATAAACTAGTTTCTATCAACATGGTTTATCAAAAAACCTGTCAAACCACACACATAAACCAAAACCAACTTTAACCAGTTGAATAAACCAACATAATAGGAAAGGATTGTGTTTGCAATTACAACATAACATACTTTGCACCAATATTTAAGTACCAATTACAACAATATAACATAGTCTCTACCAATACCAAAGTATACAACTGAATGATTAGTAAAACATGTTTAGGATCAAGGTTTCGGCGTAGGCGTAATGTAGGGAGAAGAGATATGTGCAGATGTTTTTTTCTCCCTCTTTCTCTTTGATTCCAAAATATTTTCAACCTCAATACCAAGGAGACATTTCCTTTTCCTACCCTTAACCTTAACCTCATCTATTTTTCCCTGCTTATCCTCCGCATCTTCACTTGCTTCAAATGCAGATACTTTTTCCAAAAGATCATCCAAATCTTCCAACATCCCTTTCATATTTTTACTTTTTTTTCCTGCTCTTCCTCCTTTGGAAGACACTTTCGCTCTTTATTGCAGTAGTAGTGGAGATGGGATTGGTGGTAGGGGGAGTAGTAGAAATGGTGGGAATGGTGGTGGTAGGGAGAGTAGTATAGATGGGAGTGGTGGTAGGGCGACTAGTAGAGATAGAAGTTGTGGTAGGGGGAGTAATGGAGATAGGAATGGTGGTAGGGGTAGTAGTGGAGATAGCAGTGGTGGTAGGGGGAGTAGTAGAGATAGGAGTGGTGGTAGGGGAGTAGAAGAGAAGATGGGAGTGGTGGTAGGGGGAGTAGTAGAGATGGTGGGATTGGCATTTGGGATTTTGGAAAAGGAAGCAAAAGTTGGAAAAGTAGGAGAAGAGTCACGGGTGGGAGTCAATTCCAAGTTGGGGGGTGATGCTTGTTCTCGAGCAGGATCTAAACTTGTTTTTAGATCATCTTGTCAATTCAAGTAGGAAAGTAAGCTTAGGTAAGTATAAACTAATTAATATCACAACCAATTACTCAAAATCAAAAGGGAAAATACTTTACCACTTTTCGATCCAATGCTGTCACTTCAGTCCTAAGATGATTTTTTTTTTTAGGAAACAGGGGCGGCACCCTGCACGATTTTATTAATAAAGAAAATAGAAACAAACTTGAAGGGGACAACCAGCCTTACCCTTATAACCGGGGGGACAGAGGAGCCTTACCTCGAAAATGAGAAAGATACAAAGACAAAGAAAAAACCTAGGATATACGAACATGAGAAGTGTCTCTGCTATCCAAAATAGAATTCCCTCGAACCATAGAGGGCAAATCAGCTAGATGAAAAAACTCTGAATCTGAACGAGAGTCTACAGCATAATTAGCAAGGCCATCGGCAACCGAATTCGCCTCTCTATAACAGTGACTGAAGGAAAAAAGAGCGTCCCTTTGCATAGACAAAATGGCACGAATAAAGTAGAAAAGAGACCAAGGAGGGAGGAAACCGTTGGTGAGACAATTGTAAATAATCATAGAGTCCATTTCAATAATCACTTGACGGTAGCCATGGGAGTGAAGCCAACTAACACCTTGAAAGAGAGCTTTGATTTCTGCAACTGTATTAGTGGCTGAACCATAAAAGGATGCGTAGGCATAAATAATTTTTCCTTCAGAATCACGAACGATACCTCCACCACCACTAAGGCCCGGATTGCCCCTACTTGCACCATCAGAATTTAGCTTGAGGAAGGACCCAGTCGGCTTGGCCCAAGAAACTGCTTGCAGACGGATTCTCCGAGGAGCTGAAACCCTTTCACCCATAATAAGAGTAAGGTCTTGGGAAATGGCTTGAATGATAGAGGAGAGAGATTTACTGGGCTTGTCATGAAGGATCTCATTTCGGGCCTTCCAAACGTGCCATAGAATGAGAGAAGGAAGAAGTTTATGAACCTTGGAGGTGGACTGCCAACATGCCATACACCTTTGTCTGATAGAATTACCTGAAGAAGGAAGATCATGGGACAAACTGAAAGCTGACCAAACCGAAGAAGCCATCTGACTATGAATGAAGAGATGGTTGAAAGTTTCGATAGCGGAGTGAGAGCAACAAACACATTTGGAGACTATATGAAAGCCCTTGTGAATTAAGGCCTCGTCAATTGGAAGTCTCTTCAGGAACAGTCTCCATATAAATACTCCAATGTGAGAGGGAAGCAATTGGTGCCAGATAAATTTAGCCTGGGGTAAGGAGGGAGCTGCATTACCGCTGATAAGGCTGAGGAAAACGTGAATTTACCTGAAGAAGTTAGCTTCCAACAAGGAGAGTCGGGCTGAGACGAGAGAGAAACTCGCTGATCATTAATAAAAGAGATAGGTGAATCAGGCAGGAAATGAAGGACTGAGGGATTTAGATTATTCCTGAAAGGTCAAATAAATCTTTAACTTGGGAAAGAGCACAATCAGGAGGTCTTGTAAGCTGCTGCCCCGGGATCCACTGATCAAACCAAATAGATTTGTTTCCCAAACCAATATTCCAATGAATATGAGGCTCGGCTAGAGGCTGAATGGACTTTAAACGGCGCCAAATGTGAGTACCCTTAACAGTTGAAACAGTGGGGTGCAAGGATGAACAATATCTGGCATTAAGAAAATTAGACCAAATATTATCAGAGGTGCGGAATCGCCACCAAAGCTTGAAAGAGTAGGCGTGAACCAGAGCTGAGGTTGAAGGAATTCCTAGCCCGCCTGTAGACTAAGAATGACAACAGTTGTTCCAAGCTACCCAATGGAATTTATTTGATCCCTCAGAGCTGCTCCAGAAAAAATTAGCGAAGGTGCTATCTAGCATTTTAATCACAGATTTTGGGGGAGCTAAAGAAGCTAGGAGATAAGCTGAAACAGATTGGAGAACATGAAGAATAAGAGTTATTTTGCCACCCGCATTAAGAAAAGATCCTAACCATGACTCCATCTTTGATCGGAGCTTAATAAAAAGAGGATCGAAAATACTCCTAGTCTTCCTTCCATAATACAGCGGACAGCCCAAGTAGGTTATAGGAAGGGAGCCCAAGCGAAAACCCATTGAGTCTGCAATACGACGAGCCCTCTCAGGGCTAACAGAAGGAGCAACATAAACACGGCTTTTAGCTTTGTTAACAGCCTGCCCAGATGTGTTTTCATAGAGCTGGAGAACTTCCATATGTTTGCAGATAGACCAACGATTACCATTACAAAAAATGATAATGTCGTCCGCGAAGGAGAGGTGAGAGATAACAGGACAGCCACTAATTGTGGAATACCGGGTTCGAGGCTTTAACATATGCAAGTCATTAAGGCTCCTGCTGAGCACTTCTGCTGCCAAGATAAAGAGGCTTGGAGATAAAGGATCTCCCTGACGAAGACCTCGAGAGGAGTGGAAGAAACCTGATGGAGAGCCATTGATAAGGATTGAGAACCAGTTGTCCGATATCAGACGCCAGATAAGATCCAGAAAAATCTCATGAAAGCCAAATTTGCGAAGAACTTGGATTAGAAAATTCCAAGAGACACGGTCAAAAGCCTTCGACATGTCAAGTTTGAGAATGATGTTTGAGCCGTTAACTTTTTTCCCCAAGAAAGAGACTAGCTCTTGAGCCAGGAGAACATTGTCCTGAATTACCCTGCCCTTGGTAAACACACTTTGGTTTGGAGAAACAATCTGAGGGAGAAATTTAGCCAGTCGAGAAGCAAGCAGTTTTGAAATAATTTTGTTGCAGAAATTACAAAGACTTATAGGGCGAAAGTCTTTAAAAGAGGAAGGAGTATCAACCTTGGGAATAGTGGCAATGAGGGTGCTGGTCCAGGAACGAGGAAGGGTGAACCCAGCGAAAAACTCCAGAATTGCAGAAAGAAGATCCTCCTGAATGATTTCCCATCATGAAACAAAAAAATGGCCCGTGAAACCATCTGGCCGGCAACGCTATCCTTATTCAAATTCGTAATAGCTGAAAAAATTTCTTCTTTTGATGGCGGACTGATAAGAGAGGAGTTCCAGTCATCGGAAACTATTTGAGGAATCATAGAGAGGTCAAACTCAGTAGGAAATTGGCCAGCCTTTAGTTGGTCAGAGAAGTAGTCCACAGCACCCTTAGCAATTTCAACTTCATTCTCAAGCAACTGATTTTCATTATTTCGGATAGAGTGAATATGGAGACGCCGTTGAGACTGACGAACTGAGGCGTGAAAATTTTTGGAATTACCATCTCCTTCTTTAAACCACTAGGCCCTAGATTTCTGACGCCAATAAGCCTCCTCCTGAGAAATGGCTTTGCGCAAAACTGCTTGGGCACGTAAAAGAGCAGCTCTATTGTCATTAGTCGGATTGAGCTCAAAGAAAAGCTCTTTCTCCAAGGCTTCTTCTTCTGCATTGGACACAGCCTGAAAAATGTTCCCAAACACTGTTTTGTTCCAGTCACGCAGAGCTTGTTTGGTAGCTCGAAGCTTGTTAGAAAAGAGCACCAAGGGGCGTCCCGAAGCAGGAGAATTCCAAGCCGTTTGAACCACCGAGAGAAAAGTTTCATGTCTAGTCCAGACATTAAGAAACCGAAAAGGTTTGGCCTTGTGGGCACCGGCAGGAGCAATACAGAGAAGCAATGGAGTGTGATCTGAACATGTACGATTTAGGTGTTGAACTGAAGAAGAAGGAAACGCTGCTAGCCAATGAGAATTACATAGAAATCGATCTATACGCTGATGAATAGTTGCTCCCGCTTCCCTTTTATTCCACCAAGTAAATTTAGGACCTGAATATCCAAGATCTGAGAGTCCACAAGCCACGGTACAAGCATGAAACTCCATAGCTCCAACTCTATCCCAGCCCCGACCACCTGATTTTTCTGAGGGATCCATAATGATATTAAAGTCTCCTCCAATTAGCCAAGGAGAACTAATATTTTGAGCACCAATATCCATCAGGTCTGTCCAGAGAGATTGCCGATCTTGGGAATCACATTTTGCATAAATACAAGTAACCAAAGCAGGATGCGGCCAGGAGTAGTGCTGGGCTCGAATGGTGACTTGTTGAGTAGAGCTTTGCACTAGAGAGCAAGAAAAAACTGATTTAGCAAAGACCCAAATAGTACTTGCAGAATTAGAAATACAAAACTGGAATTTAAAACGCCGGCTAATAAATTTAATTCTATCTAAATCAATCATGGGTTCAAAGATAGCTATTAAGGAAATCTTGTGAAGCTTGATAAGTTGTTTAATGCGAGCCACAGTAGGATCGTTCCCAACCCCACGGGCATTCCAAAATAAGGCCTTAATATCCATGCGAGGCTGTGGGGGATGAAGCTGTAGATTTTGACTTTGATCGAAGTAGACGATCCGAGGGAGGGACATGTTTCTTGCTTTTAGTCGCCGGAGGACCAGTTTCAGTAGCTAAGTTAAGAGGCTCCAAATTGGATTCATTATCTTGAGCACTATCCTCTTCAATTTCAGCAAGCCCGCAAACGGATTTGTGGTTAAGATCGGTTCTGGATCAACACAAACAGTCTCAGGATCGTGACAAAAGGTCTCAGAAGTTTCACAATAATTCTCAGGGCCGCCTCCAACAGTTTCAGGGATGGGAGGCTCATGAGGAAGGCTATGAGGAGCTTGATCAGACGAATTAGAAGTACAAGCTTGAGCTACAGTTGAGGTGGGAATTGAAGAAAGAGGATTAGGGTTTTCATTAGGGTTTGCAACATTAGGGTTTTTAGGGTTTGCAACGCTAGGGTTAGGGTTTTCAATATTCTTATTATGGGTTTGGGGGACCGATGCAAGATTATCCGACTGAGCCTTATCCTGAGACGAAGTAGGAACAACAACAGGTTCCTCTGAAGAACTTGCATGAACATGAGCAGCCACCTCTTTAGGCTTCCAAACCTTCTTGCTAGGAACCGAAGAAGCAAGGGGGATATCGGATGCTGGAGCCGTTTCTGGCGGGGGGATTCCAGAAGAGGGGTGTTTAAGCTTGCATGAAGATCCCTCGTGGCCTTGACGAAGGCAATGATTACAATAGAGAGGGAGCTTTTCAGCGAAGACATGCTGCCAGAAACCCTCCCGATCGCTTCCACAGTCAATCCAAATGCGTTTCGGAAGAGGCTTTGTAAGATCAACTTCAATGCAAACTCTGGCCACGCTTGGGCGCGATAAGGAGGCAGTAGGGTTATCTAGAAGAAGGGGTTTTCCAATCAGACTGGCGATTGAAAATAATGCTTGTTTATGGAAAAGATAGATAGGAAGGCCAGGTAGTTCGAACCATACAGGGACAATTGAACTCTGCACATCCGGCCGAAAATCCGGCGTCCACTTAAAAACACGCATAGGATATGAACCGAAAGAACCATTGGTCCTTGATCCATAATCGTTGATAATCATGCTCATGGTGAACTTGAATAAGGACATGCTTTGGATCCAAATGAACAAGGGTTACATCAGCTTTAAGACCCAAAGTTAGAAAATTCTTGCGGAGAGTTTCCATGGAAGGGCGACCATGAGAAAATTTTCCAACTAATGTAAGGTTGAAAGGCTTTGCAAGAAGGTTAATCAAGTTTGATGTGAGACGAAGACAAGGTTCACCCTTGAAGGATGAAGTAGGGATAAGAGGAACAAAGGAAGAGGATTGCGGGGAGACAATGGATGCAAAGGATTGTTTCTGGGAAGGGGAGGCTGGCGCTGGGGGATCATCTGCGACGGCAGAAGCCGCCGCCATGAAGGCTGGGACAAGCCGGCGCTAGGGTTGGGAGAATCGGTTTTTAGAGAGAGAAAAAACAATACATGATCTTCACTTCCCTTGAACTATACCTGGTTCTAGTTAGGTAAAACTAAACTGCAAGTGACTATCTTGTAGAGAGAAGCCATGAAAGAGAGTCTTCAGTCCTAAGATGATCAATCTTTTGGTCCACGAAATGACTAAGATCATCAATCTTTTGGTCCATCTTCTACAATAAATCAAAAATTGCACTGAGATAAGGAGTGCTAGTGCTGCTGGTGCTGGTGCTAGTCACAACGGGAGAGGGAGAGGGATGTTGTCGGGAGGGGAGATGCTGCTGCTGCTGTTGACGGCCTTCATCTTCAACATGTTCAGCCACAACAGGGAAGGATGTGCTCCAATCAGCGCCAAACCGTCGCTCATACTCAACAACATAGGGCTATTATTTTTCAACCTCAGTGGGGGTCAATGGAACAAGCATTTCATCCTGTCAATTGAGCAAAATATCAACTTGATTAATCAACTCTACTGGGCACTACTGTTTATAAAATATCAAAGTTTGGAACCACAACTTTATTAATCAAACTCTACATTTACCCTTGTAATATCCAATGTATCGATAATTTTCTCATAGCTTGGATTTTGGCAAGACTTCCAATTGCACATTCTGGGAGTTTTCGGCATTTGACTGTCGATGTTTGATAGCTCATATAAGTCTATAAATCCAGGAAAATCATGGCACAACTCAAATATCCAAACCTGCATTTTAAAAATGTTGCATATTAGAAGCATATCAAATTGAAATAATTAGATAACCATTTAATATAAATCAGCTAACCATATAATATATACAATTGGTTACCTGTAATGCCAACGGAAAGCCGTTGCATACAGAAGTCTGAGCACGAGAAGTAGCCATCTTCATCACTGAATTGAGAA
Organism: Codonopsis lanceolata; assembly: GCA_013146195.2. NCBI lineage: Eukaryota > Viridiplantae > Streptophyta > Magnoliopsida > Asterales > Campanulaceae > Codonopsis > Codonopsis lanceolata. The sequence goes on along the minus strand of CM028378.1, from coordinate 152,671,753 downwards.
AGTGGGGATATGACTTTGTTCCCCATGGATATTTATTGAACAAATCCAAATTCTCAACTATACTTAACACACCCACATCAATAGCAGCATTAGGTGAAATACCCTCAACACATACTCCCAAACAACTGCAAGTCCCAACTTCAGTTTATCATCCATGTCAGTTGCATCTATAATTTTTTTTAACTCTTCAGGCTTCACTGCCCTTTGTCCAGGAAAATATTTATCCACTAGTGCCTTGGTACTAGGGATCTCATCGTAATAATCTTCTAATAATCCAGGTTTTAAACCTGTGATTAAGGTGTAGTCCGAAAAGGAAAATCTTACTTCTTGACCACCAATACAAAACCATATTTCATTTTTATTATTTGTTGGTGACTCAATCCTAAAAAGTGCTAACACATGCATCAGCACATTACTCTTACTCATATTCTTTCTCATCTTATACAGCTCACCAAAAGCTGAATTCTTGAAAAGAATTTGGTGTGCTTCATCCAATGAATTATAAACCTCATCTAATACTAATAGATTACATCTTGATATAACCTTCGCTTTGTACCGGTCATCACGAGAAATAATATATGCTGCCATATTCTCTATAATAGAAATACAAATTAAACATTAAAACAAGGAATTATAATCTACGACTATTAAAACAAGGTTTACTGACAGTGAAATTCATGAACCATATGGAATTACACTTGGTTTATAGACATGGTTTCATAAACTGGGTTATAAAACACATGGTTATAAAACAAATTGGTTTTGTCAATTTGTCAATATAAACAAAAAGACAGGTACATGGTTTATTAATAAACCATAGATAAACCATGTCATTATCTGTTAACAATGTTAACTGGTTTGTGGTTTATAAAAAAAGTTACCAAACAGCAGGTTTGCACCTTGGTTTACAAACTGGTTTACCAAACAACAGGTTTGCAAACTGGTTTATCAATCGGTTTTGTCAATATAAACAAAAAGGCAGGTACATGGTTTATTGATAAAACAGTGGAGGTCGACTCAAATGATCAACCATGAAGAAAACATTAAAACCCTAAGCGAAAAAGCAATGTGAGGTTTACCTGGTTTTTGAATTGATTATCACGGACGAATTAGGGTTTCATCAAATCTCTTAAGCTTTGAATCAAAATCCAAAATCAAATTGAAATCGATGGTCATCACTGAGAGGGTTCTAGATCGACAAATGCTGTGTTAGAATGAACTGTGAGTTTGTTCAGATCGACCACGGGTGTGTATATACGTATTGGGGTAAGTAATCGACAGATAAACCAAGTGGTTTATTGGATAAACCGATGTATATCCAATAAATTAATGTAAAAAAAATTATTTATGGTCGACATGTCGACCATTTTACGCAGGAGCGTTTTGGTCAGATCCATAAGTGGGTTTGTCCCCAAGGTTCTAAAAATCGTTTGGCGGCCGCTAGCTAGCGCGATTAGTAATATCGAACCAAACCAACCGGGGGGCCTTCCAAATCGATGGTTGGGATTTTGGCACCATAGCCTGGGATTAGTCGGGCGTGTCGGGGTTTAGGCGGGGCCTTGAATTAAGGCATAATTACCTTCTCTTTTTTTTATAATTTACATCAAAGATCAAATACATTTACTACAATTTTTTTTTATGTTTGTCATTTTATCAAACACTTGTCTATATTTGTAAAATGAAAAAAAAATATACAAACCTACCATTAATCCCAATTCTCAACAACCCCAAAGCAATAAATCAGCCAAGTTTAGTACTAAAAACAAAAAAATATTACTCCACCTACCTACTGCCCCTACAACCCATAGTCTAACATATCCTCCCTAATCCCTTTTCATTCTAAATTCTGAGTCTCGAGACAGCCCACTTCTTCTTCATCTTTTTTTTCTTCTTCTTTCTTCTATCTATCTAGCAGACCGACAACCCTTTTTTCTTCCGTTCTTTTTTTCTTCCCTCTCTCTTTCCAGCAGACCGACTCTCCTCATTTTTTCATCCTCCAATCTCTTTCCTCATAGATCTAACCCTTTAATCTATCCCCTCTCTCATCCCACCGAATATCCACAAAATCAAACCCCTTTTCTTTCTACCTCCCTCTCTGCCCCACTATTACCACTCCCCCTTCCTTCTCCAGTTCGTCCCCCCGTCCTTCTCTGGTCATCGCATGCCATAAAATCAAAGCTACAAAAATAAATTAAGGTCTGTGAGGTTTGGCGTAGGCGCTGACTTGGTCAATTAAGCGGCGACTAAGAAAGTCGCGGTCGTAGAGAGGGGCCTAGCGCCTAGGCGGGGAGTTTTAGAGCAGTACTCAAAGGCTATATATGTATAACAACCGGGTCAATTGGCTATATTTGACCAATGCCACATTCTCTTGGCTACCATTGGCTACTGAATCTTTTGTCATTGTTTGGCAAACTCCTTGCAATGCTACTAATGGCTACTCCATTGTAGATGGTCTAACAATCTGATCCGAATTCCGAAACTCCATTATATACTTTGGGAATAGCCTCAACTCTAGACCAGATTATATTCCATTCTATGAGACAGAGGGAGTAATCCTTTTACATTCAAGAATATACTCCCTACAACATTTTATTTTTGTCACCTTGAAACACAAGATTTACATATGTTTTGACACCATTATAATATGAAAAATATTACGTTGGAAACAATTAAATTGTTATTGTTTTGATGATTTGGATGAAGGCTGCTGATGTGCTCACCAAAGGCTACCAAAGTTTAAGTGTGTTGATTTACAAACGCGCGTTTGTCTCCTAGAATACAACGAAGATCCCTTGCATTAAGGTTTCCGGTGAATCAAACTTGTGCTTGAACAGAATCACCAACAAAAATAGGAAGCCAAAGGAGGTCGCTCAACAAGATGGAAATTTAGAGAAAAATGGAGATTGTCAAAAACTATTTGCCTCAATTGTAGAAAACTATCTACCAGAATACAACGGAGACCCCTTGCACTAAGGTTTCCGGTGAATCAAACTTGTGCCTGAACAAAATCACCAACAAAAATAGGAAGCCAAAGGAGGTCGCTTAACAAGATGGAAATGCAAGAGAAAAATAGAGATTGTCAAAAACTATGTGCCTCAATTGTAGAAAACGATCTCTTTAAATAGGCATGTAACAAGAACGTTTTGATAACATCATTAATTAAAATTGTTTTGATTTACTTATTAAGAGACCCATTAAATTTGCTAATTAAAGTTGGAGTTATGGAATTCAAAAAGAAAAATAACAAAACATACCATATTTGCAACCCTTTGCAGGCGTGAGCGAGAACCTCTCCTCTACACAAATGACCCCTTATAAATAAGACACTTGCATTTAAAGTTTTAAACCACTCATGCCTTTGTTATTTTTACAACGTGAGACAAACCCACTTTTAATACCACACTTTAATCATTCATAACTAATTAATCAAAACATCAAATTGGACAAATAAATATATAATTTCAATGTTCTCACGGCATATAACACATTTCCACAATTATCCTTATCAATACACAAATGATCCTCTCAAGGAACTTATGCCTCAAGTTTGCTTAATTTCTTTCACAAACACAATTTTCCCAACATATTATTCCAAATTTCAGAATGACTAAAGTTTCTGTAAAATTAAGTGAGCGCCATACTGGGGTTGAAGAGTGATGACAGTGTGAGGAGCATGTGAATATGATGTCGAGAGAGCAAAGGAGAAACGTTGTAGGATCATGGCCACGACCATTTTAGCTTCCATCATAGCAAAGTTTTGACCAATGCATATCCTAGGTCCCCCGCCAAATGGGATAAACATCGCTTGCCCCTTTGTTACCTTGGATACTCCTTCCGAAAATCTCTCTGGTTTGAATTCATTAGCATCATCACCCCACAGTTCACTATCACGGTGCAGCATCATTATAGGCACTTGGATAAAGACTCCTGTTGGTAGAGTTATATCCCCTACCTTTGTTTCTTCAAGGATCATCCGCCTAAGTAAAACAACTGGCGGGTACATCCTGAGAACCTCGTTCAAAATCATACTTATCTGCGATGAAAACATAGATGAACGTCAGAGAGAAAGAGAGAGAAAAAAAAGAGAAAGGGGAAGAGAGATGAAAACTAACAATTTTAAGGTGATTTAACCCATCATGATTTGGTTTTCTATTCCCAAACACCTGAAAAACTTCTTCTCTTGCTTGTTCTTGCCAAAGTTGATGCTGACTAAGCAAAACCATTGTCCATACCAACAAGTTAGAAGTCGTCTCCTGTCCTGCCAAGTAGAAAAGTTTACACTCCTCAATGACTTCCTCAATGCTCATTCCAAAAATCTTGTTGCCGTGTTGCTGGATTTCCTGGTAATTTGACTCCAATAGAATGCCCAATAAGTCATCATTACTAGTTTCTCCTGCTTTCATTGCCTTCAATCTCTTATCGATAATACTCTTTATTGTAGCCCTCACAACCTTGGCAATCTCGTTCATCCTCTTGTTCCTTTTAGTTGGCAAAAATCTTAACAAACATATTCTATTTTGGTCAGAATCAGCATGCGAAATAAGTTCTAATCAAAAGTTCAAAAGTTCAAAACTTCTACTACCACCATCTCCAAATAAGTGTCAACAATTTTATTTTGGAACATTCCGGAATAAGTACTCCCTCTGTTCCACTCAAATTAAATAGTCCATGTTAAATTTAATAAACATAGAATCTTTGGGTGGAACAGAGGGAGCAATAACATTAGACCCATAAAATAGTTTCTTCTCCTCAATACGTGTAAAAACTTCAATGATCTATACTCACCTATAACCTGGAATGTAGACTGATCGTGAGGTGTCCATAACTAACTCAGTCTGTTCCTTCTGAAGTTCAAATATCCTTCTGCCTTCTTCATAGCTACTACCAAATGCAGTGCGCGAAATCACATCCGCCGAGAACGTTTGGAGATCTGGCCATACATCCAACTCACATGAGCCCTCCTCTTTAAACACCATCCCTTCCCATTTTTGTATCATCTCAGTACAGCTCACATAAAAGGCTGGCATCATTTGCTACAAGAAGAATATGACATCCAGATTTTGCTAATTGAGATGTTGCAAAGCAAGATGGAAAGAAGCCAACATGAATTATTTATATTTGTTTTAACAGAGTGATTCTATTCCACGTAAACCTATGGTCAACACTCTATTGTCATTTTCATGACTGCGCACAATTATACTCCTTCTGTCCTTCAATTATAGTTGTGCTTGCCTTTTTTGATTTAAAATGACAGTCAATTCGACTCAAGACAATAATTTAGGGACGTAGGGAGTATATGATACTCAATTGCTACTTTGCTAGAAGCTGATATTAACGAATCAATAGAAATAAAGCACTAAATCAAAAGGGTCACATAACTTGAAGTTAGCATAACATAAACAAATAAAATTTCAAGTTTAAACTCCATTGCAACATCAATGATTAAACTCTTTGTATAGAAATAAGACTAGATGAGAGGAAACCTTCAACTTCTCGATATGGAAAGCAGGATTGATAATTTTTCTGTGTTTGACCCAATTCTCGCCATCTAGGGTAGCTATTCCTCTTGCTAGCAACTTGTCTAGTGGGTTCGCCCCCTTGGGCTTCTGAAATTGGTTATACTTGTATAAAATCTCCTTAATAAGCTCAGGATCCATGATGTTCACCATTGGCCTCAATCCAAGCCATGTAAAGTAACGTTGACCTACAACAATAACACCATAGGTTAGAAGGAAAATTTGTGAATGTGTTGACAACTAAATTCCCCTATTTATAGCTATCCAATAAGGAGTGGGACCAGTGGGCCATTGGTAAACCTTTGGCTTCACAAAGTGTGAAATTTGACCCTTCCGGCTTCCGTGCCCTAAGGTTAAAAAGTACTTCCTAGTTTCCAAAATGAGTGTTTTTCAAAAAATTCTAGTTCCAAAATGAGTATCATGTAAGTTTCCTAATTGTGTGGACTTGTAATGCTATTAGTGGACACTCGAGGCATTAAGGTATATCTGCTACTAACATGGTCTAATAGCCAACTTTTTAAATTATAGTAAAAAACTAAAATGACACTCATTTGGAGACGATTAGAGTAAAACAAAATAGAAAACGATTAAGGACGGTTGCTGAACAGGAAGAAAAGACACCAGCTACAACATGAGGGAAGTTGCAATGATTCAGTCAAATGTATACATTGCAATGTAGTCAAACCTATAAGAGCACCTCCATTGAATACTTCTTATCTCTTCTTCTTAATAAGAAGCGAGGGTTTTGTAATGGTACATCTTCTTATTTGTTCTTTCTAATGTGCCACATAGGAGAGAGAGTGAGAGAGCTTTCTAAATAGGAAGAAAAAACAAATGGAGGAAGAAGGGAGCAGGGATTGGGCAATTTGGTGCATGACTTGTGTGTGTGTGTGTGGCTCGTGTACCACATGTGGGAAGGAAGCAAGTGAGAAGACTCCAGGGTGGGCCCAGTGTCTAAAAATGTCTGCAAATTGATTATTATTTTTTAATGTTACCATTGTGTGTATGTGTGGGGGGGGGGTGTAGATTACCGTTTGGTGGGGGGTTGGGTTTTTAATGACTTTTTTTTTCTTTTTTAACAAAATAGCCGTTGTTGGTGTTTTTTTTTTCAAAAAAAAATAAAGTTTTTTTTTCCTTCTTCCCTATAAATATATCACCTCAACCTTCTTCATTTTCTCCACAACTTCTTCATTCTCTATTCTATTTCTTCAAAATCTCTTCTAAAAAAATCATTTTCTCTACATACTTATCTTAATATTAGTTTGATGTCTATTTCACAAGTTATGTATAATATGTATTTTATTGATAATTTATTAATTAAATTATAAATTATTTAATTTATAAGTAATTTATTATTTATATATGAATTAATGTCTTTATTTATAAATTAACTAATTTAAACAGAATATTTAAATATGAAATATATTAAATAAAGTTAAATAAATTTATTTGTTTGAAAAGTATAAAAATAAGATTGAAGTGTAAATTTAATAAGGTGACAGTAAAACCCAGCTAAGAAGATATATAAGAAGATTAACATTGAGAAAATATATTTTTAAATGAAATAAGAAGAAAAAAGTGTGTATGTGGCAGTAGGACCCGGCTAAAAAGATGAAATAAGAAGTGTAGCATTGAGGATGCTCTAATGTTTACTTTAACCTCAACATTTCAATTTTCAGCAATGTCTAATTAAAATTAAAATACCTCAGTATTATCCATTCAGAACTGAATCCAAAGATATCAGAAAGAATGCACAACCTTTAATTTTCACGAAATATAAGATGTAAATGTCAATCTTTCACCCAAATATGGAAAAATATAGAAGAAGCACTAAACATGACTAACTCTTTCACAACTCAATCTACCAAAATACGGTGAGTCAAGTTAGGAGGATCCGTCTTACCTATGTTATTATTTTTGGGTATTAGTCACACCACAAAATGTAAGAAAAATAGTGGCTCCTGGCTCCTGGAGTCCTGGTCTTTACGCGTTCCAAACATTTAATGTTTCTTGTTTAGTATGCAAGAGTTTCATGCCATCCAAATTCCAAACTACTATAGTATGAAACTTACAATAAATGAGCAACAAACGAGTACTTAAAACTTAGAATGTGCAATTAGAGCACTTCTCATCTGGAAGCAAACTCATACTACATCATCCTAAGAAAAGAGTCTCAGGCCTTTGTTCTTGTTCGCATTTATGGCTAGATTTGTGTTTGGTGGTTTTCACTTTCTTTCTGATGTCCCACCATTTTTTTTTTGTCTCTCTTTCTCTTGCTTGATTCAATCATTACGAAATCACCAAAATGGCATTAGTTTCACTTTCATTAATCAATTTGAGGACACTGTGGTCCGTGGATACAGATTTTATTAGGAACTCGTTTAAGTCCTTAAAATTATGATATATTGGGATCGATCAAGTAATTTAATCTTGGAAGGGTGATCAAAACCCAAAAAAGTAAATGGATAAAAATAAGTTCAAATGAAACTCCGAATAAGTATAAACAGAGACGAAGAAAATCCAGCATAGCAATTAGGAAAGATAACCCCCACTCCCCCCCCCAAAATGATAATAATTGTATATAATTAGAACTTTGTGTCTATACCTATGACACGATGACACAATATCTTGAGGTGTCCATATATAATATGTAATTAAGGAGTACATTACTTTAAGTGGTAATTGAAAGGCGTAATCTAAACACAACAATAGTTGACGGGGTTATTTGTAAGGGATTGTTCGTAACTAACTCATGACCATTGGATAATGAAGTTGGGATCAATCCCAACCGCTGGATAGACTAGATTGAGCTCTCTTGTATATATAATTTGATACATAAATGTATAAAAAAAATTAATTTAAGTTTGCACATACTATGTTACATTTAGATAGAGCATCACTAATGCTAATGTGAATATGAAAAAAAAAATTAGATGTGATCTAGAATTTATACCATTTTTGATAGAAAAAATCTTTTCAATGTAGATGTAGATGTAGAATGTGAATATGATATGTCAACCAAATTTATTCATTGTGGATAATAATATAAATTTTTTGCATTATATATATATTTTATGAATAGATCTTAGTCAACATTTTTTCATTTTCAAAACTTTTTCTATTATTGTTCTTTTTCTTTTATTTTTTAGTTTTTTTGTCAAATTTTATTTTAGTCGTGGGCATCCACGTCTGATCAAATCAATATCTGCATTAGAAATGTGAATAAAAAAAAATTGACACGTGCTCCTTCTGTTTCAGGAAAGAGCCTTGTTAATCTATTTTGGGATGTTTTATTTAAAAAATTAACTTTCAAAAATTAAGATATAAAAGTATCATCTTATTACTAATAAATTACTAAAAATATCAATTTTTATTAAAAGTTTGACTTTCAAACGAGGGACTCTATGCCCAAAAAATAGGGTATAACTGTTAATTACCCAAGGCGGATTAAGATCAAATTATCGGCAATGCTCTAACGTACCATGGGTAGTGGCCAATTTATGGAGGAAAGGCAAGACACGAGGTACGACGTTGTCGGTGTCGGTGAGACTGATGGATTTAGATTTGGCTTCCACGGTCATCGACGCCATCTCTTTCATATCTTCAAACAATAGCTTGTACGTGTTGCCTTTGAATCCTTGCCGTCGAAGTTGATTTTCGAGCTTCCTCGGCCTCAACCACACCCAATTCAACACTCTCCATCCCACTATTAAGACCGCCGCTACTGCTACTGCGACTGCAAAAACCACCGCACTACTCGCGGCCATCCCTCCTCTCACATAGACAGAGAGGAAGAGAGAGTAAGAGAGAGAGTGAGAGAGAGTAATTTGTGTTTGTAAACTGCTAGTACTACATTATTACTACTACAGAAAAGGGATCTAGGTGCCACTTTGTCCACCAGCTGCTGAATATTTGTCAACTTTGACGGCAAGGATTCAAAGAAAAGGGTGGATTCAGTACTACCTCTTTTTTCTTTTTTTAAATTTTTAATTACTCAACAGTTCCTAAACATTTGTCCCGTTGTTTTATTTGTTACAATATCATGTTTTTAATTTTTTTTCAAAAAATAATTTTATCACTTTATGTCTTTATCTTTATTTTTTTTTAGGATGTTTATTATATTTAGTATATACATTAAAGTGTAAAAAATGTTAACAATTGATTTTCTTAACATGTTGGCTAAGGTGCTCATTATTTAAGTGAAAGGTTTTAGGTTCGAATCCTATGTTGTTACTTGTTTTAATTTGTTACTTTTTTTAGTCTGTGAACTGTATATAAGTTATAATGTGTTGATAATTGTAATCTATAATAGATGATCCGATGGTTAACATACCAATTCTTGCTATAAGCTAATACTTTAAAATTTAAATGATTTCGGCGAATCACGTGCAAACATCACGGTCCGAGCTAAATTCTATAAGCAAGCAAGGATTTCATCTGATAAAATTACAAACATCCTGGTAATTATGCCTTAATTCTAGTGTAGTCCTCAGTAAGCCTAAACCCTTGGCTTTATCTTTATTTTTTAATGTTATTAAAGGGGTCACGCCAAGCAGTATAACATCACGGTCCGAGCTAAATTCATAAGTGACCAAGCAAGTAACCTTGGGGGGCCAAGAGTATTAATGATCATGGGTATATTAATGGTCGTCCAGAACGTGTATTCAATTTCCACGTCTCAGCCTTCAAGTTTGACCATTTATAAACCCTTCTCCAACAAAAGGAGAGGTACGTTCACTTATACTTAGGCCTAAACTCTGTCAAATTGGTATCTCAGTTGGTTGTTACTGATTTTTACACCAGAATACATTTGTAGGGTAAGTCCATACCTAGTTCACGTGTTTTGAGTTTGATTGACAGGTTTGGGTCAAAGAGATACAAAGCCCAGTTATCCTACTTCATAAATCCTAGTGTATCCAAAGATTTTGGATACATCAGTTGGTTCTATTGTCGGGAATCGAACCTGGGTCTCTTGGGTGAAAGCCAGATATCCTCGTCAAAAAGCCAAGATATCTTGATTCGTGAATCCCAGTGTATCTGAATATATTTTGGACACATCAGACATCAATCTCCCTCCCCACACCAGTCAAGGGGAAGGCAGGAGTTGCCTCCCCCCTCCCCCCAACAAGATATCCTGATTCAGCCCACCGTTGGTGTGCTTGTGTAGTGAATGCTCTGGACTTCGAGGAGCTAAGATTACACATGGAAGCATGGGAGAAAGGCAATGCCTTGGAGGGAAACTTTTTTTAGCACTACATCTAGCCCTTTGGCTTCCTGGATCGAGAATGCCCATCCGGCGCAAGGCTGCATTTTTCCCAACATTGACAAGTACACGGGAAAGACCAAAGCAAGGGATTGGCTGATGTCTTTTGAATCACAAATTGACTTGGTAACCTCTAATGAGACATTAAAAATTTGGGTATTTGTGGGTTTTCTGCAAGGAAAAGTTTTGGCATGGATAGGTACGCTCCCTTGTAGGTCGATCACTAATTGGGTGGACTTGCAAGCTAAGTTTCTGGCTGATTTTGTAACTTCGGGAACCATTGGAAATACAAGGGAAGACTTGTCAAAGATCAAACAAAGGGCTTACGAGTCAACATCCAATTATTTGGAGAGATTCACAAAGATGTTTGAGCAAGTACCTAGCCTGACAGAGGAGGAGGTCACTTTGTGCTTTGAGACCGGTCTGCTCGAGGGAGAAAGCAGCCTGAAACCGGAGTTGAGTATGAGGGAGCCCAAGATGCAGACAGAAATGTTGATACATTCTCAGAAATATTGTGTGGGCGAGATCGCTAAAAAGGAAAAGAAGAATGAGAGTACTGAGGCTAGTGGGAATGGCAACACTGGCAAGAACAACGGGCAGAACGAAAGGGGTGGTTTCAATCGAAACAAATCGAGGTTTTACCGCCCAAGAGAATTCCTTTGGGAAAAGGACCTCACTGTGCTTAATACATTGCGTGAAGACATCTTTGATGAGGTGCGGGATGAACTTCCCTGCGCCCCACGTTTGAGTGTGGAAACTGCAGATACCAGCGATCATTCGAGAAGGTGTGCCTACCATGATGATTATGGACATACCACGGAAGAATGTTGGTCGCTGAAAAAGGTCATTCAAAAGTTGATCAATGAGGGAAGATTGAACCGTTTCAAGCGGGATGGGAACAATATGGGAAATTCCACTTGCAGGGATGCACCCCAATGCATGGCGTGATAAATGTGATTCTGGAAGAGGAGCCTAGCTTCACTGTGAGTGACCCTTTTTTAACTAGATCCGCGCCACAAGAAAGGTGGGGTGGTTTCTAAACTTTTCAAAAGCGTGTGGAATACGCTCGGCCTCAATTGTAGACTCAAAATATATATAACAGAGTCGTCATCTTTATTTTAATGATAAACAAAGAAAAACCAAATATATCAGATTTGTAAAGGGTTCGAAGGTTAAAGTACGAGTTGGGAAGGGGTTAGACACCCAACTCGCCCTTTCGGACTCAAAATGGTTTTTTTTTTTTTTGCTATATAGGCTCTTTTTATAAAGTTAACAATTTAAATAAAACATTTAAATATATATATAAAAATGTATATATAATAAAATAAATAAAGAAACTTACAGCAGACTCATTTTTAGAGTTGCAAATAAACTTAATAAAAATTAGGACATAATAACGGTTTGGTTTAGTGCTATTTATACCCAAAATTTGAACATTATAACGACTTATTTTATGATATATTACTATTTTGAATAGCATTATTTTAAAGACAAAAATATTTAGGGTACCTACCTCTTGAAGCGTGCGGGTTTTATCCCGGACCAAACTTCTTTTCTGGTAGGTTTTAGGGTGTGCTCGCTTTGTCCTTCAGGGAGAGGGAGTCTTCTTTTTGTTGTGATTGTTGTCGGATTTCGGGCAGCGTGACTATTTCTTTTGGTTGTTTTTCGCCTCAGGATCCGAACGGTACAACTGCTTGCTTTCGTTGTTGTCGAGTCTGAAATTGGACAGAGCAACTGCTTACTTTGGCTGGATTTGACGTCTGGATTTTGGTAAGGCAACTCTCTTTTTGGGATTTTGGAACCTGTGAAATAGGGCGGAAACCTAGTAGGGTAACTAGGGTTCACTTTGGCCGGAGAGTTTTAGTGTTTAAAGAAGGTTTTGGCAGCCTAACGGAGCTTCGAGGTTGGATTGGAAACTAACAGCGTAACTGCTCTTCGACAGTTTCTCTCCGTAAAATTCTCTTTTTTGGGCAGTGCACTGCCTCCGAAAGCTCGTGCATTGAAGAAATTGCACCAAAAGTAATTTGCAGCAGTGAATAAGGCAAGGCTGGGCGCGGCCTACACCCATTATGGGCGCCGTTTATGGCTGTTGTGGGTGTAGCGCCCATAATGGCCTACGGCTGCTCCCGCTTTGTTTTTTCTTCTGTTTTTGGCACTTTCACCCCCTGCAATTTACTGTTTGTTAATTCTTCCATCCTTTTGCACTTTTGACCCTGTAACCTGACATCTGTTAGTCCTTTTGACAGGTCTTGATATTTTATGGTATGTCATAAAACAAGGATACGAAATTGGGCTGTCTACAGAGCCCCTCAACGATGGAGTTTATGGGTAAACCAAAATTTACCAGTAAACGAACATCGTTGATAAGAAATAGATTCCTTAATTTTGAGAAAATTATAATAAGGAAGAATGTAACATGTAACCAGTTTATGATGTAACATTTAAATCTCATGCTCTTATGCTGCAATTGATTTATGAGAATAGAGCTGATGATGCAAATAAAAGTGCTCTGATGGTCGTGCCTACTAAGTAGGCTGCCTACGTATCATTTTCAGGAATCAGACCAAATGTAGTTTGAATCATGCCGACAACTTGACAACAAACTCTCGGTGGGATATCGTGCTTCCAGGGCGGACCCTCACAATGACACGATGGTGGGGCACATGAAAATAAAACATCGTACTCCCAGGGCGGATCCTCGTAGAATACGATGGTGGGACACAAGATAAACTGCATCGTATTCCCAGGGCGAACCCTCGCAGAACACGATGGTGGGACACATGAAAATAAAACAACGTACTCCCAGGGCGGACCCTTACAGAACACGATGGTGGGACACATGAAAATAAAACATCGTACTCCCAGGGTGGACCCTCGCAGAACACGATGGTGAGACACATAAAAATAAAACATCGTGTTCTCAAGGCGGACCCTCGCAGAACACGATGGTGGGACACATGAAAATAAAACATTGTACTCCCAGGGTGGACCCTCGCAGAACACGATGGTGGGACACATGAAAATGAAACATCACATTCCCAGGGTGGACCCTCGCAGAACATGGTAGTGGGACACATGAAAATAAAACATCGTACTCCCAAGGCGGACCCTCGCAGAACATGATGGTGGGACACATGAAACTAAAACATCGTACTCCCAGGGCGAATCCTCGCATAACACGATGGTGGAACACATGAAAATAAAACATTGTAATCCCGGGGAGGACCCTTTCATTCTCATTCTCCATTTTTTAGGGGAAAACGGAAAGTGCAAGAAAGGAATGTTGCGGGGCCCCACTGGATCCAAAATGTTTTAGAGTCGCCATCTTTATTTTAAGGCAAAAATAAAGCAAAACGAAAAAAAGTAAAAGAAAAACCAGAGATTGAAAACGGGTTCGGAGGCTAAGTTACGAGTTGGGAAGGTGCTAGGCACCCAACTCGCCCTTTCGGTCTCAAAAATGGTTTTTGGCTAAAGTATGTTTTTTGTTATATTTATCTAGCAAATAAATAAAACATTTAAAGACAGGAAAATAAAAGTAAATACATTCGTGGCTACATTATTTACAGACTTGCATTCATTTCCTTATAATAATTACAAATATATTTAAAAATATTTGGCCATTATGATGGCTCTTTTACATAATATTTTCTAACTAAATCCAGGCAGCACAACGGCTTATATTTGCTACATTGGGCCGGATTTAAAGAAAAACAAATAGCGCCCTTAAAGGCTATTACCTTTTAGAGCGCGGTGTGCTCGCTCTGTCCTTCGGGGAGAGGGAGTCTTTTTTTGTTGTTGTGGTGTTGTTGTTGTTGTGATTTGGGCAGAGTAACTGCTTATTTCGGATGGTTTTGGCTCATTCACTCGGGCAGAATGACGGCTTATTTGTGGTTGTTTTGGCCTTTTTGGTTGGGCGGAATAACGGCTTATTTTGGGTGTTTTTCGGCCTATTACTCGGGCAGAGTAACGGCTTACTTTATGGATTTTGGGCCGGGGAAATGAAGTGGATACCTAACTAAAATGCTAGGGATCACTTTTAACCGGTGGGTTTTTGTTTTGGCGGAGTTTGGACGGGGTTACAAAGCTTTGGTGGGCTAAACACTCCCTATCTCACTTCTCTCGCTAAACTCGGTGTTGGGACGACGCGGAGATTTTTTTCAGCGTTTCTTTGCGATGATTTCTTCTCTCCAGAAGTGAGCCCCAGCACCTCTATTTATAGGTGAACGAAGGGACTCATCCGGGATTAAAAATCCCTTTAGCGCGCTGATTCCCCTTGTACACCGTTCATCAAAATTTGTACAATGTGTTAAGTTTGTGGGTACTGTTGGGAGCTCTGGCGCGGAATCCACCTTGGCTTGGCGCGGCGCCAGATCAACCTTTTGGTTGCGCCAAGTGACTATTCAAGTCTCAAAATTGGCACTTTCACCCCTCGCATTTTATTGTTTTGCGCATCATGCTTTTCCTTTCGCATTTTTGACTCCTCTAACTTGACATTTGTTAAATTTAAGAAATTCTTGATATCACACGTCAGAGTCACATATCAGGGGTACGAAATTGGGTGTCTACAGAGCCCCTCAACGATGGAGTCTACGGGTAACCCGAGGCTTACTGAGTAGACGAACATCGATGATAAACAATAGACTCTCAAATTTCGTTCAATTAAAATATGAGAGAAATGCAACAGGTAACAGTTATAATGCAACAGTTTATCATGCTAACCAAACTCCATAACCTAGACATATTTAGTCGGTTATAACATGTTATCGCGGTTTTTAAGCAGATATGCAAATTAAGTGCTCTGATGGTCGGACCTACTAATGTAGGCTGCCTACGTATTCCTTAATAAAGGAAATCAGACCAAACGTAGTTCAAGTCAAAACCTAAACTACAACCAACGAGGATGTTATGTCCTTTGGGTCAAAAACCCGTCCAAGAACACAACGGGAAAAAGATTTTCATGTTTTTCGAAAAAGTCGTATTCAAACGGTCGAAAACGGGCGTCGAATACGGTATGAAGATTTTAAAGTTTTTCGGAAACCATATTCCAACTGGACGAAATATGTTAAGAGAAATTTTCAAAATATGTTAAGAGAAATTTTCACAAATACCTTGTCGCCAAACACAATAAGAAACTTTTCAAATTTCAGACAAGACCGATCAAAATGCGTCGTCGCCGAGCACGCGGAAAAAAAGATTTTTCTTCAAGTTTTTCGAAAACTGTATAAGACCGATAAAAATCTGTCGCCAAATACAGCAAAAAAAGATTGTTCTTTTTCCCTTCCTTTCTTCTCTTTCTCTCTCTCTCTCTGTTTTTTTTTCATTTTCACTATTCCTCTTTCTTTTTTTTTTCGATATTCCTCTTTTTTTGTTTTTTGTTTTTCCTCTTTTTTTTGTTGTTTTTTGTGAGCAAAACTTGAAAAATATTTCTCTTTTATTTATTTGAAGTTAGGATGAGAATAGATTACCTTTCTTACCTTTTTTGTGCCTGGGTGGCTGCTGCGGGTTCAGCTGATGTTGATATTTCTGCCACTTTCTCTTTTTCAAGCTGGGGGCTTCTCTTTTTTCTCTTCTTTTCTTTTCTTTTCTCTCTTTTTTTCTTCCTTTTTTTTATTTCTTCTTTTTTCACAATTCTTTATTTTCTTTTCTCTTTCCTTTTGCCGCCTGATTTTTTTTTTGGCTTTTCTGCTTATTTCACGGCTGATCTGCTGGGGATATTACTTTTTCTTTTGTCCTCGGGTAGATGGCTGTCAATAACAAAATTACTTTTGTTAACTTTTCGTTAAGCTTAGAGGCCATTTTGGGATTTTTAGAACTTGAGGACTTAAATGTCGCAACTTCAAACTTCGGAGGGAGGAAAAGGAAAAATTCCCTTTTCCTCCTCTTATTATTGACGAGAAGGTGGGAAAGGGAGCTACTGCTCCTTTCTTCCTCCAGTTGCGCAGCTCCGACGCCATTGCTGCTCTCTTTCATTTTCTTCTCATTTTCGCTCATTTTCTCAATTTTCTTTCACCAACTCGAGTGTTTTATCTAGCAAATGTCATCTTCTTCACGATCCAGGAAGGGGAAAGCACCTATGCACCCAGAATCTGGCGAAAGGAGGAAAGAGTTTCCCCCTTTGGTCCGAAATAAACTCAAATACCGGTACTCCACGGACGACTTGGGAAACATTCTTCGCGATCGGGACACTCATGTGTCCAATCTTCCACCTACTTCTGTAAGTTTCTTCTTTTTTTATTTGCCTGGATATACTTCAGATCTGCTAGATTTTAGCACTATTTGGCACTTTTGGAACACTCCTGACTTTATTAATAATACTTATGCATGTCCTATTTATGTGTAAATGATGCAATTGGGTAATGATGCATGAAATTTATGTAATTTATTCTTGCGATGCATGATTGAACTAGTGGTCACTATTTGACCCTACTATGCATGACTTATACTATAAATGTAATTTGAGCTATATTATGCATGTTCTAACCTAAAACACATTTTTGCATGCAATATGTTCATGAAACGGACTTTTCGGAATATAATTCAAATTTTTCCGAACATATTTTCGGGCACATTTTCGGATAAATACAAGACAAAACAGATATATTTTATACCCTAAAATTTATTTTTCATGCATGCTTATGCTGCAGGGATATAGTAAATGTCATAGGAATATTTATTTTCATGATTGGTGGCATTTTATTTTCTTTTTAGCGCACCTCTAATGCAGCTTATTGGATAATAAATGCAAATGATGGATGCATATACTACTTTATTTGATGCAAATGTGATGTAGAAAAATTATAGGATGCTTACTAACATGATGCATAGGCACTCCTTTATACTCTATTATGCATAATATAATGAAAAAATGCAGTACATATGTTTAAAATATATTTCTATGATGCCTATGATGCAAAAAGTAACCATTTAGATGTAAAATAACACATATAATCTTTTTATTTTTTTTATTTTTCATTCATTTTTTTATGGCTAGAATACATATTTAAATGCAAAAAAACGCACTTTTATTTATTAAAAGGATGTAAAAGAATACAACATATACTTTCGAAATATACATTTTTTTTACGAGGAAAATAAATGTTTATATATATATATATATATATATATATATATGTGTGTGTGTGTGTGTGTGTGTGTGTGTGTGTGTGTGTGTGTGTGTTAGAAAAAAGGAAATGTTTATTTATATTTACAATGATTTTTCCTTCTCTTTTTTTTTTTCATGAATGGTAAGTGCTTATTTATATTTAAAATGATGTTTTTTTTTATATCACATGAAATTAGCATGCTGCAATTTTATAATTCATGAAATACAATGCATGCAACATGTTTATTATTTATTCTTACTTATTCATTATTATTGTTTATCAAAAAAAAAATTTACGAGGAAAATAAAGATAGTGGACTTACCTTTTCCCCTTTTTTTTTCCTTTTTCAGTTTCGCAGGTCGTTCAAGAGAGTCCAGGCTTCATGCACCAACGTGATGGATATTTACCATATGTTGCCCGAGGCGGCACAGGTCCTGGTGGAGGGTTCTGGTTTTAGCGCTTTTCTCCATGCTTTCCGTCCCTTCACAAGTTACCTGCCGATCTTTGATGCGCTGCGGGACTACTGGTGGGACACCACCCATACTTTTCACTTTAGCTGGGGGAGGCGACCATAACCCCTTGTGACTTCGCTGCCATTACTGACCTCCCTACCAGTATCGGGGAGACTCTGGCCCCGGATTATACTCTCCGTCGGCGTCCAGAGGAGGTGGAGGACCTACTGGGCTTTGAGCTAGAATTCAATTCGACGGACGAGATCTTTATCGGCAGCGTGCGACGCTGGCTTCTCAGCAACACTAGGCGGGTGCCGGCAAATGACATGGCTGTTGTGACTCAAGTGGCTAGAGCGTTCTTATTTTTCTTTCTTGGCATGTCGCTCTTTGCCAACTCTTCTACCTCCCTACGGGTTTCCGTCCTGGCTTGCTTGGCTGACTTCGGGCGGATCCCTTCTTATGACTGGGGACAGGCGGGCCTGGCCGAATTATATGCTTCCATGGACAGGGCCTGCCGGAACGACTCGCCGACCCTGAATGGATTTGCCCCGGCGTGGGAGGTATATGTCTTTTCCTGCTTTTGCTGCTTTTCTTTCCCTTTTTTTTATGTTTATTATTATTTTTTTTTTGGCAAAACACACCTTTGGGCCACTGTACTTTTTAAAAGATTGCAATTAGGCCACTGAGACTTCAAAATTTTCGGGATGGCCACTGTACTAGACTTATCTTGCACGTTAACCATTTTTTTGGATGGATGTTAAGTTACATTAAATGTCTATTTTGCCCTTGTCTTCATCATCTTCACTGTGACAAAGTAACCCAGATCTGGGTTTTAAAACTCAGATCTAGGTTTACAAAGTTTTATTTACCAAATCTGGGTTTTAAAGCTCCTGGCAATGGAGATTCACCGGGTAAGGAGGCCGGTTGGACATGGGGTTGGCGTTTCTGATGGGGGGCACAAACTGGGTTGCTGGGCAGAGATGGGTTACAACACACACATACTAAGTAGCACAAGAATCTGAAGAACACAATAATTAATCATAACAGAACTTAGTTAGGGATACATATAATAGATCTGACCCACCCACCCTCTCTACTTCGATCTCAACACAAACTAGACGACAAATTGCAAAGCAACAAAAGTAGATAATCAGAACACCAACTGAAGGTAAATTTTAAACCACTTCTCTCCAATTGTTCCTCGCTGATAGAGATTACTTGATTCATTTCCCTCGGTTGCTGAAACTCATCATCTCGTAGTAACGAATTAAGAGCAAAGACAGTGACAAATGAACCTCGTTCTTTCCCTAACGAGTTTTTCCAGCACAGGTTGACTTTGCAGGCAGGAGAGACGGCAGCGGCGGCGGAAGGTACGGCCAAGCCGGGGTGGACGGAGCGGAAAACAACGACGACGGTGTCGAACTAGTGGACGGCTTTGAGAGTGGCCACAAGTATTGAGAGTGCAAGCGGTGGAAACCGCCGAGCGAAAGGACCACGAAATGGAGCTGTTGTTTACCACAGCCGGCATTCACCCAGTGTCCTGTACAGATCAGCTCCCAAAGACGCTCACCCTTGCCGTCCTATGCCATTGCTTGCTAACGCACGCCGCATCGCCCAAGGTGCGCGCATCCGCGTTCTTCAACACCTCGAACAGCAAATTCTCATCCTATAAAACAGACTCCACGATTTCCGCAACCACCGCCTCCTCCTCCTCATTCTCTGCCGCCTTGAACTTCTTCATCTTCACGTCGTCAATGCACGCCGGGTCGCCGCCGTCGTTAATTGTTCGCTTCATTTCTTGGATGGATCTAGAGAGAAAAATTTTAAAAGAGATAAAGTTGTGATCTTTGATGCATCTCCCCCTTTTTGGAGAGCAATTAACGAGGAAGGTTGAGGTGATTATGGGTAATGAAGCTAACAGCCATTCCTTTAACAAGGGCATTAAGGGGTAAAAAAGGTATTTCATTCGAAAATTACGTCAAACTTAACGTCCATCCAAAAAAGGGGTTAACGTGTAATATAAGTCTGATACAGTGGCCATCCTGAAAATTTTGACGTCTCAGTGGCCTAATTGCAATGTTTTGAAAAGTACAGTGGCCCGAAGGTGCGTTTTGCCTTTTTTTTTTGCATCATACATTTTTATTTTTCTTTGCAGGTCTGGGCCTTTTCATTTTTCCATTTCATGTCGGGTCCTCCCCTTCAGGGTGTCCACCAGCCGCCGTATCTGTGCGAGTATATTGATGAGAACAGGGTTCAGCCAACCTAGGACGGTGGTTGTAAAAGGAAGGAACGGGTGCAAGAGCAGATTACTAGCTCGAGTCTTGGTACGGTGCACTTTCTTCCCTGGGAGGGTCTGGAGGGGCATTATGATGTTGCCTTGGGATTTAGCCGTTGCCGGATACTGATGGTATCTATTATGGTGGATTCGTTATACATGGGCGAGCGGGTTAATCGCCAGCACCAGTCGATCTTAGTACCTCCAGTGGTGCCTCCTCAGCCCCCTTTCTGGGTGATAGAGCCCAATCAGCTGCCGAACAGGTATCAGTACCTGTCGAAATACCTCATGCCATCGACAAATTTTCCGATTATGGCGTATGAGGATTTCTTGAGGATAGTGCTACATCCTCCTTTCCCTGCTCCTGCCGCGCCTAGACGGCATTCTGATGCCTCTGCCAGACCAGGGCCTTCTACTTCATCTCTCGACGAGAACTCCGAGTTCATCGAGCCCGATGATGTCTTCTACCTTCCAATATCGGGGCGGTCATATGGTAGAGGAGGTTCTCCTGCATGTCGAGATCCCGAGGAACGCCTGTCCCTGAGCAGTCTGCTCGTAGACACATTTACCCTCATATATTTATATTCTTTTTTTATTATTATTATTTTTATATCATGCACATGTATATATCATTTTTTTCATCATTCATTTTTTTATGCATGTTTATTTTTTTTGGAGACTGATATATTCTTTTTGTTGTCTTACTTTTTTTCTTTAGGTGAACGTGTCTACTTACAAGAGGCTGCTTCGGGGCTTCTTCAGTATTAGCAAGCTTTATCAGAAGCTTGCTGACGAGTTTTCCTGCAGGGAAGCAAGACAGGCGCACTGCACGCCGAGATGGTGACAACGATGACGCGGATGTCGGGTCGAGCCGCACCCGGGGCAGAGATCGGGTATAGAGAGCTGGTGGCACAGCGGGTCCTTGGGTCATGGGTGGTGGCCTTGATAGGAGTCAGTCGTCCCGAGCACACTAGTCTTGGACGCCTGCGATTATTAGTCTCTTTTTTCTTTTCTTTTTTTTTTTTACAAAAAACACCTGTACAAACATTTATTATACAATGCAGTATAATTTTTATATGATGCGAAATATTACACATGCAGACTCAAATACACACAAAATAAAGCTATATCAAATATCTAAGGGTAATGGCACGCTATATTTTTAGAAAAAGGAGTTTGTAAGAATACTCCTTCAGATTGGAGCGGGCTTTTCTTGTGATACGGCGGGAGGAAGAGGCAGCCGCCTTCTCCTGTTTCCTCGGCATATAAGGGCCATTGGTAGTGTTTATAGCCCTCTTTCTAGCTTCTCCATTTTCTTGTGATCAGACATAGCAGCAGTTGACGGTCAGGACGGATAAAACCAGGATACCAGGCAGTATCCACAGAACAGTAAAGGGAAGCTGGCGCGGCCAAATGGAGAGCTTGGCGCGGCGCCAGGTGAGGCTTATGGTGGCGCCATGAGTCTCTTCTGTGCAATCACTGTTTAACACTGTTCACGTACTGTGCTCAGAAATGTCCTTTTCTTGAATTTTCAGTATAAAAACGGACGGAGACTGGCCTGCCTCTTCACAAGCTCATCTGCTCTTTCTTCTCACAACTCTTAAGCTTTCTTCGCTCTCAACTGCCTCTTTTGCCTTATAATCCCTTGCATCTCTTTTACAAATGGCCGCACGCATTCATACGGCATTAGAAATAGAACTTTACAAGAATGCCCTGGATTTTTGGATTCTCTCCCTGCGATCAGACGAGCGGGATTGGTTTGATCATATCTTTGGATTCAGGTGCCTATTGTCCTGGAGGAATGTCATCATAAACTGGGGCATGCTGAGGGGAGCCTCCTGGTTTTGGTCTCCTCAGGACCATCTTTTTAATTTTGGCATGAATGAAATGTGCCCCACATTTGAAGAATTATGTGCAATGTTGGGGGTGGCACCTTCTCACCTGATCGCAGTGCCTTCTTACAAGAGGCGTCCATACATGGCCATTCGGGAGCTATTCCGACTACTCCGCGATGCTACTCTGTTCTTTGATGGAGTAACTTTTGATTTAACTTGCCCTCCCCGGGCCTTCTGCACTGAATTTAGGGATGATGATGTAGATTACCTGCGGCGTAGGCTGTCTGCGATCTTCCTTTGCCTAGTAGGGAGATATTTGTTGGTGGGTCAACCCGGATTTATTGATGTGCGGGTCATTGACCTTGTATTGCAGGCTCGAGATCGCGGGCTGAATATTGTTCCGGTGATTCTGGCAGAGACCTTCGCGGGCCTGAATGCTTTCGCCGGCGGCGATGAATTATTCCCTACCGGCAGCCCCATTTTGCTCCATATGTGGTTCGAGGGGCATTTTCTTTGGGTGATGGCCCCGCGCGCATGGAGCACCGTATGACCCGAGCATTTTATGGCCTTCGTGGTCATCTTCCTTAGACCAATTACTCGAAATTTGATTTGGCCGAGCATTTTACCGCAGGCCTCCATAGATATAACTGGTGATCCATCATTGGCGCATCCGGCGCTTTCTCAGATTTCGTTGACTATAGTCAAGTGGTCATGCTGGGCATTAAGCAGACCTCTTTTTATAGGCCTGACCAGATCTTGCGCCAATTCGGGAGAGAGCAGCTGATCCTGACTCAACTCGTCCTGTATATTTAGCGGTGGAGAATAATGACGAGGACTTGGGTGCCACTATTCAGAGATGTGGCAACGGGATTCGAGAGGCCGGAGGTAGCCTATCCATTTGCCGACACATTCTTTCTTTCCCATGGGTATCCGGCATGGATAATGGTGGTCGCCGAGGGGCCGCCTGCAAGTTATCGAGCGGACCGAGGAACTTCTTTGGTCGTCGCCATGTTACTAACGGATCGATGCTCGCCTTAATGGAGATGGCGAGGATATTGATAGTTCGGGGTTAGTTGTCCCTCGGGCTTTGGAGGCGGAGTTCGGGGCGGGTTCATGGTCTTGGCGCCGAGCACAGCCCTGGACCAAATACTGGTCCCAAAGAATGCACCCTCGCAGATAAGCAATGCTAGCAAAGACAACCCACGGGAACCGAAGTAGCCTTCCCTCCCTGCAGATCGAACGGGCACCACTTTCGTAGTCAAGGCAACGAGCCTCCTACCGAGCAATGCGAGCAAAGGTGATAATCCATGGGAACCGAGAGGAGGCCGCCCCTCCTCCTCCGCCCGGATGGGGTACCGCTTGTGGAATGACTCGAGCCGGTCCAAGCAACGCAATTTACCCAAAAAGAATTGGGATACCGATGATGAAGAGGAAGATACATCTAGCTGCTCACACGCGGGCGAGACTAGAGCTTCTTATGTGCCTCGCAGGAGTATGGGCGCCACTGGCGGACGCCGCAGACATGCAATTAATGTATAATTTAAATGTCTTAATAAATACTCCTAAGTTGCACCATAGACCTGTAAAATATTATATTTTAGTGTTTTATTGTGAGTCTGTCGTGGTTTTTTCTTTTTTCCCGTCACGAGCCTCCCGTATGTCAAGACCAGAGGTAGAATGCCGAGGACTCAAATAATGCCTTCCTCTCCTTTTTCTCTTGATATATTATTTTATGCTCTAATTTTTGCCTAGGCCGCCATTTCGGTTTTCAACCTAGCGAGCCTTTATTCCTTCTTTTATTGTTTTTTTATATGCTCTAACTTTTGCTAGGCCGGTCTTTGGTTTTCAAATTTAGCGAGTCGGAGAGGGAAGCAACCGCCGGATAAATTAGCTCATGCATAGTACCTTTTAAGCTTGTCGAGGTTAAAGGGCTGAACAAGGTCTTCTCCTTCGTTCGTGAGAAGTACGACACCTCCTCGACCGGATCTCCTTGACAATGTATGGTCCCATCCATGGAGATCCATTTTCCCTAATCCCAACATAACTAGGTGTAGACACCCCAATTCGTACTGGTATGTGACATGACATAAAATATCAAGACTGTTAAAACATTAACAAATGTCAAGATTCTGAGTCAAAAGTGAAAAAGGACAAAGCATGATGCGCAAAAGGGCCAGTGCGGGGACTAAAGTGTTCAAAAATGCCAAGGTTTGAAATTTGGGCGTGGCTACCAAAAGAATTGGGCATGGCGCCCAAATATGATGGGGGTGGCGCCCAATTCTTTTTCTCTGTGCACTGTTCATCCAAAGTTTCTTAGTAAAATGCAACAAATTCATGTGATGTACACGGTTGATCTTGCGATGAAGGAATTTTAATTCTGTTGTGTCCCAATTCGACCTATAAATAGAGGCTTCGGTCGATCATTTTCAGCACACATTCATTCGACAAAGCTTCCGCGTTAGCGTTACGGCGGAGGAGGCGGTGGGAGATAGTGAGTGATCACCTCAAAAGCCTCGAAACCTGCCAAACTTCCTCCAAACATAAAACCAACCGGTAGAAGTGTACCTTAGCCCCGGCCTAGGTATCCACTTTTCCCGGTCAAAAACGTGGAAAAGCGGTTGCTCTGCCCGATTAAAACCAATCGCTCGAAATAAGTTATTACGCTTGATTTCAGCCAACCTCAAGCCAACAAACAACCAAACACAAGCAGTTACCACCGCCCAGAGGTCAGAAAGTAACTTTCAGAGATCACGCCCAAATTCACACAACACACAACTTCAACAACAAAAAAAGACTCTCTCTCCCCGAGGAGGCGGCGAAACACACCACAGGCCGTCTGTAAGTTTTTACTTTTAAAGTCTTTCATTTGTAAGTAAAAGTATTATTTCCAATCGGCCCAATGTAGTCATATAGCGGTTGTCTTTGCTGGATTTAATTAGGAAATAGTACTAAATGTAGCCGTTATTATGGCAAAATGTTTTTAGATAGACTTGTAATTATTTACTTCATTTATTCATTAAAGTCTTTATTTGTAAGAATATTATTTCGGTCGGTTCAATATCAATATATAAGCAGTTATCTTGCCCAGTTTATTTAGGAAATAATACTAAATGTAGCCAGTTACTATGGCCAAATATTTTCAAGTATATACGTGATTGTTTGTAAAAAAAGGCGTTGCAAGTCAGTAAATAATATAGATGTAACGGATGTATTTGTAGGCAATCAATAACATTACTGTTAAATAAATATAACAAAAAGCATACTTTAGCCAAAAACCGTTTGAGACCGAAAGGGCGAGTTGGGTGCCTAACCTTCCCAACTCGTAACTTAGCCTCCGAACCGTTTCTCTATCTACGGTTTTTCTTTTTACGGTTTTGCTTTATTTTTGCCTTAAAATAAAGATGGCGACTCTAAAAACATTTTGGATCCGTGGGGTCTCGCAACATCTTTCTTTGCACTTTCCGTTCTCCCCTAAAAAAGGGAGAATGGGAATGGAAAGGTGATGTATTCCTATGTTACAGTATCCCTAAACAAGGGATAACTTAACGTAGAAAACCCCAAGCACTCATAGTGATCCAGAAATAGGCCGAAGGCTATTTTCATAAAATCCATAGTGGGGGCGCAACATTCCTTCCTTGCACTTTCACGTTTTTCCCTAAAAAAAAGGAAAATGGGAATAGAAGGGTGATGCCTTCCCATATCACGATATCCCAAACAAGGGATAACTTGACGGGGAAACCCAAGCTCCCATATTGGATCAAAATCCTTAAAGGCAACAGAGGCGCATTCCAGCTATTCGAAGCGGCACTCCTCCGCACTTTTGATTTCGTCCTCCCTAAACAAGGGGAGGCTGGAGCAGAGGCTTGATGGATGTCACCGCATCACCAGACGCGCATCGAGGGGCGCTGGCAGGCGAGGCACTCTATCTCGGGAACCCACACTAGGGGTTTTTCTCGAAGGCTTTCGAGGTCTCCGACTTGGATGTCACGGACTTTTGACTTTTTTATTGAAAGCAGAGCGTCGCCTTTGATATGCAGGGTGTGCTCTAGGGCTAGTAGGTCGTTCATCGATTAGGGCCAATTCTTCGAATCGCCCTTTGACCCGATCAATTTACGCTACGTCGAGATTCCATCATCACTCTTAATGATGAGATTTCAACTTTGCTCGGCGATCTTGCCTCATGTCATATGCTAGAGAATAGGGTAGCCCGGTGGGTGTCTTGATCGAGTGCGATAGCCCCAGGAGGGCTAGCAGCAATTTTTGGCCGATCTCTTTCTGTGTCGACCATTTTCGATAATATTTGCAAGTGTTTTGTTGGGCGCTTCAAGCGGCACCATTGGCTTCTTGCCGGTAAGGGAGGATTTATGCCTTTGGATTTTGAACTCGTCGAGTAGGCGGTTCACGTCCCCTCAAAATGTGAGCCGTTGTCGAGATTATCTTGAAAGGTACCCATAGCGATATATAATATTGGCCGAATGAACTTCCGGACACCTTTCGAGCTTTTAGGATTTTATAGGAAGAGGCTTCCACCCACTTTGTAAAATGTCGGCGGCTACCAAGGCGTATTAAGTGGCCATTGGATCCCTTTGGGTGAATTTGGCCTATGGCGTCGATTCCCCCATGTTGAGAAGGGCCGAGGCTGTGGAGTTATATAAGATGTGTGGGGACACATGTTGCAGTTAGCGTTGGCACTTGTCACAATGTCGCACGCACCGAATACAATCGGTTTCGGCGTACTCGATAGTACCCACAATCGGATAATTTTCTTGGATAGCATATGGTTCATGTGGGTGTGGTACCACCATGCGATTGATCCATGATTTGCTCGGCTTTGACTTGATTGACACATAATAAGTTGAGGCCTTAATAGTGCCTCTTATACGAGCTATCACCGGCGAGTACAAATTGTGAGCCCGCCTTCGCGGGGAGACTCTTCCTCTTTTATTTAGGCCGGGAGGATAGATGCCTTCTGAAGCAAATTTAGGATATCGCATACCGGGGCTCGTGATCGCTTCGAGGGCTGCATTAATTTTGAAGCGGTATGCAAGTGACCTTTATCCAGGCTATGAATGGGTGAACATTACTTTATGCGGGAATTTGGACTAGCGATGCCGGTGTAGCTAAGGCATCGGCGGTGATTCTATCTCGTGGCGAGATAATGGAGCGAGTCAAAGTCAGGCGGCAAGTC
>CM028378.1:152555720-152644021 GCA_013146195.2 Codonopsis lanceolata | reverse complement strand
AATGACTTCCCCGATGGACAAGATTAGCGCTTAAAGATTTAGATCCTTGGTATGCTGATTATGTTACTTATTATGTATCCGATCTCATCAACCCTGACTTTGATTTTTATCAAAGGAAGAAATTTTTAACAGATGCAAAAAATTATTTTTGGGAAGAACCTCATTTATATAAAATGTGTTCAGACTCTATAATTATTAGGAGATGTGTTCTGAAGACCAACAAAGTATTATGACATTTTGTCATGAATACTCTTGTGGTGGTCATTTTAGTGGAAATAAAACTGCTAGAAAAATTCTGCAATCTAGATTATATTGGCCTACCATTTTTAGAGACTATGACATATTTTACAAAACTTGTGATAAATGTCAAAGAACTGGTGGAATAGGTAAAAGAAATGAAATGCCCTTGTATATGAATATAGTTGTTGAAAATTTTGATGTCTGGGGTATTGATTTTATGGGTCCCTTTCTGGTCTCTAATGGTTGTGAATATATTCTAGTCGCTGTTGATTATGTGTCTAAATGGATAGAAGCCATTGGTACTAAAAATAATGATGGAAAAACTGTTGTCAAGTTTGTGGATGATATTTTTGCTCGGTTTGGAGTACCGAGGGCCATAATTAGTGATCAAGGAACACACTTCACTAATAGGTTGTTAAATTCAGTCCTTAGAAAATATGGTGTAACTCATAAGTTAGCTACACCATATCATCCTCAGACTTCTGGTCAAGTAGAAGTTAGCAATAGACAAATAAAAACAATTTTGGAAAAGACTGTGAGACCAAATCGTAAGGATTAAGAGTCTAAACTTAAAGATGCTCTTTGGGCATACCGAACTGCATATAAAACCCCAATAGGAATGAGTCCTTATCGGATGGTGTATGGCAAGGCTTGTCATCTGCCAGTTGAGATTGAACATAGAGCCTATTGGGCTGTCAAAGAACTTAACTTTGATTTAACTTTGGATGGTGAAGAAAGACTGTTCCAGTTGAATGAATTAGAAGAACATAGGTTAAATTCGTATGAGAATGCCAAAACTTATAAATAAAAGACCAAGAAATACCATGACATGGGATTAGCTAACAAAATGTTTCGTCTAGGATTAAAAGTACTTCTTTTTAATTCTAGACTCAGATTATTTCCCGGAAAATCGAGATCAAAATGGTTTGGTCCTTTCATCATAGTTCGAATTTATCCTCATGGAGCGATTGATATTAAGAACCCAAAGGCCAATGAAATGTTTAAAGTTAATGGTCAACGACTCAAACCGTACCTTGAACCCATGTCAGTAGAGAGGACAATAGAACTTATTCGTCTCTCTGACAATGAACCCCCAAGAGATTAGGTTTGCAATTGGGTCGAGCCAAAGGCGTTAAACAAGTGCGCTAGGTGAGAGGCAACCCACTTTGATGAATTTTATTTACTTTCATAGTGTAATTTAAATATGTTGTTCTCCGTCTTATTTAATTTTGGTCATTTAATTTCAATTTTAATATGCCAAAATTCAAGTTTGGGGGAGAAAAGCATCATAGTGTTGTATTTCTATGTTGCTAATATTTTAGTTTAGAGTTTGTGTAGAATTTTTAGAGTGCAGGAAAAGAAACGGACCTAACGGAACATAACGGAAGGACTAAACTGCAAAACTATCAAAAATCTGGAAGCAGAAAATGTGTGAAACTTTCTGGTGACCTTACGGAAGCAAGGCCTAAACACCTTGCGGCTGCAAGGCCTAAACACCTTGCAGGCTGCAAGGCCCTAATAAATGCCAGATGTGTGACCGTCCTGCCTTCATCAGAATCCGTGCAGCCGTTTGACTGGAGACCTTGCGGACGTAAGGCCTAAAGACCTTGCGGCCGCAAGGCCCCCTTTATAAGCAGTACGCGGGCAGCCTCCAGCAGTCTCACAGAAAAATCATCCCTCTCTCTCTCAAGCAAACAGCAGCCAATCTCCCTCTCTCCCTCTTACAAATCCGGTGAAGCATTCACATTCCGGCAAGATTCAACTCAAGGGTCTCCCCTCCTTCAAGCTTCATCACTCCCTCCACCCTCATCTCACTTCCCTAAGCCTTGAAGACGGTGGACTCCATAAATTCCGGCAATGAAGCTTCAAGAAATTCGGCCAACCTACTTTGTCTACTAAAGCTTGCAATCCAAGTATTTTCTAACCTTCTCATTTAAATTTTTGACGTGTCAAATTGCTTGCATGCTAGGGTGTTAGATTTGTTTTACGTAAATTTTATTTTTGCATGCTTTAGTTGTTAGGTTGCGATAATTTTTAATTTAAAAAAGAAGGTAGATTTTTAATATTTGTGCGTAATTAAATGGCTCCTAAGCGTAGAAACACCGGCCCGTCCACGTCCCGCTCCGAAGAGGAGGAGCAAGTTTATGATGCCCACCACTTTATTTCCTTTGAGGCTTCGGAGAGCTGTACCAAAAAGCTCTCCAAGAGCATAATCCCTAAAAGGGGATTTCAAGCTCAAGACTTTGTCCTCCTCGACCACTTTTATCGCCGTAGGTGGGCTAGTCTCATTGTTGCTCCGGGCGTGGCCATCATGGCCATAGTCCGTGAATTTTACGCCAACGGGCAAATTTCTATAGACGGTAGTGTGCTAGAGACCGTTAATGTTAGGGATATAGACATTAGTTTTTCATCCCAAGACATTAATCGTTATTATGACACTTCGAACTTTGCGAGTGGTGCCGACCGGTATAGCCTCAACCTTTCTGCCCCCATTTCTCTCGAGGTGGTAAATGCGACTATCACAACACATGGTGTGGTTTGGACGTACAACCAAAACCCACCATTCCGTGCCCGCACCATGGAAGAGACCTATCTCACGAACACGGCCAAGGCCGTGTTCAAATTTATCTGTGCACGACTCATGCCTTCTAGTCACCAACACACGGTGACTTGGAGTAAGGCTGTTTTGATCTACACCATCCTTACGGGTGGGTCTGTTGATGTGGGTCGCCTGATCAACGGCCAAATACAGACCCTTATTAGAGGTACTACAAACGCGGGATTCGCGTTCCCGAGTTTGATTATCGGACTGTGTGGTGAGGCTAGAGTCGAGTGGGCTCCAGATGCGGAGAGAATTCGGAAGGTGCCCGACATTACTAGGGCTTTGCTGTTTGAGCATGCTCGCCAGCCGTGAGAGAGAGGCCCTCGTGAGGAGGTGCCCGAGGAGGAGGATCCGTTGGAGGCGATCTCCAACAGGCAGGAGGAACTTATGCTCCAAAACGAGATGGTTAGTCAGCAGTTGGCACAAATGCGTGCCGACCCGACTAACTTCTTTGGTTGGATTAACCAGGTGGACAAAATGTTTCCGCGCTTTATGGGATGCCACCTGGCACGATCCCCGAGTTTCGTCTTCCTTCGTTATTTCCTCCCGACTCACCGTGAGTCGGAGCCCAAGTTTCTTCCTCTTTCGTTAGGTGGGCCTGCTATGTCCTTTTGATATTTCTCCTCCATCAATCCTCTCATATGTTGTTCCTCAATTTTGAGGACAAAATAGAAATTAAGTTTGGGGGGGGGGGATTCTAAGCCCAGAGTCTTTGCAGGTCCCAGCCTAAGGAAGAGTGGAGTTGGGCTACGTTTTTAGGGTGACGAAAATATTCTTTTCCCTCTATCTTGTCTTCTACTCACCCGACTTTCTTGCTTTTTAATTTTTCTTATTTTTGGAGATGTAGCCGTGACCAGAATACTATAATATTTGGTTCTTGAGGGTACCTGCTATGGGGACCCATCATCAATTGTGGCATCATCATCTCCAATTTTTTTATAAAAAATGAAAAAAAAAACAAAAATATGTTAATTCAAAATTTTCATCATCGAGTCTTTGTGTGGTCGTACTAGTCGACGAGGAGTTAATGCAATGAACCACATAACTTTTCCATAGATCATTCTGGAATTTATTTGATTCTGCAAAATTCTTGATTTTCTCCAAATCTCTGTGCACCTACACCAGTCGTAATTATGGATTGATTAGAATATTTTTATAAAGTTTATAGCACCCATTTCATTTTAATAACAAAATATGCACAAGAATATGATGAATAACCATCCTTACATGATTGTTGCGTTGAATTGTAACTTAGGGTCAATTGCATGATAAGTTAGGTCCCTTGGATTTTTCTTACTAATATATCTCAAGCACACTTCGAACCATGTCTGCATGTTAGTCTCGATCGTCCCTACCATCTGTTTTAGCGAATGCTTATGTGAAATCCAGTGATGCTAAACCTTCGATTCCACAACTTCCATAATTGACATGATATTTTATGTGTTTTATTGTTTTATTAACTACATGAGCATTTGGAATTAAGAAATGATTTATGCCATCTTTGGATCGTTTGAGCCTAAATATTTCCCGACCTTTACTAAAAATATCCCTAGTGTCCCCTTTTGAGCCTAATTAAAAAGAATGGTGTGTGCTAAGCACACACTTTTAGCCTACCCTTTGAGAGAGTAGGATGTGAGTGGGGAATTAATTTTATGGGACCAATTTTTTTCAGTCAAGCAAGTTTTATGAAGACTTCTTTCTTCCCGTTAAAATAATAATAATAATAAATTTCAGATCGACGAAAAATGAAACGGAAGAAGAAGAGTGCAAGAAGATTCAAATGAAAGCATAGCTTTCAAGAGAAAAAATATGTTAGAAAAATTCTGCTGAAAAAGATGATGAGATATTTTTAGCTTGATATATTGTACAAAACAAGTTTGGGGGGAGGGAATTAGAAAAAAAGAAAGAAAGAAAGAAAGAACCCCCCCCCCGCCCCCGCTTGTAGTCTTTGCAGGTCCTAGCCTAATTGGGAAAAACTTCCTTTTGCTTATAAGTATTAGGGGTAAAGGATAGTCTTGCTCTCTCACTTTGTATTCTATTCCCTTTCCATCATATTCCCCTACACCATGGCCTTACATTACAAGATATTAAAGACATATTGATCTTCTTGCCAATGCTTGTGTTTGTTGATTTGATGGTAAGGCATGTAATTTATTTATACTTCATATTTAGATTATCCACTAGCTCACTGTGTTAGCATAATCTTAGCTATTGCAAGTAATTGGGATAGGAGAGCATTGTATGGCATACATAGAAGTGCATGAGATGGATGTATAAGTTTTTAAAATCCTTGGTGATCTCTCTTTCTGTAATAGACTGGGTTTGGATGGTAGAGCTCATACTCTGTGTTGCATTGGTTTTATTTGAACTCTGATTTTTAAATGAATGTTGTGCTTAGCTTAATATAGGGGTGTACATAAATTTTCCAGAACCGAACCGGACCAGTCAAAAATGGATCGGACCAATACTTTGGATTGGTCCTGGATCTGAATTTTCACAGAACCGGAGAATTGGGTCAGTCCACGGTTCCAGAAACCAAAAACGGAGAACCGAACCGAACCAGACCAATTTATATTTATTATTAATATATAAATATAAATATAAATATAAATACTAAATTAGTAACCCTAAAACTAAATCTATTTATGAAACAGAAACAGACCCTCTCCTCTCGGCTCTCGCCTCTCGGCCTCTCTCGATAGTCTGAAACTGAATCTCTCTTCTCGCTATTGCTTCCTATTTCCTCCGAAGTCCGACCTCCGTGACTCTCCGTCCGTCCGTTCGGCGTCCAGCGTCCACCATTAACGCCCTCCGCTAGCGTCTAGGTACGGTACCTGTCTCTCCTTTCTTCTTTATCTCTCTTAATTCTCAAACCCTAGATCGATCTCTGAAGTCTGAAACTGAACCTGTACTCGCTTCAGGCCTTCAATCACTTGGTCTTGTTTCTTAAATTGTAATACATTTTGTCATTTGCTGATCTACTCTGTAGCCTCTAGATCAAAAACAGACATCAGTTATCTAATACCCATCCCCTACCTTTTTATCTTCAGTATAGGGACTAGGGAGGGACTAATATGCAAGCTTCTTTTCTTAGGTTGTGGCCTGTGGGCGCCGGCGGCGGTGCTGGTTCCCCTTTTTCTTTTTTCTAAGTATTTCATATTTCATGCCTGAACAAAAGTAGTTGCAGTCACTAATTTTCAGGTGGCCCTACAACCCAATTGAGAATCGAGAATTAAGTCAGGCATACACACTTAAAACGGCCTTGAAACATTAACATTATTGGTGGTTATAATGGTAGGGAACCTTTGGACAAAATTTTGTCATTATTTTCAATAAACATGCCCTTAATCGATTATTTACAACAGTTTTGGTCTTCCTCTTCCATGATGTATTTCCAAATTACAAATGAGACCCATCTTTACTCACAGACACAGTATCGCCCCAAAGAAATTTATACTTGGTTAGAGTTGAAAACCGGAACTTCCTTGGTTTCTATTTTTGTTTGTCTAAAATAATAATATTCCTATTTCTAAGTTTTAATGTATAGACTTGAATTATTTTTCAATTATTATCTTTCTTTTTACAAACCTGATTTTTCTACTATATGTCACACATACACACAAAAAAGTTATAGTTGTTCTTATTGAATTGATGATGTTTTGTGATTTAATCACATCAGTCATTGCACTGAATTTTGTCATTCCAACAATGCATTGCAAAATGTAGGTTGTCAGGTTAATTTAGCTGGTATCTTGTTTTTCCATATGTTCCAAGTGTGCAAATGATGGCGTTACATGCCTTCAATTGGATGATTCGAAGTAGGAAATGATAAAGTTTGCATTAAGGATATGGCACATCAGATTTGGACTTTTCTTTGATTGGTAGTATGTGTGTGATGTCAGTGGTGGGTAGTTAGTTGTGATGTTTGTGTTATTGGGGGAGAGGACTGATGTTTTCAGACACGTGGCTACAAAATCCAGGATAATGAGACTTGGCTAAATGTCATTTGTTTTCCACATTCCACTCAGACTATAGCAGAATGTGATGATGTAGATTATGAGTTTCGATCAGACAATAAGGATTGAGGAATTACACTTTAGTTTTACGAGAGAGAACTTAGTGTTACCTGCCTACACTGATTTTGCAGCAAGGTCTTTGTTTGGTTTTGATGAAGCTAAAACCAGCAAGACACTCATTTGATAAAATAAAGGTCCAATCTTTATTTCTTTCAGAATATATAAGAAATTACTGGGAGGATTTATATCAATTACTAATGACCTGTATACGTGTCAAAATGTAACCAAAGCATGTCCCTTTTAGCGTATTTATAGAATGTTTAGCTTGGTTGCCCTCACCTCTTTCATTAGCGTTGATTTGAAGATTGTTAAATTTGGATCTTTTCAAAGTTCAATATAATCATCAATGCAAACGAATTGAATGTCTAATCTGAAGGGGGGGATTAGAAAAAGTGAGAATGAGATTTGTTATCTGATACTTTGTGGTGAAATGAATTGAGGTAACTTGTTTCTTAGTTTGTTTTTCTCCAAAATCAACTGTCTCGTTGAACATCCTTAATATGAAAAAAAGAGAGAGGATATATTTTATATTAGAGGAAGTACTCTTACAGTTTGATTGAAAAGAATTGCATTTGTCAATGAGCTGAGGCTATATGAGTTAAACAGAGTAAGCAGGTTGGGAAGCTAATGACTTCGTCTAGGATAAATTACCTTAAAAGTATCACTTTTTCATCTGTTTAATCTGATAAGGAAATGTTATTTGGAGAAGTTCATGTGTTGAGTTATGTTTCGTCCTTTGCCTGTTCTCATTGCAGATAAGGTGGAAATTGTTCATATGAAATGTGAAAATTGATAAGTCGTATTTTTTCTTCTTATTTCTCTCTCATTTTTTTAATTAATTTTTTCTTCTTTTAAATTATGTACTGGATAATAGGGGATAGGTTGGATGATTTTCCCATGATTGTGCCAAAGTTGGCATAACTTGGAGTTCTGTAAACTTACTGCTAAATAACTTGAGCCAAGCAAGGATATTAGCATGGCTTAAGACTGATGCCACTCATGACTCATATGAGTCAACATTATGTGATCAACTTGACCCTTAAAAATGTGAAATGGTCTTGTGGTGGTTGTCAAAGCTCACTATAATACTATTGTGTAACTGTACAAAATAAACACAATAAGGGAATTGGGAAATTTTGAACACATGCCTTTATGATCCCATTTAGAGACCTTGCCTGATAGCCAAATCACAGATGCCTCTTGTTTTTGCAAATTCTGTTCTCAGCTATCTAACTTTGATTTTAGAATGTGAAGTTTGGTGACTGAGACAGCAAAAACACCTTGGAGTTATGGAAATGAGGGGGGTTTCCTTGGTCAATTTCTCAAACTCATAGAATAGGGCAACTTCTTGTCCTGTAAATGTTCCAATGTTGGCTAGCACATGACTGTCCTCCACAAGTTCCATCATTGCAGTAGATATTAAATCTTTGTTTAAACTTTAATCCAGGCTAGGATCTAGTAAGTTAGATGATTATACTTTTGATATAACTAATACAACCATGAACTATTTTGATCCATCCAAATTCTTTGATCTGTTTTGTTATTTCTTACTTTTGTTAATCTATTTTGCAGGCAAGGAATTGCTTGGTTGGTGATGGAGAATTGGAGACTGAGGAGATTTCGATTTACACTCCTTTGGTGTTCTCAATAGATTGTTTTGTACTCTTTTGTTATTTTACATTTCTAGCATCAACACTCAAAACACTTATTATGCTCAGACTTTTTAGTATTTTTTTCTCTATTTCGTTTGTACTATTTTGTTATTTTGTTTCGACTAGTTTGTTATGTTTATGAGTCTATGATTTCGACATTTTTAATTGTTGAATGTAATTTTATTGAAGGTTTTTAATCTATTTATGAAGTTTAAATCTTTTAGATTTTATTATGTATTTGTATTAAACAGGTAAAAAATAGTGTCACGTACGTCTTCAATTGGTTCTGGAACGGACCAATGTATTGGTTCTTAGACATATTGGGTTGGTCCTGGTTCTATATTTTTTGAGAACCGGACTATTGGTCTGGTCCTAGTTCTCTTATTTTTTCCAAAAAAATGGACCGAACCGGACCAAGCTCACCCTAGCTTAATAAAACAGTTTTAGTCAAGATATTCTCTATGACTGATGATCACACACACACACGGAGAAATTAAGACTAGTAGCAGTTTGAGTATAAGTCGGTGGTTTTATGTGATTTGTCTGCACATATGTGGTGATCATCTGACTGAGACTATTTTGTTATGCCATGCTATGATGACTTGAGGTTGAATCCAAAAAGATTTTTATTTTATTGTTTCTAGTTTAGTTTTTACCTGCTTTTGTATTTATCGGTTTTTGTATTGATCTGCATAGTTGAGTCACTCGTAAGAGTCTCCTTGAGTTTGTGGGTTTCTAGAGGAGTGTAAATAGTGTCACCCTCCAAAAAGATTTTCTTAATTTTTATTTGTTTACTTTTGTATTTATAAGTATTGTTTACTCGTAGACGAGCAAAGTTTAAGTTTGGGGTATTTGATCGATGTATTTTATACGTCGATATCAGGTACTTTTGTGACTTAAATTGAGAAATTTCACGAGGCTTTTGGCTACTGATATGTGTTTTTCAGTTGTTTTATGAGTTTCAGGGTTTTAGGTGGATTTATATGAATTATGAAGCTTTTAGTGAAGATTTCGAGGAAGGGGCCAAAGTGTAAAATTGAAGAAAAACGACAAAGGAGCATTTTGACCATGCCTTGGCAAGGTAGGCAGTAAGTCAGCCCCCGAAATCTAGACCCTTGCGGACGCAAGGGGTAATGACCTTGCGACCGCAAGGTGGTCAGAACCGACTTATCGGAGTTTTTAAGCCAGATTGGAACTC
The DNA here is from genome assembly GCA_013146195.2 of Codonopsis lanceolata. Lineage (NCBI taxonomy): Eukaryota > Viridiplantae > Streptophyta > Magnoliopsida > Asterales > Campanulaceae > Codonopsis > Codonopsis lanceolata. The sequence goes on along the minus strand of CM028378.1, from coordinate 152,634,253 downwards.
CTAATCCTCTACAACTCCATGGTATAAATAAAGGAGGTAGCCAAGGCCAGAAGATGTCCAAGAAATAGTTTTAAACAGTTCTAGCATAGGATTCAGATTGTATAACATAGTTTAGTTGTTGTAATTACAATTTCGAAGATCGATCCATGTATTCATTCATCTCCGTGTGCCTAAGCATCCATTAATGGAGTTGGGAGGTAACTTGTATTAAATCTATGCTTTAATCTATTTTTATTCATTCAATTCTTGTTGATCATGGTGTTTATCAACCCCTTTATTATCTCGCTTTGAACAAATGAATGTAATCGTGAGTAATAAAGGCCTAGAGGTGCGGATAACTGCATGACCAATATGCATATGTCGTACACTGGCTCACCATCATGATAAATTGAACCTATCGATGCACGAGAGTGATAAGTTAGGGTCAGGTTCATATATATGACCTAAGTGACAGTTAGGATCCATATGTTCTTGTGCCTAGGATATAGAATGTATGAATTATTTGGAGATGGAGACTGAATGGTAATTCGGCAGGCTATATCTATCTTTCGTGAACGAACCCAAGAAATTGAATGATACTTTATCCAAATAAGCTATAGAAGAGATACAAGTGAAACCCTAATCCTAGATTTTCCTCCACCATAAGATCTTCATAACTTGTGATTGCTGCTAATTTAGTTAACTTTAGTATAATAATTAGTTTAAATAAAATCAATATAAAAATCTCCTTTAGTTTAATAATTGCTATCGATAATCTTGCTATTTGTGATCTTATTGTCTCCGTGGTTCGACCCTTGCTTCCCAAGCTATTCTACAATAGTCTTGTCCACTTGTAAGGAATTAATTAAAATAAGACACGATCACTTCCGGTAAGAAATAGAATGATAATGTTAAGGACGAGCAAGGATCTACTGAGGAAGACATACGCTCTGGATCTGAGTCTCAAAGCACAAGCGCTCCTCGAGAAAGGAAGAAGAGGGCTACTCGCCGAAAAGGCAAAAAACCCACTATTGATGACCAACCGTCCTCCATGAGATGGGTCGACCTTAACTGCGAATAGGATGTGTCAGCCTGGTGTAGACACCCCAATTTCGTACCTTTGATATGTAATCTAGACATAAGATATCAAGACCTGTTAAAAGCTAACAAATGTCAAGTTATAGGGTTAAAAATACAAAAGAAAAAGCAGGATGCGTAAACAGTGAAATGTAGGGGGCCTAAGTGCCAAAAAGAAGATCCAAAAATCCCCATGGCGCCGTGCCAGCTATCACCATGGGTGGCGCCCAACAGTGCTCTGTGCACTATTGCAGTTTGTCTTCGGTGCAATTCTCTCAGCACGCGGTACAAGCCGATGAAGCACAAAATGAGAAAACTTAATGACGAAGGAATCCTTTCTCCAGCCTATAAATAGAGGCATCCGGCTTGTGAATTCACTCACCGTTCACATAGTTCATACACACAGTTAGCAGTTTGTGAGTTCTCCTGAGAGAGCGTTGTGAGATTTTATTCTCCAGCCCCGAAGCTCCGCCAAATCTCCCCTAAACACAAAACCAGCCAGTCAAAGTGAAACCTAGCTACCCTGCTAGGATTCCACCCTATTCCTCCGTTCCAAAAATCCCAAAGCAAGCAGTTGCTCTGCCCGAAATTAGACGACAAAACAGCAAAAAACAAGTAGTTGCTCTGCTCGATTTCCGCCAACAGCAAGCAAACAACAACAAAAAAGCAAGTAGTTGCTCCGCCCGGTTCCCGCGGCCAAAAAGCAACTTTCGGAAGTAGTCACTCTGCCCGAATCTCCGTAACAAAACAACAAAAGCAACAAAAAAAAGACCCCCTCTCCCTGAAGGACAGAGCGAACGCACCCCCATGCTTCAAGAGGTAGGCCTTTTAAAAAGTTTTATTATAAAAATTTCTATTTAGAGTAGCAAAATATAAGCAATATAAGCAGTTGTGCTGCCCGAATTTCTATAAGAAAATTGCACTAAAAAGAGCATTATTATGGCCAATTATTTATAAGTGTATTAATTTGTAGTTCCCAAAAGGAGGCTGTGACAAGTGTTGTAATAATATATGTACAGATATATATATTTTAAATGTTTTATTTCATATGTTAAATAAATATAATAAAAGCATATTTTAGCCCAAAAACTATTTTGTGACCGAAAGGGCGAGTTGGGTGCCTAACACCTTCTCACCTCGTAACTTAGCCTCCGAACCCTTTACAAATCTGGTTACACTTGTTTTTTCTTTATTTCTCCTTAAAATAAACATGACGACTCTGTTTTATCATTTTGAGTCCATAATGAGGCCAAGCGTATTCCACGTGCTTAAAGGTTTATTTTGAAACCACACGCCTTCATCAGCGGGGGGGGGGGGATGAGAAAAAAAAATCCGGGGCACTCACACCTGGTTCTATTCCATAGAGATTAACCCCAAAATTTATCAAGTGAGAGCTTTCAATCTAGACATCGAGAAAGCCGGCCACAATTATCAAGGAGATCGAATGGTCTTCTACTTCGATTTTTTCCTGATCGGTCTAAGGCTTCTTTTAGACCCATTCTTAGTTGAATTCCTTCACTATAACAATGTCATCCCTTACCACCGTGAGGTTCCTAGTCACATATATCGTAGCTTGCAGGCTGCTCGGCTTTGAGCCCGATATGACCTTGTTCTGAAAACTCTTTTTGTTCTCGCTTGATAATAAGAATGGGCGTATCACTAGCTGTTTCAACCCCAACTACTTCAAGTTTCTCAGTGACAGTCCCAATAAAGTTGAGGCCTGGATAGGAAGGCATTGCTCGTTGAATCTAGAATAAGATGACCTTTCGCACCTTATCTACGTAACATGGAGATTCCTAGGTACGATAGGAATGCTTTCCGAGCTGGCGAGCCAAAAATAGCCACTGCATTTAAGACTTTACTCGGTGTGAAAGAAGGCAAAGTCGGGAAAGATTGCGTACTTGACTGGGAGGCCCTTATATCTGACCCCACCCTCCTTCGTCTGGCCAACGTCAGTTGGCCTGCATAAGAGGTAGAGCCCCAGGTCACTTTTGATGAAGAAGAGCCCCATCCATACCGGGGTAGCTGTCCTGGGAGGAGGTTCCCAAGCGAATGCCCTAATTGTTTGTGAGCTAGGATTAGTTTCACCCCCGCCTTCTCGTTGACCGGTTTGCACGCTTGTATTTCTTCCTTGCACATTGTTTCTATCTGAATCTTTACTAATAATTCACAATTTCACTGTTGTTATTGTAGACATGCGACATCTCAAGTCACTCCAGATTTCTACACGATGTGAAAAGAGGCTCTACGAGGAGGAATACTTAAATGACTGCCCAAGAGTCAGTCGTTCTTCCAGAGCTTCTTGCTGCATCATTCGGGTGAGGAGTGAGCAAGGACCGCACCGAGACTAGCAAGGTTGTTTCTCCTGCTATTACCGCTCGTACCACTTAGACAAGACCTCTATCTTCGGCCAAACCTGTGCCCACAAGCGAGCCGCCTTCAAGAAAGTGGCCTGCCGTTGACCCTCTAACTGAAAGGAAGAATATGTCACAGATAGAGAAAGATGGCCACGGGACAATATGTTATTCACCCTGTAGCTCTCATGTGCCCTCATGGCAAAAAGAGGACTTCCACATGCTTGAGTCTCGCGAGAATGCTCACAAGTTGATCGCTGAGATAGCTGACATGCTCGACCTCGAGAAACTCAAAATGCCACGGTTGGGCTCACGGTGATGAAAAGGGTCCGTCACGGGGGTATTCGTACAAAGAACAATGAGCAAGTAAGCGATGTCCTGGTTGGGGAGATCGAGTTGTGCATGGTCGAGGTAATGACCTTTCTTTGTTCATAAGATTCGGTGAGCCTTGTATGTTATGTCCCTAACTTGTATTTTTCATTCTTTCAAATGGCCACAAATACTGAGCTGCTCTATGATACCACCTCTAACGCACTGTCCAGCGAGAAGAATAAGATTGAGGAACAGAGCAACACTCTTCGAACTGAGCTGAAGTTGAGCGATGAGATTGCTTTTGCTAAGGTGATCGAGCTTTCCAAAGTCGAGGAGAAGAAAAAGGTCTTGGAATCCTATCTCAACTTTTTCCAAAAAGTCTGAAGAGACTGCCGTCAAGAATATAAGCGAGGTGAGGAAGGAGATCAGGGAAGTTCAGAGCCATTTGGAGCAGGCAAAGGTTGAGGTGGCCAAGTAGGAAAAGAAGCTGAAGGAGGAGCTATCACGGCCCAACGAAGAGTAGAGACGGGATATCATTGCCAACTACAAACCTTTGACTGAATTCGAAGCCCATGTTGAGGATGAGACATATCCCTATTATCTCTAAGGAATAAACTATATCCTTTGGCAGGTAGCGAGTAGCGAGACAAAGGTGAAACCAGAGCTGCTTACGGAATGGGGTACTAACTCCCCCTGGTGTACCTCCGCCCGTCCCAGTCATGCAATGATGCCCTACACTGAAGATGAGCTAGTTTCACTAGCTCAATCTGATTCTCAAAAAGGGCTACCCGTCTGGAATCCCCCTGGGGTTGCTGCAACCACGGTGACCGATTTGATGACTTAGATAACGATGGCTCGAACTCAGGAGGTCGTAATAGTGGCGACTCATGCTGCCGGGGATGATGATGGCGAGGCAGTCATCATTGAAGGCAAACAAGCTAGAGCCGATGAAAGGATGAATGCTTCTGAAACTACCATTGAACCCTTGGAAATTCCTTCTGATGCTTAGGCTCCTTTCTCGGCCTTCGAGCCATTGGACATTTCTCTTTCCTGAACAAGTCATAGTTTATAATATATTTTTTACTTTGCTTTAACACCACTATGTTTCTTTTTTCATAGTTTTTCTCAACTTTTACATGCCAGCTCGATTTACCGAGCTGGGACACAAGTGTCATTAGCTCACATTACCACTTAACAACCCATGTTCACTTTTGCGAGCAAGGACACCAGTACAACTGGTTCGCTAAGCCACTTGATCTTAGGTATAAGCTAAGATCCATGTTTGAACACTAACCCTTTTGGACGAGCAGAGACATATCATGCTGGTGAAAAAGGTGTAACCCCTTATATTTCAGGTACAAGCTAAAATCCAAACTCACTAACCAGTTAGATCTTAGGTATAAGCTAAGATCCAAGGTCACTTTTAAAACCCCTGCTCACTTTCGCGAGCATGAACACCAGCACAACTAGTTCACTAAACCACTTGGTCATAGGTACAAGCTAAGATCCAAGTTCAAACACCAACCATTTTTTATGAGCAGAGACATTTTATGCTCGTAAAAGGGTATAATCTAAATAAAAGATGAACTTTCAAGTTTGATCAAACCGACTCGTTTATTTCATAAAATAACCATCATACACTCGATCTTACAAACAAATAAAGCAAATTACATCCCTTACTCGGTCAATTTGCTCAGCGATAATACTTTTTCAGATGATCAGCATGCCATGGATGTTTCAGCTTGTTGCCTTCCTCATTTTGTAGCATATAAGTCCCTTCTCTAATTATTTTGACAACTTGGAAAGGGCCTACCCAATTAGGAGAAAGTTTTCCCCATTCTGCTCGATGACATGTTGCCTCAATTTTCCGAAAGACCCAATCGCCCATAGCAAAAGATCGGCCACGAACTCGTTTGTTGTGGTAAGCTTTTGCTCGTTGTTTGTTGTTGGCCATTCTCATTCTAGATTCTAATCGCTTTTCCTTAAGAAGATCTAGATCAATTGCTCAAACCAAACTATTATTTTGTGTATTGTAATGGGACACTTTGTGATTTGACAAATACATTTCCATTAGCGTCATGGCTTCTGAACCATAAGTAAGGGAAAAAGGTGTCTCGCCCGTAGGCCCACTGATCGATGTTCTAACCACCCATAATGCCGTTGGTAATTTATCTACCCATTTGTCATCCTTGTCCTCCAAACTTCTCTTGAGAGTATGCAACACCTATTTGTTCGCTGTCTCTGCTTGACCGTTTCCTTGAGAGTATGCCACAGAAAATTGACAGTGTTTTACACGCATCTGCTCGTATGCCTTCGTAAATTTTTCTAAGAACTGTGTCCCATGGTCGGATACTATAGCTCGTGAAACACCAAAACGACACCAAATGTGCTCGTGGACGAAATCAATTACATTCACCTCGCTGATCGTTGCTAATGGTTTTGCCTCCAACCATTTTGTAAAGTAATCAACAGCCACCACTGCATATTTGACCTTTGATCAAGCTAAGGGGAAAGGATCAATCAAGTCTATCCCCCATATATCAAACGGCCATGATGCCACTACGGGAGTCTGCTCGGTAGAAAGCAAACCTGGAATGTCGACATAACGTTGACATTTATCACATCGCTTGACATAAATTTTGATATCATGTCTCAATGTGATCCAATAAAAACCTGCGGCCAGGACCTTCTCTGCCGACAAACGTTGTCCAGGATGCTCGCCACATTTTACCTCATGTATTTCCCTCAAAATGCCTTCCATCATCTCTAGTCGCACATATCTAAGTAAAGGCCTTGTATATGATCTTTTGTACAAGACCTTATCTAAGACGGCATATCTACAAGCTCACTTATGTATCACCATTGCCTCCGATTTATCCACGGGCAAGGCTTCCTGCTCGACGTAATCCTCTAAATCATCAACCAACATCTTGTAGCGGGCTCAATGTCCATGATGATCTCTTTCTTTATAGCAGGCACTTCTAAATATTCAATCACAACGCACGGATGCAAGAACTGAATGTCATCTTTTGCCATCTTAGATAGGTAATCAACGCGCATGTTGTCCTCGCGGTCAATTCTAACTAACTCCCAGTGATCAAAATCCTTCAACATCTCTTTCACTAGCTCGCAGTAGCGTACCCGAATCGGGTTGTGTACTGCATACTCTCCTTTAACCTGATTCACGACCAGTTGCAAATCACTGTAAACCACTATCTCCCATACACCAATGTCTTGAGTGAGCTCAAGACCAGCGATCAAAGCCTCATACATTGCCTGATTGTTAGATGTTGGAAACTTAAAACACAAGGTTTTTTCTCACTCCATATCCTGCTCGGGTGGTACCAACAACATGCCTACACCACTCCCCAACTTCTTGGCCACCCCATCAACATAGAGCTCCCAGCAATACTCTGGTCGAGCTCTCTGAAGGGGGGCGAGTGCCGGCTTGACCTGAGGAAGGATTTCCTCCCCACTTGGAGTGTTGAAACTTGTTTCTGCTACAAAATCTGCCAGGGCATATGCCCATAGCTGTCAGTTGGGCCGAGCTGGCTTGGTCCACACCCATCGGGCTTGACTTTGTAATGGGCCCGACCTATGCTATATCGGGCCTTGAAAACCTTGAATCTCTGGGCCTATGGGCCAAAAAAAAGATTTATTTTTATTCCAAACTAAATAAGAAAACCAAATACCATTACATTATACACAATGATATCATGCAATATGATTCCTACAGACAAATCATCAAGCACATAAATCAATCATCTCCATATGTTATACAGTTTTAATCATCATTTGAAACCAAAAAAAGAAGAAGTCAAGTTGACTGCGAAAATGATATTTGGGACAGATGAATTGTATATGAAGTCAAACATCCTTCAACCAGCCAACCTGTTTCAATCTCTCTGAAGTCTGAATTAGAGAGTTGTACAGTAAAACCCACTAATACAATCCACAACATGAATCATTCAACTTTTTCCAGAACAAAGAAGTTCTCATCGGTAAGGCTTAACTTTGTTTACTCTAGACATTTAATTTAATGCGACATATAAAATATGCATGCATTCTAAGAAATTTTAATCTCCAAATTCATAATAATCCCCAAAATTGCTACCTTGGAATGATAGAAGAAACTATATAACAATAGCATGCTAGTTGATCAAGAATCAAGACTCAAATAAGTAATACTCCCAATTTCATGCATCAACGAGATTCCCATATAAATTACAACAAAATTAGAGAAGAAGAAGAATCAAATTATCTATAGGGTTTTAAGTTTTTAATTTTTGAATTTCTTTTTTTTAATTACATTTGACTTTTGTCAACTTGTGGTCGAGCCGGGCATTTCGGGATTTCCACGACCGGGCTGCATTTGGTTCTCGGGCCTACCGGGCCAGGCCAAAAAGGCCCATTTTTATGGGCCTTCTTATTTGGAGCCTAGACCCATGAAAAATCGGGTGGGTTGGGCCGTGCCTATGGGTCGAGCTCAAATTTGACAGCTCTAAGTGTGCCTTTATAGCTCGTCGAGGGTGGTAGTCTATCTGGAATTCTATCAGCTGGATCGACCAGGTGAGAAGCCAACCAAAAGAGTCTGGTTTGTGCAAGATCTTTCTTAGAGGAGTGTCTGTGTATACGGTTATTACACGTGCAGAAAAGTAAGCTCGTAATTTTTGAGTAGCAACAACAAGTGAATAGGCCAACTTTTCTACATTAAAATAGCGACCCTCAACTGCGATGAGGGCCTTAGACACATAGTAGACAAATTTTTGGACATTACATTCCTCCCAAACTAGAACAGCGGCCACAACCTAATCTGTGGCCGCCAAATAAACATACAGACTCTCACTCATGACAGGGCTACTTAACAAGGGATGCTTTCCTAAGTACTCTTTTAGCTGCTGAAAAGCCTGCTCACACTCTGTGATCCACTTGAAACCTTTATTCCCCCGAAGGACCTTGAAAAGGGGGAGTCATCTCTCTACCGACCTGGAAATGAAACAACCAAAAGTGATGACTTTGCCATTAAGACATTGAATGTCCTTTATGCATTTCGGCATCTTCATTTGGATTAGTGCCTCAATCTTTTCAGGATTTGCTTCAATTCCCTTTCATTTACCATAAACCCCTGAAACTTTCCTGCCTTCACCCAAAACACACACTTGCTCGAGTTAAACTTCATATTGTGCTTCCTGAGGTTGCCAAAGGTTTCCCCCATATCAACTGTATGATCGTGTCCTTTTGAATTTTCAACCATATCATCGATGTAGGCCTCCACGTTTTTGCCAATTTATGAGCTGAACACACTATTGACCATTTGCTGTAAAGGCCGCCCGTTGCTCGGAACGCTGTCAGAGCTTTATCCCCTTCGCTCACCTTCACCTGATGGTATCCTGAATATGCATCGACAAAACTTAGAAACTCAATCTTTTCATCAACCTTAGCCCACGTTTCAACTTGATCAATCTCGTCCAAGTTCATACCCTATGCCTGCTCTACCTATCCCTTCGACTCGGCAATCGAACAAGCCTAGTGATCGTGTGAGTTTTTTCCTTATGACTGATGGTGATGGTTTGATCCTCAGTCAACAAGGTCAATTTCTACTTATTTCTTTGGCTATCACGAACATACTAGTGATTTCCCATGTGAGTTTTTTATGACTCTTATGACCGATGGTGATGGTTTGATCCTCGGTCAATTTCTACTTATTTCTTTGGTGTAAAATTTCTATCCCACCATTATGAATGATCTTAGATCCACCCATGGTGGGGAATGGAGGCCACCATTAGAAATTTAGCCATGCTCGATACCCTCAAAATAATGTTGTAGGGGGATTTCAGATCAATCACCATAAAAGTGATTTTTTCCATTCTGGACCGGTTGCCTTCCCCGATCATCACCTCCAGCTTGACTGTGCCTTTAACTGACACCTTATGATTGGTGAAGCCTTCCAAAGTCCTTGCATACGACTTCAAACGATCATCCATCAACTCTAATCACTGGAAGCATGAGTAGTACATGGCATCCCTGCATGCTCCTGTATTAGGGGTGTCAATTGGGTTGGGTTGGATTGAAGTGGGTAATGAGTTGAAATAGGTCATGACCTGCCACAACCCAAATATTAAATAAGTCAGATGGGTCGGGTCATAAATGGGTCGGGTTAAAGTTGGTCGACCCACTTTAACCCGTTTATTTATTTATTTTTATTTTTTATGGATAAATAAAATATACCTCCAACACATTAAACAATGAAACATCGTCCATAAGAATTTAATCAAAGTGCAAAAAATGTTCATGTAAAAAATAAACAAAATATATTTCAGACATTTCTCATCAGGGTCGCGATGTGACACGGTACAACCCAAAAATAATAAACGGGTCAAATAGGTCGGGTTAAGACAGGTGAACCCATTTGAACTTTAAGTCATTCGTATATAAATAAAATATACCCCCAACACATTAAACAACGAAACATCGTTCACAAGAATTGAAACAAAGTCATGTAAAAGATAAACAAAAACATATATCTACTTGAACATTTCTAAACAGGGCTGCAGCATAGAACAATACAAATTGCATCACAGAACTAGCAATACAAATGAACATTTCCACACCGATTGTTACTATCATGTACCTAAAATCTAAAATCTAAAATCTAAAATCTAAATCTTGCATCTTGCAAGTCCACATGACTTTGAGTATGAGTTAGAGATTTCACTGGTGCACAATCACTGCCTTGAAGTTTCCCATTAAATATGATATGTCTCAACTTCAAAAGCATGGTTAGCGAAGGGTGTTACACTGCAAGAAGCCTTCTGAAATTCAAACTCATTCTCCACATATCTCATAATCTGAATTGCCATACGAACGAATCTGTGATATCAATTCTCGTAATCTGAATTTTTAAACATGAGAGCAAATATTAAATTAACTATGTACAATATTACAATCTAATACACTAATTTAACACGGGTAAAAAGAAATAAAGTCACTAATATATATTATAGGAGAAGAAAGGGCTAATGGTGATACTATGCACTAAACACCGTATGAGAACAAACTTTTTGTTATTAACACCAAAATATGTGTGTGATGTGGCAAAATAAATTTACTTTTGTGCTTACTCTCATTGATGAAAGGTCTAAATAGAAATTTATGCGTTTTTAAATACCTTTTGTCTTTGAGACCCACAAAATGTCCAATCAATGAGAGTATGCCACATCATAGAGTATTTATATTTTGGTGCAAAATGAGAGTGGCCCTAACATTGCTCAATTATTATTACTTTAATGAACAACAAACATTACTCCAATTATAACCAATCTGACACAAAAAAATCTCAAGCATTTGTTATATAGATTAAGAGCTTCTCACTCTCTAACCTAAAAACCCCACCACACTCACTCTAACATATATAGACATCGGCTCACTCTCACTCTTACTCAATTAAGTCGGCTAAAAGGTCACTTTTATTAATTTTATAGCATTAAACCCTGTAAATTCCTCTGATGAACATAAGACAATGACTCTTCATCTCTTCAAACCCTTCGTTTAAAAAATTCACCTGCCAACTTTCCCCAACGAAAATAGAATCAGATCCATCCATTTCGTAGCAAGGTGCGTTAGATTTTTTTTTATAAAGTATTCAACTTTGTATTTCAATTTTTTTTTTTAAATCTTAGAACTTAATTTTACTTAGTGAACTAGAAAAAAAAATTGCTTATAATAAAAGCTAAGTATTTATGCTTCTTTACCTAATTATTTTTTTAAATACAGTTTAAATAAGTCGAGATTTTTTTTATATTTTCAGTATTTAACGTTATACCCAAATTATTTATACTTTGAGTATAGAAAAAATATCGATTTCGAATTTTTAGATTTGTATTTTAAAGATCTATTTTTTTAAACATTTTTATAATTAAATTGTATATAATGTAGTTGTTCACTTCAAAATTGACCTCTTTGTAGTCACTAATTTATTTGTTTTTCATCTCTACATTTCAAATTCCTTTGATTTAATTAAATTTTATTTATAAATGTTCATAATTCTGATTTGATAAAACCAAAATTGAGAAATTTGTAGTTACAGTGCATATTAATAAATAAATAAAAATATATATTGGTTACCAATAAATCTGTATCAGTTTGAAGATCATTAAATTGTATTAAATTTAGCACATACACTTGAACATGAAGTTTATTAAATTATCGTAATTTATTCCCTACATATTTAATTCTAGGCATTGCATATGTTTAAGCTATTTATTGATTACAAAGGTACCTTGAGAATTTAATAATTTCGTATATATAACTGTTTCAGTTTATTGTAGCTTTGTGATCTCTAGAAAAAAAAAAGAGGACCAGGTACATTAGATCCTAAGCAATCGAAATAAAAAGAATACAGTAAGTATTACAGGTTAAAAAAATACTTTTACATTGTAAAATATATAATTTGCACGAAAAACCGTTGCGTTATCTAGGCTTATCCTTGGTCTGGCTGATGTCTCTAAGCAAAATGAGAGAGGGAGACATTTTATATAGATTTCTTCTATATTGCTGTGTTATCCTCAGTTGTTTTTAGCAATGATGTTCAACAAACAAAATTGTAACAATTTTATAGTGGTTTTATCTTTGAAAACTGCTCGAGAAGAGAAAAGTTAAGGAACTGTCTAACTCTCTTAGGCGTCCAATTACAGTCGAAGAAATTAATCTTCAACGATAATTCATGTAATTGCTTTGATAATTTATTCATTTATCATTGAATTGATAAGTGATTATTAAATTCAACAATTGAAATAAATAATTATTTATTAGCTCATTGAAATTTTAATATAGTTAAAAAAAATCATAACTATTTTTTATATTGTCGCATGTGAATGAGGTTGAAATAATTTAGTATATATGGTTGTCAATTGTCTCAAGTCAAATAAAGAATGTCAAATGTTTTCAGATTTATTTATTTAATTAATTTTAATTACAAATTCGTTTTATTTTCCGATACATTAATGATACATATACAATATAAAAATATTGTCATTTTTAAAAAATATATTTTAACGGGAAATTTCTTAAAATTGAATCAAACCTTTTATATATGTATAGATTTTCATTTATTCGAATGTGACTAGCTCCATACTTTGAACGCCGTCTCATTGTCACGGCACTAGTTTCTGTACAAAGTACAACCCCCGCACAATTGACAGCCCAAACCACCACCAATCTCCTCTTCATAATACAAAGTTACAAACTCAGCAGCGCGCCGATCACCATCCGGCCGCCGTAATCACCGTCCATCGCTGACCGAATGGGAGCGATGTCAAGAAGAGTATCTGAGTGGATAGCAGCCAATGAGAGAGCGTTTTGGGGAAGGTTCTTTCTGTTATCTGGTTCGGTTTTCTTTCTGGGTTTCTTCTATGCTGCCATTGTCTCAAAGCTACTCCCACCCTCCAATAATCCCTTCGTATCTGCTATTCAACAGGACAGGTATTATTTGTTTCTTTTGTAACTCTTGAAAAAGTTATTTTATTTTTATTTAAATCAATTTTAATGGGTTTTGACATTGTTTCAAATTATGGACTGTATGTCATTTGATCAATCTACCCAGATCAGTTGATTTGTATACCTTAAGTGTGTGTGGGTTGCGGGGTTGTTTTTAGCACTTTGGAATTGGGATCTGGAATAGAAATTTCAACAAACCCAGTTCCATTCAACAGGAGAGGAATTATTCATTTCCATTAAAAAATAATTCTTTTTTTAAAATCAATTTTATTGGGTTGTGAACTGTTTGATATTATGGACTGTATGTTTCTTAATCTATCCTCCTAGATCAATTGAATTGAATACCTTTAGTGTGTGTTGTTTTTGTGTGTTTAGTGTATGTTTGTGTGAGGGTGGGTCAGTTGCCCGGGCAAGGGGGAACCCGGGGGGGGGAGTGTATTTTGCTTTGGAGTTGGGATCTGGAACAGAAATGTCAACAAACCCAATTCCAATTCTTAACAGTTTGAGTCACTGATTAACCATGGAAATGACTAAATTAAAATTCCTTTGCAATTTCATGGTCTACAATTTCCACATTTTGAATATTGAGAAAATAGTTAGAAAATTATAAATCCTAGATCACATGGAATTAGGCGAAAAGAGAATACTTGCGGTTGATACGAAGCAAACGTTCATGAACGGGAATATAAGGACCTTTGCTTTCGTTTTACTTCTATTATTCTTCCATCTAGCTTGATTAATCATTTAAATCACAACTACAACAAAAGTTTTGAGTTTTTCTGGTTTATAATTGATTTTGATACTGTCTGAATGTAGAATAGAATTCCAAGCACACACACATATCCACAATTATGATATATATATTTAAAGTCCAAATTGTTACTTTTTCTTAGAATAGTTAAGACTTTGAATAACAAAATAGACACTCATTTCGGGAGGGAGGGAGTAATACATATGTCACAAGTACTGAAAATTCAGGAAGCTTAATTCTCATCACAATTAGTTGCTATATTTGCAAGTTATGAACTTGTGACTAATACGGAGATTCTAGACTTTAACGGCGGTGTTTCTGAACAAGAACAACCATTTACGGGATCTCACAAATCCCACAACCACAAGACGGATTAAAATATTTTCAATTTGCCTTCCCTTTTTGACTCGAGTACTTATATGTTTCTGATCTTCTCACAGAATTATTGTTGCTGTTTGATTTGGTACTGGATTCCTTAAAAGTTTTGCTTTAGGCGATACTACATTTCTAAACATAGTTCTATAAAAGTTGCAGCTGCTTTATGCTTTCTATGGTGCTTTTGTCTCAGGGAAAGGGATGATTGAAGGCTTATGCTAGTTAACTTAAGTATACATATTCTAAGATAGAAATCTTTCACATAGGAACTATGAAATTTGATTGGACCGTACGATAGTATTCAAAACCTTAAATGGTTATTTGGTGGAGTGCCGTTAAATTGAAGTGGTTTTGCTGGAAAAAATAGTTGAGATAGACTTATTGCTGTTCACATTAACTGTTACATACACATATGCTTATAGATAATACTCCCTCCGTTCTTAAAAGAATGTCTTATTGGACTCGTTCGGCACACAGATTAAGAAAAAAAAATTAACTATATTTTAAATATTATGATATTGTGTATTTTCCAAGAATGCCCCCCATATGAGAGTGGGGCTATGAATTAAAGTGGGAGACAAAGCAAGGGTAAAATAGTAAGGGGTAATATAAATTCCACCAAATTTAGTTTTTCCTTCGATTTTTTCACCAAAAAATTTTGAATTATTTTGGTGTACATCTCTTTTAAACCTTTAAAGTGTTTCTCATCTTTTCAATGTGAAACAAAAGTTATCACTCATTATTCATTTCTTTTTAATCTTTAAAACAATTTCTATTCATTGGATGGTCCATTAAATTCCGATGCAAGCATAAAAAGTTCTAATGCCAAAATGAATGCTCTTTTCATTCAAACCATGTTGAAATCTCATTCTCATTGATCATTCCATTTAGATTAGTTTCATTTTTCCCACTTAAATTCGTAGTCTCCCTGGTCAACAAAGTTTCCAAACATCCCCTAGGCGCACATCCATTAATATTTAATAGTGAAGTCAATCATACAAGTCAAACTGTAAAGAATAACAAATTTTATGGCTATGACATGGATTCAGGATTCCATCCAAATAGTCACACTTTGCGTTTTAGTTTGTTACAAAAAAAGTCCCAAATTTTAAATTATGAAGTCTGTCCAAATTTGGGCATCGTAATGCAAAATCCTCGTCGAAATTTGGGCATAAAAAACTTAATTTTGGATTTAACATTAATTCAAGTGTATTTTTGACCATATATATAAATTCCACCAAATTTAGTTTTTCCCTTCAATTTTTCCACCAACCAATTTTGAATTGTTTTGGTGTACATCTCTTTTAAATCTTTAAAGTATTGCTCATCCTTTTCAATGTGAGACAAAAGTTATAACTAATTATACATATCTTTTTAACCTTTAAAGAGGGGTTGTTCTGCTTGTTAGTGTCATATTCTTCTTCTAATTTTGGATTGCAATTATTTGCAATTTTCATATGACCCCCTTATTTTGATGATGTTACAAACAACCCATATTTTGTTGACTTCATTTCAACTAATGGAGTTAGGGTCAGGGACTATCGGTATTCAAATTTTGCATTATTTGGTATGTGGCATGCATTTACGTTGTATAGGGGTGCTAATGGACTTTCTTAAAGTTCAGGGACTAATGGTGTAATTTTCTCTTAAATAAACATTAAAATTTATTGTTGGGACAATTTTTTAACTTTAATGTTAATTAAGAGAATTGTTTTTAATTATTTGTGAATTATTGAAACAATTATTCATTAATTTTTATTACAAACATATCTTAAATATCATGTGGTTAACTAAATGATAAAATTATAACTAAATCAAACTTTGCACTCAAGTAAAATGACCAAAATAATCATCATGTGACATACACGTGTCATTTTCCATTAATATTATTAATTGCCATGAACGTGAGAGAGTAAAGTGAGACGAATAACATAATTGTGTATGAAAGTGTGATACTTAATTTGTAGGTTAGGGTGTAAGGTGAGATTTAAGTAGATACTTCTGGGTGCGAATCGTATTTTGGCCCCATCAATTAGGCCAATAAAGCAATTAAATTCCATCAAAGTTTCTATCAAATCTCACTTTAGTTTTTTATGATTAATTTAATTTATAGGGAAAATATACACACACACATATATGTATGTATATATATTTACATATATATATATATATATATATATATATATATATATATATATATATATATAAAGGAAGAGCTTATTTCCACTATAGTTTTTGCTTATCCGCTACATCATAAATAATACGTTAAATAAACTCTTTTTTGTACGAAATTACCCTAAGATTACCTACCAATTATAATAACATAATAAATTGCCCAAATTACCCTTCAAGTTTATTTTTTATTTTTATGGATGCTTATCCACTACATTATTAAAAATATTTTTTGATTAACTCTTGTGTTTGAACAAAATTGCTCTAAAATTACATACCAGTTATAATAACAAAAGAGATTGTCCAAATTACCTTTCAAGCTTGTTTTTTTTTTTTTAATTTTTTATTAGAGTAAAATACAACTATGGTTAGTTGTGTTCTTATTTTCCTTCAAGCGTAAGGAAATATACTCAATAATGACATTTCATCGGTAATAATAAAAGATGGAAATAATCTTCTAACAAGTCTTGATTTTAATATCATAAAAATTTAAAAGATCAATGTCAAAAATGAAAGAAAAAAATAACACACAAACAAATTAATAACAACCTAAAAATATAAATTCTAACAAAAAAAAAAGAACAAAAAGAAGTTGATATGTAATTTTATTTACATGTACGGCCAGTATGAAAATATTATTTTAAAATGACAATATAGAATGTCAAACTTATGAAAAATGTATTGTATGCATCATTTTTTATTTACCTTGTCATAACAATGAAAGGGGAGAATTTTTTTAAAAATTAACTAACTAAATAAAGAAAACTTACTGAATTAGCTACGTAGTAAATTAGTGATTGAGTAATCGAATGATCGCGTCAATAATTTCTCATGAATTGTAGGAATTGATGTTGATGGTAGTCTGTAGAAGGAGATGATGGAAGGAGACAGTAGAATATTATATCATAATATGCTCTAGGGTTAGCGTTAATTTTTTCACATGCATGTAATTATATTTTTATTGTACTTAATTTAATTATCATTGATAACTGGCGCCAACTAAAGGGTAATTTTGGAATAGTAAATGTGTGTTAGAGACTCCTTAAAATGTCGAAGGATAAATTAGTTTATTTACACTAAATGTAGTAGATGAGTAAAAACCGTAGTGGAAATAGCTTCTCCCATATATAAATATATAAAACTTAATTTTTTCTTGTGAAAAATATGCTTTAAAATCTCATAAAAGGACAATTTTCAGAAACAATATAGTTTTTTCGTATATAAGAACAATAGTTAAAAATAAACAAAAAAATAAAGGCAAAACACTTTGCAAAAATATTAAGAACACATGCAACACACGTGCACCTAACTAGTAAACATAAAAGTGAAACTTTAAGGGTGTTGAGTGTTCATGTGTAATAGTCTAGTGATGTGTCTGTATTATGTGTGTTTGGGCAGTTAGAGACAGGATCTTTTTCTGTTATATGGTGTAGATCCCCAAATGGTTATGGAAAAAGAGGAGAAGTGATACACGAATTCTCTCAAATCTCATCTTCTTCTTTCTTTATAAAATCAACAGAACATTACTTCATATTGTATGAGCCCCCCCTTACAATATGAGTAATATTATTACAAATCGTTAAGACACTAAATTTTCTCGAAAATTAAGTGAGCACCATACTGTGGTTGAAGAGTGAGGATTGTGTGAGGAGCATGCGAATAGGATGTCGAAAGTGAAAACGAGAAGCGTTGTAGGATCATAGTGAGAGCCATTTTAGCTTCCAATATAGCAAAATTTTGGCCAACACATATCCTAGGTCCCCATCCGAATGGGAGATACGAGGCTTGCCCCTTTGTAACCTTAGACACTCCTTCCGAAAATCTCTGTGGGTTGAATTCGTTAGCATCATCACCCCATATTTCACAGTCATGGTGCAGCATCATTATAGACAATTGGATTATCACTCCTGCTGGAAGAGTAAAATCTCCAATCTTCATTTCTTCGTGAGTCATCCGCCCAAGTGTTACTGCTGGTGGGTATAATCTCAGAACCTCGTTCAAAATCATATTTACCTGCAATAAATAGAAATGAACATCACACTCACAGAGAGAGAAAGAGAGAGAGTGAGAGATGAAAAACTTACAATTTTCAGGTGATTTAACACGTCATGATCTGCTTTTTTATTCCCAAACACTTGAAGAACTTCTTGTCTTGCTTGAGCTTGCCATTCTTGATGCTGGCTGAGTAAGATCATTGCCCAGACCAATAGATTCGAGGTAGTCTCCTGTCCAGCAAAGTAGAATAGTTTGCACTCCTCAATGATTTCGTCGATGCTCATTCCAAAGTTCTTGTTGCCATGCTGTTTTATTTCCTTGTAATTTGACTCTAATAATATGCCCAATAAGTCATCATTTCTAGTTTCTCCAGCTTTCATAGCCTTCAATCTTCTATCAATAATACTTTTTATTGAAGCCTTCACTTCCTTAGCAATCGCCTTCATTCTCTTGTTCCTTTTAGTTGGCAAAAAACTAATCAAACACATTCAATTAGTTCAGAATCAGCACGAGAACTAAGAATATATATATATATATATATATATATATAATTTTGTTAATGTTTTCTTTCACCCAACTCCAGGAATTTGGTTAATTGCTCATTATATAGGGCAGACGAACCTCCTAGGATTCGAGTTTACAAGAACAAGAGGTTTCTCAATTTTACCACCTTCTTGATTGATAATATTGTGCCTAAAAATTGCTTGCAGCCCACCCGGCCCCTTCCCCTCCAAATAGATGTAAGAATTGAAGATGCCGTATACTCACCTAGTTCCAGGAATGTAGATTGATCGTGAGGCCTCTATCAATAATGCAGCTTGTTCCTTTTGGAGTTCAAAGATCCTTCTGCCTTCTTCATAACTGCTGCCAAATGCAGTGCGTGAAATCACATCTGCAGAAAAAGTTTGAAGAGATGGCCAGACATCCAACTCACATGGGCCTTCCTTAGACACTATATCCTCCCATTTCTCTATCATCTCGGTACAGCACAAATGAAAGGCTGGCAACATATGCTACAAGAGTAAATAAATAAAAGCCAAAATTAACACTCCCTTCGTCTTGTTTATATTGCCACACTAAACAAAAGCTCACTGTTTTATTTCTTTCAAATAAATATTGTGTAAAAGTGAGATGGAAATTATCCCTATAGAATAATTTTTAAAGCCTTAAACATTTGCACTAAAGAAATTAAAAAAGATCAGATGATGAGAGGAAACCTTCAACTTCTCGACATGGAAAGCAGGATTGATAAGTTTTCTGTGTTTGACCCAATTCTCACCCTCTTGGGAGATTATTCCTTTTGCTAGTAACCTGCCTAGTGGATTGCCTCCTCTAGGCTTCTGAAATTGGGTATACTTGTTTAGGATTTCCTTAATAAGCTCAGGGTCCATGATGTGTACCAACGGCTTTGGCCCAAGCCATGCGAAGTAAGTTTTACCTATGTCAATAACAACATGGATTAGAATGGAAACAAGAATAGACAACTAATAACTTTATTGTAGCTACGTCACCGATGAGGAAGAAATGACATCTAGAACTTTCAGTCTAATTACGTATACAATGCAATGTTGCCAAAGCTTTATATTATGTTAATTTGAAACCTCAAAGTATCAACATATCTTAGAATTCCTAATATGAATTTAAGCAATGATTCCAACATTACTTTCCTTCTAACTAAGTGTGCAATAACTCCATACCATCTGAATTCTGAATTCTGAAGCTGAAAGTTATCATAAGAATGCACAACATTTTAAACATTTTCTGTAAATATAAGATGTAATATGCTCGCGTTTGTTTCCTGAAAATGCGATAATCCATACCATAGAAGCACCAAAAGCGAAATACGCGAGAAAGGAGAGAGCCTCGAGTACGGAGTACTCCAATGCAGATGTTCATAATTCCAAAACCAGCCCATGCATCCTTGAGGCATTTTAACCATAGTTTCAACACTCGAACCATTAATTAGATTTTAGGGACCCTGCATCTTCGGTTTGGCTCTTGTCTCTTCTTATGCTTAAACATTTTTGTAATAATAATCAACTCTAATACAAATAAGATATATAACATTTTTGGTGAATTTAGTAAATTTATACAAAAATGAATACACATTTCAATTTGAAACCGCGAAAGTACCTCATAATCTAATCCCACTAAGATGTCATTAAAGAGTCAAACTGTGACTACTAATTAAAACGCATCACAAGAAATTGATTGAGCCAGGAAAAGAACTTGTTATAGGTGATCTTGTCCAACTGAACAGATGCTAATTCTACTACAATAAGCAATAAACATACTAATTTCCATCTAATACCGGAAGATGTAAATCTGAATCAAAAACAATTTCTCGAGTATTACTAGAGACACTAAATAAGTATTAAACTAATTAGTTCACAACATAACGTGATCAGTCGTGACATATTATCTACTTTCTCAACTCGTCTCAAATAGTTCATATTTGAAAAGTTTAATATTTAAGGAATATATATAAATAGTATTGAAGTTGAACATAATTATGAACATAATGAGTAAATATAGCCAAAATGTTTATGGCATATGCATTTCTTGAGTGTAAATTTGAAAGCGTTATGGAGATTAAAACTACATTAGAAAATCCCAAAATAGAATAAACCATCATCTTATTAATTTTGCATCCCGTTGGCTTCATTAAAACGTGAAGACGTATGACACAAATACCAAGTCAATGTTTGTGCATAAAATTTGGGCAAAAACTTAAGAAAAATGATCTTATGAGTATTTTATGTAGGACGGATCCCTTTGATCCAACCCACTATGTGGTGGTTTGAGTCATAAGATAGTGGGGCTCCGTTATTTAAGATTCGTAAAACGCATTCGCACTCTAAAATTTGATACCTAGCTAATAGTACTATTTTGAGAAGGCGAGGAAAACCAAGTACTGCAATAAGCAAGTATAATCCAAAAAAGAGTGGAATTGATTTTCTATAAATGTTACAGAAATATGTTTAAAACAAAAGGTACCGTGGATGGTGATGGATTTATGGATGAAGGGGAGGACTCGAGGTAAGATATCGTCGGAGAGATTGATGGGCTTCGATTTGGCTTCCATGGTCATTGACGCCATCTCTTTCACATCTCCAACGAGTAGCTTATAGGAGTAGCCATTGAGACCTTGATCACGAAGTTGCTTTTCGAGCTTCCTTGGCTTCAACCACACCCAATTCAACACTCTCCATCCCACTATAACTATTACCACTCCTACTACTGCTAGCGTAACCACCACTGCCAAATTCGCAGCCATGGCTTACAGTTTTGGTGTGTGAGGTGAGGGTTTATTATATTTATATAAACAAGACGATGGTTTGAACATCTTTAGCATCAAGTATTTAAGTCAAAAACTTTGAAGAAGACTTACTCAAACTGGGACTAAATGGCTATGAGTGGATGAAGCATGCCACGTGTTAGTGCCAAAGCCGTGAAATAATTTTTTCATGTCGTACTCTCGTAGACTAGGCGGTGAAATTAAGAAAATGATATTGATGTGATCCAAAAGAAGAAAAAGTCGCCAAATTACGTATGGCCAAATGAAGTACTATATAGTATTCTTGAAAGTATATCTTGAACGGCAAGTTTGTTCACACTTGAATAGTTCAAACCAATTTCGTCCTTCCAATTCTACCCCTATTCATTGACTATGTAACTTATATTTGGCTCTTTGAATAAGAATATTAAGACACTTTATTAATGTTTGAATATGAATAATTTAATATTTACAATATGTTTCTTTGATCCGTGTAAAAAACCTTAAAACGTCATATATTTTAAGATAAATGGAGTATTAATTGTGGAGATATATATATTTTTTCTTTTTAATACTTCATCCGTCGTAACAAGAGTGACGATCTATTTTAAAATATTTCACTTATGAATTTGCCTTCAATCTCTATACTAATACAACTTTACGGTTCACATATCTTATAATCATTTTGATTAAGTTGTAGTTATTTGTAGTTATAATTAATTTGCTCCAATGCTTTTAGTATATTTGTCAAAATTTAAAATTTTGAGACGTGTAATTTTTGAGTAGAATGGAGTATGCTATAGGAATAAAGGGAAATAATGGAATACTGATTCTTACTGATCGTCATTGATCATGAGTGAAAAAGACTCATGACTTAAGCGATAAGTCTTATGCTCAATTCCTCATTTACACGATGTTAGATTTTATATTTCCGGTTTGTAATGATTAATAATAAAAAAAAATTAGAAGAAGCTAATGTGGCTAAAGAGTGAAAGTCAAAAATCAAAAACGAAAATGGCTCAAATATATCCCTCTTTTGCTTTTGAATAGTTTCCTAAAATAAAAAGACTATCAATTTTGCGAGGTGAAAAAATATCTCATCAATTTAAAACGATTTTTTTTGAAGATATTAAAGAAAATTCTTAAAAAGTTAAAGACAAATGATATTACGAGCTAGTGTTTGTGATATTATTACAAACTTTAGTGTAAGAGTCGTTGAATGATTACGTCGGTGAGAATTTGAAATGTTCATATCATCACGTAAAAAATAGCATATTTAATCTAACGGTTTAGAAATCTAAATAAATTTGATCTAACAGCACTAGAACTAAAACTTGTAGTAATACCGAAAGGTCGAGCTCGTAATATCATACCTCAAAGTTAAAATACATTCTTAAAGTTGTTATAAAATCAAGAAAAAAGTCTTATTTAACACCTAATGGTATGCATAGTTCAAATAGCAGTACCATTTAAATGAAAAATAAGTCGTGGTTCTAAACCTAAAACTAGGTCGCCACACTGCCGCGACTTTCTTAGCCGCCTAATCGATCAAGTCGGTATTAAATAGAAAAAAGAAAAAAAGATGAAAAAGAAGGGGTTGTCTCGAGACTCATAATTTAGAATGAGAAGAGATTATGGAGGATATGTTAGGCGTCTATCTTTGGGGTTGTTGAGAATTGGAATTAAAGGTAGGTTTGTATATTTTTGTTCATTTTTCAAATATAGACAAGTGTTTGATAAAATGACAAACATTAAAAAAAATTATATTTGTAGTCAATGTGTTTGATCTTTGATGTAAATTATCAAAAAAATGGTAATTATGCCTTAATTCTTGGCACTTAGGCGCTAAGAGTTTCAATTTTAAACCTAAACACGACACTTGATAATTATAAAAGAAGGAGATGAATAATTTACTCTCTTTGTTGCACTTAAAGAGTTCCAATTTTAAAAGTTTAATTATGAAGGAGATGTTTTAATATCTTTGAAGTTAGTCATAATTATAAAAATACTTAAGTATAAACAATATGCTTATAACAACACAAGTGGAAGGTAAATATGAAATGTCATAGAAATTGTAAATATATATTTTTTAAATTACTCTTAAAGTAAAACATTCAAAAATAGTATAGTAAACTTTTACTTGAAACAGAGAGAATATTATTATCAACATGAACGTATAAATGTTTTTTCTGCCTACCTTATACTCTATCCGTTTCTAATTGTCATCTTTGATCCGATACATCATTTAAGAAAAAGTAATTGATTGTATTATAAATATTGGTGTAATATATGATTTTCTTTAATAATTTTATGCATGTGATCATAATTAAAATATATATAAAAAAATAAGAGTAAAGTGGTAAAATATTTTTTTAATGAAATGTTTGTTTGGAAGTGAAAAAAATAAACAGCCATTATTTAGTACGGATTGAGTATATACTTCTACAAAGAGTAAAAAGTGCTTATCTCATGGGTGACGTCTTCTATGAAAGCAAAATAAAGCAGTTGGGACTTGGGAGTAGAGATCGGAAAAAGAAAGAAGATTTTCCATCTGATCGTGAGTCGTGACACAATCTCCACCTTTCTTGTTCGTCCTTACCCTCGAGGAGGGGAACTATCTGACAGGAAATATGTCCGACTCATTTGGCATTGCTACAATATATGTACATGCCTTTTGTTTTATCTCATTTGGCATTGCTACAATATATGTACATGCCTTTTGTTTTATCGTAACGATGGTCTTACGGATATTTTAGGTATGATATATCTTTAACTTAACCCGTGTATTGATGAATTGAGTTAAGAGATATGAAAGCTTCGTCTTACAATTTAAGATCCATAAAACGATCAGACCTACTCTTTTATTTTTGTTTGTTCAAGCATACGATGTGGATACGCCAAAGGAGAAGCCTTGTAATATCGTAGTCGGGCCCTTTTAGCTTCCAAGTTCCAACATAGTTAAGTTTTTCCCAATGCATATCACATCCAAGGCCACCCTCCAAATGGGAGATAAGAGTTGTTACCTTGTATGGTGCAGCATAGATTACTACAGGCAATTAGGACAAACTCTCTCCTCCTACCTTGGTTTCTTCATGGACAAACACAAACTTACCCTCAAAACTCATTTTCTTATCTGTTCACTAAAAACAAGAAAATAGTTGGCGGAGATATCTTTGGGCCAAGAACAAATTGAAACCGCGCGCGCATCAGTATGATGGAAACTCCATTCTATACTGTGGGAATAACCTCAGAGCTCTATACCAGATTATATTCCATTCTTTGAGAGAGGGAGTATCCTTGAGTTTCAACATACAAGAAATGTATACTCCCTACAACAGTTTGTCACCGATATTTATTTGTATATATTGTGACACCATTATAATAGAACAATATTATTCCAAATTTCAGAACGACTAAAGTTTCTGCAAAATTAAGTGAGCGCCATACTGGGGTTGAAGAGTGATGACAGTGTGAGGAGCATGTGAATATGATGTCGAGAGGGCAAAGGAGAAACGTTGTAGCATCATAGCCACGGCCAGTTTAGCTTCCAACATAGCAAAGTTTTGACCAACGCATATCCTAGGTCCCCCGCCAAATGGGAGAAACGTGGCTTGCCCCTTTGTTACCTTGGATACTCCTTCAGAAAATCTCTCTGGTTTGAATTCATTAGCATCATCACCCCACAGTTTACTATCACGGTGCAGCATCATTATAGGCACTTGGATAAACACTCCTGCTGGTAGAGTTATATCCCCTACCTTTGTTTCTTCAAGGATCATCCGCCTAAGTAAAACAGCTGGCGGGTACAGCCTGAGAACCTCGTTCAAAATCATACTTATCTGTGATAAAACAGAGAACATGAGAGAGAGAGAGAGAGAGAGAGAGAGAGAGAGAGAGAGAGAGAGAGAGAGAGAGAGAGCTTACAGTTTTTAGGTGATTTAACCCATCATGATCTGGTTTTTTATTCCCAAAGACCTGAAAAACTTCTTCCCTTGCTTGTTCTTGCCAAAGTTGATGCTGACTAAGTAAAACCATTGTCCATACCAACAAGTTCGAAGTCGTCTCCTGTCCTGCAAAGTAGAAAAGTTTGCACTCCTCAATGACTTCCTCGATGCTCAATCCAAAAATCTTGTTGCCATGTTGCTGGATTTCCTGATTATTTGATTCCAATAATATGCCCAGTAAGTCGTCATTACTAGCTTCTCCAGCTTTCATTGCCTTCAATCTTTTATTGATAATACTCTTTATTGAAGCGCTCACAACCTTGGCAATCTCCTTCGTCCTCTTGTTCCTTTTAGTTGGCAAAAATCTAAACAAACATATTCAAATTTAGTCAGAATCAGCATGAAAAACACTCCCACCATCCTAAAATTATTATCATGTTTGCCCGACACAGATTAAAAAAAACAATTGACTTGATTATTAATAATAGTTTGATGTTTAGTTTCTTTTAAAGCTCATGTACATGTGGCCTATAATTAAATTAGGATGAAAAAGTAATGATAAAGTGGTAAAATATAAAAAGGAACGTTTCAAACAAGACAATTATTTGGGACGGACGAAAAAAGAAAATAGGACAATAATTTTGTGACGGAAGGAGTACATTAATTCTAATCAAAAGTTTAAAACTTCTACTCCCACCCTCCCAAAATAAATATCTACTATTCTATTTTAAATGTTCCAAAATAAGTGTTTTTTTCTAATTTTAAAAAGTCAGATGTCTATAATACAATATGTAGTGGTGAGATAGAAAAACGTGAGTCCTAGTGATTTGACACAACCAAACGATAATTTGAGGGTATTAAAAGAAAAACACAGGAAGGAGATTGTTTTTTTTTATGTATAACTTGTGTAAAATCACCATTGGGTACACTTATTTTGAGAATGATAAAGAGTTTCTTTTCCGTTTTAAAAAGCTTTTCAAAGCCAAATGTCTATAATACACTTTTAGTTGTGAAATAGAGAAGGCATAGGCCCCACTGATTTGATACAACTAAACGATAATTTTATGGTATTAAGAAAAGCATAAAATCAACATTGAACACTTATTTTGGGACGGAGGGGTTTTTTATCTCTCACCCAACCACTCTAAATTTGGTTTATTGCTCCTTATCATCATCATATTGGGTAGAAACCTCTTTCTTTCGGCTCAAGAAGTTTTAGCTTTCTAAATTGGGAGGTTTCACTTCAATAGTTCTCTTTCAAACCTGAAGCTTTTAAATTTTGATTGCCCATTTTATCCTTATTACATTAACTTTTGAAAGACTAATTGCTTTCATTAAACTAAGGGTATTTATTTTTACTTTTTTGATAAGTAGAAAAAAAAATCCCTCAGTAAAAGAAAACAAGAGGTTTCTTCATTTTAACAACTCCTTACATAAAAACATTAAAACTATACCTTCCACTCCTCGAGACATGTGAAAACTTAAATGATCTATACTCACATAGATCCTGGAATGTAGATTGATCGAGAGGCCTCCATAACTAACTCGGCTTGTTCCTTCTGAAGTTCAAATATCCTTCTGCCTTCTTCATAGCTACTGCCAAATGCAGTGCGTGAAATCACATCTGCAGATAAAGTTTGGAGATCTGACCAGACATTCAACTCGCATGAGCCCCCCTCCTCCTTAGACACCATCTCCTCCCATTTTTTTATCATCTCAGTACAGCTCAAACAAAAGGCTGGCAGCATATGCTACAAGAATAATAAGAAAGCCAAATTATTTTATAGAGTAATACACCCAGTTATTACTAATTGAGATGTGCAAAAGCAAGATGGAAAGTAACCAGCTAAGATTATTTGCATTTGTTTTAACAGAATAATTCTATTATCACGTAAACGCATGGTCAAAGCTGTATCGTCATTTTCATGACTATGCAAAATTATACTCCATCCGTTCTGCTCAAAGAGTATATGTTTGAAAAGTCTAATAATTAAGGGATATATAACTAGAATTATAGACGGTCATAATTACTAAAATGCTTGAGCATAATTGATATGTTAATATCAAATGTGGAGGGTATAATGTTGAAACGTTATGGAGATTGTAAACATAATATTTGAAAATACTCTTTAAGTGAAACATCCTAAAACAGTGGACAATTTGCCTGGAATGGAGGGACTGATATGATACTCAATTGCTAGAAGTTGATTTTGACGTATCAATACAAATCTAGCACTAAATCAAAAGGTTTCACATAATTTGAAGTTTAGCAGATTAGGAACAAATAAAATTTCAAGTTTAAACTGCTTTGCAACATCAAGGATTAAACTTTTTATGTATAGAAATAAGATCAGATGAGAGGAAACCTTCAACTTCTCGACATGGAAAGCAGGATTGATAATTTTTCTGTGTTTGACCCAATTCTCACCATCTTGGGCAATTACTCCTCTAACTAGTAAACTGGCTAGTGGATTGCCTCCCTTAGGCCTCTGAAATTGGTTATACTTGGATAAAATCTCCTTGATAAGCTCAGGGTCCACGATGTTCACTACTGGCTTCGGCCCAAGCCATGTAAAGTAATTTGGACCTACAACAATAGCAACATAGGTTAGAAGGAAAATTTGTGGATATACAGACAACTAAATCCCCCTATTTAAAGTTAACTGGTGAGGGGTGGGTCACCGACAAAGGGCTTCACGAAGTGTGAAATCTTAACCATTCTGCGACCTCAGGCTAAAAATTACTTCCTAGGCTCCAAAATGAGAGTCAATATTTATGTAACTTTACTAGTTTCACCTTAGACGACTATTATGTCCTAGTGTGAACTTGTAATGCTTTAGTGTGGACGCTAGTATACATACTACTAAAATGACCTAAAAGCCAACTTTCTTAATTTTAGTAAACAACTAAAAATGGACCCTATTTTTTGGATGGAGAGAGTAAAACATAATAAAAAAAGATTATAGAAGGTTGCCGATGAAGAAGAAAAGACAGCAGTAACAGCATGAAGGAAACTGCAATGATTCAGTCGAATGTATACATTGCAAAGTAGTCAACCCAAATATTGAAAATTTACCCTTCATGTTTACTTTCATCTCAACATTTCAGCAATGTCTAATTAAAATTACAATACTTCAATATTAACTGGTCAATGGTCATAACTGAATCCAAAGATAATAGAAAGAATGCACAACCTACTACGAAATATGATATGTACATGTGAATTTTTCACCGAAATATGGAAAAATATAGAAGATGCACCAAACATGCAATGCATTGGAGGGAAGTAGGACATTGACTATGGAGTACCCAGTAGCTTCTCACAGTCCCAAGATCAGCTTGTAGCTGGCGTACCCTTGCACCAATTCACATGGCATGCCCACTCCCTCAACAAGCAGTTCCTCTAGCACTTTTAAGTTTTAACCATGATTCAAACACCTAACCCTTAAGGGATCCTGCATCTTAGGGAGGCTTTTGGGATCATTTTAGGCAGGGGTCCATTATACAGAGGATAAAAACCATTGTTCAGGTAAATAAGCTACTGACAGCAAATAGAGAAACATAAGTGAAATCATTGATAAGTGATAAGTTGCATGATTATTTTTCTCTTTCCTCTTAACATACCTCGTTAAATCATCCTACTTTTTCTCAAAGTTTGAACAACACATCTTTACTCATCCCACTCTCTCTAAATCCTTGGATATTCTCAATGCATTGAAAACATATACTTTGCATTACCAATACAATATTTCATTTGAGAGTAACTAATAAGGCCAATTTGGGTAAAATGTGTACAATTTTTTCTTGAAATCTTATAACGTCGTATATTTTGAGACAATTTTTTCTCTTTCTAAAACGTCACATATTTTGGGACAGAGGGAGTAGTGGTCTCTTGTAATACCCCCAAAATCGTAATAATATTATACTTTATGTAAAATTGAATATTTGTACTTGGGCTTTATTAGTTTAGTCATCTCTGGCCCGGTATTGTATTGGGTTGGCCCAAATTGAAAATACCTTATTATTGGGCCTCTTTAGAAATTTTAAGTATGCCCATTTAGATTTAGTACACAATTGGATTAGGTTTAAACCCAATTAATGGTCAGTTATTAGAAATAATAATAATAATAATAATACTAATAATAATAATAATAATAATAATAATTAATAATAAAAGTACTCGATCGTCAGCCGCCTTAATCGATCGTCAGCCGCCTATGATCGGGAAGAGAAAGAGGCGAATAAATGGGGTAAGAATGCATTCAAACAGAGGAATGCAATCGATCTGTTATAATAGGAGGCAGAATCTATTGATGAATTCACAAGAGATTAGAAACATTGAGTGGGAAGAGAAATCTAGAGAGAGAGAGGAAGCAAAATAGAAGAAGGACCTCTTGTTGCTGCCCGAGATCGAAGACGGTAGAGGTAAATTTTCCTTTCTTTCTTCAACTTCTTTAGTTCTTCACTTCAGTAATAGGATTGTTCGGACAAAGACTCAGATTACTTGTTAGAGGATTTGGAGAAGAACTCAAAATTTTGCTATGAATAGAAAAACTAGAATCAATGTCTATGGGTATTTCGGGTGAGAAATTACTGGAAAAGTAGTTAATAAAAGAAATTTT
This sequence comes from Codonopsis lanceolata, assembly GCA_013146195.2. Lineage (NCBI taxonomy): Eukaryota > Viridiplantae > Streptophyta > Magnoliopsida > Asterales > Campanulaceae > Codonopsis > Codonopsis lanceolata. Next base: position 152,603,900 of record CM028378.1, on the reverse strand, counting down.
GGAAAGCATTGGTAATTGTTCTGGCGTGTTCAGTGAAAGGGGAAGAAGTAAAAATTTGATTATTGGATGCTGGAAGGATTAAGGGTGAAAAGCATATAAATAGGATCGAGAAACAATGGCAGCACACTAGATTTACTGGGTTGAAAAGATGATTGAATTTTGATGTGTGTGTGTGCTGAGTAAAAGAGAAACTTTCAATTGAATAATTATGGAGCTTTTATGTTGTTTATAAATTCTTATTGGTTGGGCAAGAATGGAGCAAAGTACTGGAAGGTAGGTATGTGTTTGACTTTTAATTAAATAAATTAATGAACTTTTATTTTGTTTATAATTTCTTATTGGTTGGGTAGTTTATAAAGGAAATAATGGAGAAAAGCATGGAAGGTAGGTACGTATTGGACTTCCGAAAATTGTTATAAAAGTGGGTGATATACTGTAACAATTACTTAGGTATTTAGGATTAGTTTCCTAATTCAACAATAAATTAAAGTGTATATTAAAATAGTGTATCATAAAGTAACACTATGAAAACTATTTTCTTAGAATAATTTTAATAACCGGTAACTTTTAAAGTAATTTAGATTGGCTAAATTGTTACAGAATAAATATCTAGTAATTTGATTTATGTCTTGAATTTTAGATTTGGACAAGAAGAGTAACCTTTAGTTGCGTTTCGGTGGACCTAAAATTCGTGGGCTTATTATTCAGGTAAGGGATTATACCTCTTGTAGTCTCTATTTTTGTTTATCCTCCGTTAGACTTCCAATTTATTTATTGACATCGATATTCTTTTGAAACGTACGCCGACTTGGGTCGGTAATTGATTTGAATTCCGTCGATTTCACTTCTTTGAAAATCATAAATTGATTCACGTTTGACTTCATTTAATTTATTGAATTTCATGTTAGTTATTCTTCATACATGAGATATATGATTGTTGCGATGCAAAATATTGTGATGCATAATTTTTGTGATGCATGACTCTTGTAGCAAAATTTGACTATCGTTTCCTTGAAACTCTACCATGATCATTTAAATGATTTTTATGACTATCGAATGCCACATGAAATGTGAGCATAATTATTGAATGATCGAACTTATCGAATACCACCTAGCTAGTGGTATATGGTTATCCGGATATACCAAATATGATCAAATTATCGATACTCTTCGGAGTAATTATTGATCTGCTTATCGATACTCTTCGGAGTAAATATTTAAAAATTGTTTTATGATCATGGGATTCTGTGAGTAATTTACTGTCTCCAATCGGTATGGGACGGTTGGTGACGGTCGATCACTCGAGTCGTTTTGTTGTTGAATTATTTTGACTTCCTTTTTATTTTGAATTGAAAAATTGATAAATTGCTTCCGCTTATCGATACTTAAATTGTAAACTTTGAATATTGAAATTTATTCTTCTTTGATTTATTCTGGTCAACTCCTCCTTAGTAACCGGAGGGGTTGTATATGATCTTGCTGAGCATTGTTCGCTCACCCTTTCTTTTTCAAATTCTCCTTCTTCAGGTAATGAGTAGGAATCATGAGAAGACTTAACTCGGACAAACCATGAAGACGGTTCCGAGAGATTTTGGATCTAGACATTATTTCAATAAAGGATGATTTATTAGGAATGATTTTGATTTTTATTTAGCATCAAGTTTGTAGTAAAGTTTATTGGGTTATTTGACTTTATTTGAAGATGATTTAAGGTTTATTTATTTTGGGTTTGGAATATTTAAGACTTTAAGAGGTTATTGTAAGTGACGTGGTCAAATTGTGGGACCGCGGTGTCGGTACCAAGTTTGGGGCGTTACAGAATGGTATCAGAGCTTAGGCTTCAGATCCGATAAGCCTTGGGTTTAGAATTTGTTGGAAATAAGAAATGATGGTATGTTAGGGTTATGATTTTTATTATTGGTTACGTTGTACTACTAAGTTTATGATCATAGCATTATGTTTATGGCTTTATTGCATTTTGATTTGGGCCAATACGTTATTGATTTTCTGTGGGGATGACGCACACTAAGAAACTTCTAGGAAATCTTTACTTGGGCTTAAGTTATGTTTGGGTAATGAAATTACTCTTAACTACGTTTTCAACTTAAGAAGTGATTTTAGAATAAAGTTCATGATTACTCTTGTAGAAATTAGTATTGTTACTTCATTAGAACTTATGACATTGTTGAAAACTTGGGGATTCATTATGATTTTACTTTAAGGATGGCAAGATTAGTGACGCTAGCCATAAAGACATATAAGCCACCATCCTTTTATGAGACAAGGGAAAGATTGGGCTTTTGTTTTAAATTTTAAGATCAATGAAGTTAGTGATACAACTCGGAGAAAATTTTCTTTTCTTGTACATGTGCCTCTTTGGCCTTGATTTGACTTAGTGTTTCGTACTTGTGAACGGATGCTTGGTTTGGAACCTACAGATAGGAGTATTAAATACCTCTAGAGTATATACAAGTACCAACAAACAGGTCATAAGACTTAATATGCCTTAGATAAAAATTAAGAATTTTTGTACGAAGTTCATTTAGTCGTTAAGATTCACTTTAGAATCTAAATTTTCGCATGTGACATCTCGCTATGCTTATGACAATGATAGATGGCTAGAGGAGGACGAAGTGGAACACGGGGTGGTGTGCGAGGTCGTGGTCGTGGACGTGGACGAGGTGGCCGAGGTAGGGGAATCACTGAAGACTCTGCCTCAGGAATCGCAGATAATCCCATTGGGCCACAACCAGGCGTAAACATGAATGGTCCTGCTCCTGTAGACCCAACACTGGTGACCCTTATCCAAGGCCTTACACAAGCTATTACGGCAAGCATTGGTCAAGCGAATGCAGCACCTGCAATTGCGGCTGCAGCTGCAGCAGCTGCAGCGGCTACTGCTGCTGCACCACCACCACCACCACCAGCTCAACCAACCACTAGGGAACTACTGGAAAGCTTCCATAGGATGAAACCCAAGACCTTCTCTGGCAAGCCAGGCGTCGAGGAACCAGGGGAATGGTTAGAAAACATGGAGAAGATTTTTGGAACCATGGCATGCACCGATGAACAGAAAGTAAACTTTGCCACATTTGTCTTGGAAGGGGAGGCTAATCAATGGTGGAAATCGGAGAAGAGGACGGCTGAAGCAAATGGAGTAGAAGCTTTTAGCTGGGAGATGTTCCGTGAAGCCTTCAACAATAAGTATTTTCCCCCAAGTATGCAAGAAAGGAAGATGGTTGAATTTCTTTACCTCGAACAGGGAAAAATGACCGTCGATGAGTATGATGCGAAGTTCACAGAGTTGTCAAAGTATGCCCCAGAACTCATTCGAAATGAAGGCCATAAAGCTAGGAAGTTTGAAAGGGGCCTTAACGATCAGATTAGCTATAGATTATTGCCTTTGAAACTACCAACTTATGCTGAAGTTTTAGACCGAGCTCGTATGATCGAACTAAATTCTGTTGAATACCGAAGAAAGAGGGATGATAAGAAGAGGAGTGTTGAAGACAACATAGAACGATATAGGGGTCAATATAGTAGTCGCGATGAGGCTGGAGATAGAAATAAGAGAATGAGCATGGACGACAATCACAACAAGAGTACAACTCAAGCCAAAAAATGAAAGTTGGAATCAGAACGATAACCCCGTATGTGGTCGTTGTGGAAATAAGCATGCAACAGAAACTTGTTATCGGATAATCGGAGCTTGCTTTAATTGTGGCAAGGTGGGACATAGAATTAGGGATTGTCCGAAACCACTAAAGAGAAATTACATGTCAGGTACAGAAATGGAAGAAAAGGCGAAATCTAAGAATCAAGGGAGAGTTTTCGCAATGACAGTTGAAGATGCGCTAGCAGCCAATGACATTATGACTGGTAAGGTCAACTATAATTGCATTACTGTACGCTTTGGTTCTTCAAGGTGACATGCATTTTGTTATATTTTTCATATCTACCTAGTTTGAAATGGGCACCTCACAACTAAATTATCGATAGTATCTCGACCCCTTTTGGCTAGTAGATGCGTCAAGTTTAGAGGACTAAACTTATTTTAAGGGGGTGAGAGTGTAATACCCCCAAAATCGTAATAATATTATACTTTATGTAAAATTGAATATTTGTACTTGGGCTTTATTAGTTTAGTCATCTCTGGCCCGGTATTGTATTGGGTTGGCCCAAATTGAAAATACCTTATTATTGGGCCTCTTTAGAAATTTTAAGTATGCCCATTTAGATTTAGTACACAATTGGATTAGGTTTAAACCCAATTAATGGTCAGTTATTAGAAATAATAATAATAATAATAATACTAATAATAATAATAATAATAATAATAATTAATAATAAAAGTACTCGATCGTCAGCCGCCTTAATCGATCGTCAGCCGCCTATGATCGGGAAGAGAAAGAGGCGAATAAATGGGGTAAGAATGCATTCAAACAGAGGAATGCAATCGATCTGTTATAATAGGAGGCAGAATCTATTGATGAATTCACAAGAGATTAGAAACATTGAGTGGGAAGAGAAATCTAGAGAGAGAGAAAGCAAAATAGAAGAAGGACCTCTTGTTCTTTAGAGATCGAAGACGGTAGAGGTAAATTTTCCTTTCTTTCTTCAACTTCTTTAGTTCTTCACTTCAGTAATAGGATTGTTCGGACAAAGACTCAGATTACTTGTTAGAGGATTTGGAGAAGAACTCAAAATTTTGCTATGAATAGAAAAACTAGAATCAATGTCTATGGGTATTTCGGGTGAGAAATTACTGGAAAAGTAGTTAATAAAAGAAATTTTGGAAAGCATTGGTAATTGTTCTGGCGTGTTCAGTGAAAGGGGAAGAAGTAAAATTTGATTATTGGATGCTGGAAGGATTAAGGGTGAAAAGCATATAAATAGGATCGAGAAACAATGGCAGCACACTAGATTTACTGGGTTGAAAAGATGATTGAATTTTGATGTGTGTGTGTGCTGAGTAAAAGAGAAACTTTCAATTGAATAATTATGGAGCTTTTATGTTGTTTATAAATTCTTATTGGTTGGGCAAGAATGGAGCAAAGTACTGGAAGGTAGGTATGTGTTTGACTTTCAATTAAATAAATTAATGAACTTTTATTTTGTTTATAATTTCTTATTGGTTGGGTAGTTTATAAAGGAAATAATGGAGAAAAGCATGGAAGGTAGGTACGTATTGGACTTCCGAAAATTGTTATAAAAGTGGGTGATATACTGTAACAATTACTTAGGTATTTAGGATTAGTTTCCTAATTCAACAATAAATTAAAGTATATATTAAAATAGTGTATCATAAAATAACACTATGAAAACTATTTTCTTAGAATAATTTTAATAACCGGTAACTTTTAAATTAATTTAGATTGGCTAAATTGTTATAGTATAAATATTTAGTAATTTGATTTATGTCTTGAATTTTAGATTTGGACAAGAAGAGTAACCTTTAGTTGCGTTTCGGTGGACCTAAAATTCGTGGGCTTATTATTCAGGTAAGGGATTATACCTCTTGTAGTCTCTATTTTTGTTTATCCTCCGTTAGACTTCCAATTTATTTATTGACATCGATATTCTTTTGAAACGCACGACTTGGGTCGGTAATTGATTTGAATTCGTCCGATTTCACTTCTTTGAAAATCATAAATTGATTCACGTTTGACTTCATTTAATTTATTGAATTTCATGTTAGTTATTCTTCATACATGAGATATATGATTGTTGCGATGCAAAATATTGTGATGCATAATTTTTGTGATGCATGACTCTTGTAGCAAAATTTGACTATCGTTTCCTTGAAACTCTACCATGATCATTTAAATGATTTTTATGACTATCGAATGCCACATGAAATGTGAGCATAATTATTGAATGATCGAACTTATCGAATACCACCTAGCTAGTGGTATATGGTTATCCGGATATACCAAATATGATCGAATTATCGATACTCTTGAGTAATTATTGATCGCTTATCGATACTCTTCTGAGTAAATATTTAAAAAATTGTTTTATGATCATGGGATTACGTGAGTAATTTCTTGTCTCCAATCGGTATGGGGCGGTTGGTGACGATCGATCACTCAGTCGTTTGTTGTTGAATTATTTTGACTTCCTTTTTATTTTGAATTGAAAAATTGATAAATTGCTTCCGCTTTATCGATACTTAAATTGTAAACTTTGAATATTGAAATTTATTCTTCTTTGATTTATTACGGTCAACTCCTCCTTAGTAGCAGGAGGGGTTGTATATGATCTTCTTGAGCGTTGTTCGCTCACCCTTTTCTTTTCAAATTCTCCTTCTTGGGTAATGAGTAGGAATCATGAGAAGACTTAACTTTCGGACAAACCATGAAGACGCGGTTCAGAGATTTTGGATCTAGACATTATTTCAATAAAGGATGATTTATTAGGAATGATTTTGATTTTTATTTAGCATCAAGTTTGTAGTAAAGTTTATTGGGTTATTTGACTTTATTTGAAGATGATTTAAGGTTTATTTATTTTGGGTTTGGAATATTTAAGACTTTAAGAGGTTATTGTAAGTGACGTGAGTGTCGATAAGTTTGGGCGTTACATCTCTGGTCTCTACGTATTCTAAACATTAATGCTTCTAGTTAAGTATGCAAGAGTTTCATGCCATCCACACTACCATAGTATGAAATTAACAATAAATGAGAATCAAATGAGTATTTAGATCTTAAAATGGGCAGTCAGAGCACTTCTCATTTGGAAGCAAACTCATCCTACATTTCATGAGTGATGACAAAAGAGTATTAGCCCTTGTTCTCATATATGGCTAGTTTTGTGCTTGGTGGCTTTTTTTTTCTTGATGATTTTTCTATCTCATTTTCTTGCTTGATTCAATCATTACAAAAACTGTGAGCCACGAAACAATGCATCTACGCATACACCACCTTAGATAGTGAAATTAATAGGAACTTCTTTAATTCCTTAAAGTTATGATATTTTCGGGATTGATCCCAAAAATGAAACATAAAAAAAAAAAAAAGGTCTAAAATGGAACACAGAATGATTAAGCATAAACAGAGACGAAGAAAACCCAGTATAGCAATTAGGAAAGATAACCCCACCCTACCCCACAATATAATAAGAAATTTTTATTTAATTTAACAGATAGTACTGTGTTCGATGACTTACCATGGGTGGTGACCAATTTATGGTAGAAAGGCAAGACTCGAGGTACGACGTCGTCGGAGAGACTGATGGGTTTAGATTTGGCTTCCTTGACCATCACTGCCAGCTCTTTCATATCTCCAAACAATAGGTTGTAGGCGTTACCGTTGAAACCTTGCCGTCGAAGTTGATTTTCGAGCTTCATCGGCCTCAACCACACCCAATTCAGTACTCTCCATCCCAATATTACGACCGCTGCTACGACGACTGCAAAAATCACCGCACAAGTCGTGGACATCCCACCTTACACAGAAAGGGGAGAGAGAGAGAGAGAGAGAGAGGCTAGTTTGAGTATGTAAAGTCTAAACTACAGAAAAGGAGGACTCAATTTTGTGGGCGAGGTGCGGCTTTATAATCCACGCACCTGTTAATAATTGGGATATGGTAATAATGGTATGTGCATCAGCCAGTCAGCCACCACTCTCTCTCTCTCTCTCTCTCTCTCTCTCTCTCAACAGGAACGAAAAAAAAAAATATCATTTTGACCATTGTACAAATTGAGGAATAAAAAAAAAAAAAAGGAATATCACCTTTTTGACCACTATACAAATTGAGGAAATCTAATTTGACCAACGACATTTCATAACGATCAAATTAATCAATCAACTTTTAATTTGGTTATAATGTTGTCCTCGACGTTTCATAACGAACAAATTAACCAACCAACTTCTGTTAATATCAGGGCAAGAAATTATCATAGAAAGAAGATATTAACAGAAGTTGATTGGTTAATTTGATCTTTATGAAACGGCGAGGACGACATTGCAACCAAATTAAAAGTTGGGTGGCTTTGGTCGCATGAACGTCGTTGGTCAAATCGATTTCAATTTATTTATACGATGGTCAAAAAAATGATATTTCCAAAAAAAAAAAAAAGAAGAAGAAGGTAGCATGAAAATGGGGAATACCACCTTTTCGACCACCGTACAAATTATAGAAATCCAATTTGACCAACAACATTTCATAACGATCAAATTAACCAACCAACTTTTAATGTAGTTGCAATGTCGTCCTCTCCGTTTCATAAAGACTAAATTAACCAACCAACTTCTGTCAATATCTTCCTTCTATGACAATTTTTTGCCAGATATTGACAAAAGTTGGTATTTGGTCATTTCGTTATGAAATGACTTGCAACCAAATTAAAAGTTGATTGGTTAATTTGGTCGTTATAAAACGTCATTGGTCAAATTGGATTTCTCCAATTTGTACGGTGGTCAAAAATATGGTATTCCCCATGAAAATGTCTAATATATTCTTGATGAATATTTTAAAAAATTTAGCGGGTAGTTTTTAGAGAAAATCAATGAAAATGTCTAATAAACCATTCTTTTAAATGACTTAATGAGTATTTTAAAGAAAAATTATGGGTCAATCTCATTTTAAAAGTTTTCAATTGTTTTACACCTTTATATTTTTTGATAAACGAAAAAGATATTTTATGCATCGCGCTGCATAAAATCATGCATCACGATCGGGCCCGATTTTGGCAGAGTTCAGAATGATCGACTAAACATGGCCCCCAATGTAAGAAAGCTCAATTTTATATATGTGTATGCTAGTTTTATTTAGATATATTATAAATAAGGGTAAAATTTTGACCGGTTTTTTTTCAAAGTTTGTAACCTCAAAAGTTCACATTTTTTATCGTAAAAGACCACTTTTTCGAAATATTGTTCCGAAAATGTCATCGTTACCTTTAACAACTATGACAAACACATTGAATTCGAAAATCACAAATGTTACGCAAAAAAATGGGGATCGACCTTCTTGGTCAGGTCGAGAGGGTAGCATCCCTTCGTGGGGGTTCGGGGACAAAGCCCCCGAAAGGAAACAATTTATTTGATTTATAAAATACGAAACTGTAATGGATCTGTGCTGAGTTGAGATTTTTGAGTAGAGACGAAAGTGGAGGAAGAGGAGGAAAAAAAAGACTTACGACGGAGTAAATGGAAGAAGAAGGTAGAAAACGCGGTCTGGTTCTTTACGATTTTATATTGTAGTGCAAAAATATCAGATTAATGTATCGCATTGCAACATTGATGGTTCTCAATTAAAACATTGATGTATTGCGCTTCAAATATTGATGTATCGTGGTGCAAAAATAGACTAGACAATTAAACTGATGAATCACAGTTCAAACATTGATGTATCGTTGTGCAAAAATAGATTATGCAATTAAACTCATGAATCGCTGTGCAAAATTAATGCAATAAAATTGATGCATCGCAATTCAATAATCAATACACCTAATCAAACTAATGAATCATAGTTCAAACATTGATGTATCGGGATATAAAAATAGACTACACAATTAAACAGATGCATCATGGTACAAATATTAATGCAATAAAATTGATGCACTGATGAATCGTGGTTCAAACATTGATGTATTGCGGTGCAAAAATAGACTAAACAATTAAACTAATGAATCGGGGTGCAAATATATATTAATGCAACAAAATTGATGCACCGCGATTCAACACGCGTCATGCTTATTAAAGGTATCATAGTCTTTTTGCCCCCAAAAATATTCTTTTCCAATTAAAAAAACACGGTACTGAAGCGAATAAATATTGTAACATTAATAAACAAATTATCTTCTAGCTCAATGAGTTGGGTAATTGTGTAAAGGGTTAGTGAAACAGATGTCCTAGGTTCAATTCAAGCCCTTGCTCCCCCATTTTTGTAATTTTTTTTATTTATTTTGGTTCTACGGTCAATTATTAATTTTTTTATATACATATTATATCACATACTCCCCCAATTTAGTTAAATAGCCTCCTATACTATTTTGAGATGTTTTATGTAAATAATTAATTTTTAAAAAATATACTTATAATTTTCACAATCTTTTATCTTTATCCTTCACTTGTATTGTAATTATAATGGTTGTGGTTACGTATTTTTTATTTATTACCAACTTCAAAACTACTTATATATATTTTTATTACTCAGGAACCTGATAAATAAAGAGTTACTATATAAAGATAAAGATTTTGTATTCGGTTCCAATAGAGTTATTCAACCTTAATTTTATTTTGCGTTCACTAAATTTACTTATAAAAAAACGTTAGTTAACCATCAATTTTATTTATCTAGGTCAAAAAAATAACAATTGATTGGGTATATAGTATCAATATTTCAAGAAAAAAAAATCTTATTGTTATGTTACTATCATTTTTATTATTTATGTTTATTTAATTTTTTGCTTTGTCAGTTGATTGTTTTTTAACTTGAATTTATAGTGCACAATATATGTTACCAAAAAAAATATTCATCCAGAAGTCAAAACATAAATAAAAGAAAAAAAATTGATTAAGGATATCATTTGTATTGCAAATTATTTTAACGAATGAAGAATAATAGTTTTCAATAATTATTTAATATTTATTTTCTTATATGTTTGGGTATTATCCATTTTCAATACTTTAAATGATGAAAAGTCAAATAAATTGTTTGTCTAAAATTTTTATGTTTATATATTTTTAAGGGCCCCTTATTTTCTTTTTCGATCTGGACCCCTAAAAGTTCAGAACCGGCCCTCATCACGATGCATCATTTGTATATCATGAATCACGATGCATGAAAATACCTTATTTTGGGCATCACAATGCATGATTTTGTACATCCCAATACATAAAATGTATTTTTCCAATTATGAAAAAAAAAGGGTGTAAAACAGTTGAAAATTATTCAAAAGGGACCAACCCAAATTTCTTCATAATTTAAATGACTAACTTAGTAGTTTAAACTACTCATATATAAAGACAAATGTTTAAATAATTTAAACGACCTAATGAGTAGTTTAAACGACCTAACGAGTAGACTACTTATATATAAAGACAAATGTTTAAATAATTTAAACGACCTAATGAGTAGTTTAAACGACCTAACGAGTAGAATTTAAACGATCCTAGTGATTAATTTAAACTACCTATTAAGTAATTTAATTTAGACTACCTAGTGAGTGGTTTAAATGACCAAGTAAGTAATTTAAGGGTAACATGGTAACTTGTGCGATTCTAACACAATCTGATCATTTAGCACGGTTCTTTTTTAATTTCTTCCCACTAGATTAGTAAGATATTGACCCATGTGCGCTACTTGTTGGATGCTTTTTTCTAAATAATTGCTCTGTTTAGCTAGATAATCAGATGAAGAAAAAAATTAATTGATTATATTATAAATATTAATATAAAAATATAATATTTTTAAAAAATCATTATTTATGCGGTCATAATTAAATTTAAAGGAAAGATTAGGGTAAAAGTTTTTATTTTTAAGTTTGGAAATATGACAAAAAAAATTAAAATGGATAAAAAAAAAAAGCAAGTAATACAATTCTATAAGAACGAAAAGAGTACAAATTAATGGTACATAATATAGTGACACCTTAAAATTAAGAATTAAATTTTCATCAACTTTTTTTACATAAGTGACCTTTGGATTATAACACGAGACCAACCAAAATTTAAAAAAATCAAGAAAAAAATTGTGATTGATTGTCACTTGTCATGATTCAAAGGCCGAGTGTAAAAAAGATTTTACACTATCAGTGGATGAAATTTTACTCTAAAATTCATGGTATACAATATAGTGATTAGTGGCTTCTTTTTAAGGTTTAAAACTTTTCTTTCTAATACTTAAAAAAATAAAAATAAAACAGAAATGGTGAAAAATTGCCATAAAATAGGAAAATGAATTATACTCATAAATCATGTGATTAAATCATCAAATAAAACATATCTAGAATTTCAATTTGATACAAAGTTCGATTTCGAACATACTCAGATTTTAATCGATTTGACCGGGTAAACGATAATTACTTCTGGAAGAGGGGTGTGGGTCCCAATGAGCACAATAATAAGCTAGAAGGGGGGTTGAATAGCTTATTAGACACTTAAAAACTTTTAAGTAAATTCCTTGAAAGTTACTTGCAATCTATAGAAAAGAATCAAGTAGCGGAAGACCTTCAAGAAGATTGTTCCAGGTCTGCCGATAAGGACTACCGGTAGACCTTTGACAGTTTACTTAAGTTCTGCTGTAAATGGATAAATACAAACAATGAAACTAAACAGTTCAAGTATCAGACAAACAGAAAGAAATGACACAAGTATTTTGGGATGGTTCACACTATAATGAGTGCTACGTCCACCACCAAGGCAGTCAACCTTGGATTTAAATTGTGCACTATGTTTTCCACTTAGATCAATTACAAAGAATATCCCTAATGGATCGTGTACAAAATATTGACTTGTGTTTGGGGTCTAGGGAATTAAATATCTGTAAAAACAGGATATTTAATTCGTGCAGAAGTATAGTTAATGGAAGTTAACAACAAGAAGATTAAAGCAATAAGTGTTGATGAGCAGCTTCTTGTTGTTGACGAGGACTTCTAGATCTGTTAAGGATCTATTGAATGCACTGAGCTGAAGGACTTGGAGTTATGAAGTTTTAGAGCAATCCTTTAAGTGTTCGATTGATTCTGTACAGTTGTCTCTCTGTTCCAGTCTTCAATGGCAGTATTTATAGCAGGTGCACTTCAAAAGATCCGTTGGAGAAGACGAAGACTTCAACAGCTCTTTTCATCAATGCATTAAATGCATGGGGCTGTCAGTCAAGGATTTTCGTCTTCACAGATATCTAGAGCAGGTAATGATTTCTGAGATCTTCAAAAAGGTGGGCGATTTGGTGTCAGATCTGAGAGTTGTAGCAGTAGGGGACGGCGCTTTTCCTGCTTTCACTGTTCAGGACGAAAAGTCTTCCTGCTTTTCGGAAAGTTGCTTTCGGCGGCTTGACATGTCAGAGAATGTCTTGGATTAATTCAAATAACATATTGGAATAAGTTTGAATTAATCCAATAAATCTTTGCTGGATAGGACACGTCGTACAAGAGTAGGTGGACACGAGGTCTACCGATCTTAAGCTTTGAGCGAGTCTTAGGTGAAGTTGTGAAGAGGTCTTCATTGAACACGAAAAAGTCCTATAAAAACTATACAAGGCAAAGTTCTATACAGGTTGCCACGCTAATCGTCTGACCGATTAGCCACTGAAGTATAAAACTAATGTAATGTATTGAGCAGATATAAATCTAACATAAGAATCAACAATCTCCTCCTATTTATATCTGGTCATCATTACTACAAATGAGGGTTTTAAAATAGACTTTTTGATAGATAATAACATGTCTGAGAAATTTTATATATTAAGTAACGGCAGACATGCCTCTATTAAACAGAATAACACCTCAAATGTAAGGGGCTAATCTAAGTGCATACAAGAATAAGAAAATCATAGAACAGCACACAGATTAGCAACAGTTCAAATAAATTTAAACTGATTGTTTAAATTCTAATCAGATAAATAAATAAAGCAACAAGAATTTAAACAATATAATTTTTGTAAAAGCAAGTAATCATCTGTATTTATAAACAAGATGTTTACATTCAACAGAGTTTTCAAAAATAAGATAAATACAAAGGAAAGGGAAGAAAAGATACAAAAACTACCAAGGTCTTTTCCCTTTGCCTTTGTCTGCAGCCTCCTTTTCTCTTCTTTCTCGCTCGAGCTCTTCCAATCTGCGTTGGTATTCGTCATCTGCATCAGTCGGAGTGCGGTGGAGCGAGCGGTAGTCGGTTCTTCACGAAGGCGGTTGTTCTCTTCCATCGGCATTACGTTGATAGACCTCATTTGCTTCTCCTCGTGATGGCGGATCACGATCACGGTTAGCATTCATGGCGTTGTGAGCGAGTTGCGGCGAGGTTGTTGAGCTCTAGAAGAGGAGGGCGGCCAGTGGCCGAGATGGAGAGTGATGGCATGGAATAGCTCGTAGAAAATGGAGGACACGATACGGACACCTTCGTCTCGTTGAGCTTCTATGTTGATCTTGACATCGGTGAAGTCGTGCCGCATCTGCCCAAATCGAGTCCATACATCCTCTTGAAACTGTCGAAGAGTAGCGGCAGTCCGGTCGTTGGCCTTGGATGCAGCAGTGGCTATTTCGGCGGTAGCGGTAGAGATATGCTTCGCTAGCCTACGGTAGATGGCATCAGTAGGGACAAAATTTCATCATTGGCAGGCGGATGAGAACTAGTAGCTTGGCCAATGTGAATGGTGCCGGCAGAGGTAGAGTCTGCAGGCCGTATGGTCTGTTGGAGAGGAGGAGTGATGGAGGCGGAAGAGGATGAGTCTTGGGTAGGTATGGTGTTGGTGGAGGAGGATATGGTTATAGGGGGAGGTGGAGGAGGGGTTGGTGGGGAATCAATCTCAATGTCAGTGTCAGAATTGTCACTGACATGGGATGATTAGGAAAGGGGTCGGTAGAGAACCAGAAGGAAGGGGCAGGGTAGAAGAGGGATTTTGGTTTTTGAAGGGAAGGTTGAGAAGGTTGAGGAGGTTGATGGGTAGGGGAATAGATGCGCTCTTGAAAGCTCGAAGAGGAACCTGGCAGCAGCAGAGTCTAAGGGCTGGGTGGGAGGGATTGGTATTGGCTGTGGTGTGGTTGATGAAGATGGTTGGGATTTGGGAGGTGAGGAAGGTGTAGATGGGTCAGGTGAGTAGTTGAAGGGTGAAGGAGGAGGAGGAGTTGGGGTTCTGGCTGGCTCCTCCTGAGGGATAGACTCCTCCGGAGGTGGTGAATTCCTCTGAGTAGATGACTCAGGAGGAATAGATGAAGGGTTGACAGGTAAGGTTTGGGCGTCGGTAGTTGGTTGGGCGTCGGTAGATGGTATAGATGAAGGGTTGACAGTTGAGGGTTGGGCGTCGGTAGAGGTAGTTGGTTGGCTGGCGGTAGAAGGTTTGGGACCGGTAGCTCTCCTTTTCTTCCTCAGCGGCTGAATAGGAGACTCAGCTGCTTCATCGGTAGAGGTTGGAGGGACTGCTGGTGGCTGGTCTTCAAAGGTTTCTGAAGTCTCCTTCGTTTTGGTTTGGGAGTGGGTGCGGGAGATTGGTGAGGGTGGTTGGCTGGATTGGGTAAGTGGCTGAGAGGATGGCTTGGCTTGGGTAGATGGAGGAGAAGAATGGCTGGATTGGCCTGGTGCCTTCTTCTTTTGGCCTTCCTTCATCTCTCTCCTTATCCATTTGGCCTGCTCCTCTTCAGTTGGAGTTGCCTCTTAGGCCTTGTCTTCTTTGCTTTGCCCTTGGCTGCCATCTTGGTCGTAGCATTGCTCTGCCTCATCAGCCAAGTCTTTGGCCTTTTGATGGAGGGGCCGACCATTTGATCACCAAATTTTTCAGAAACCTTCTTGAATGGTCTGCTGGCAGCTTCATGTGCTTCCATGTTGAAGCGGGTGACCAAGATAGGCATGGGCTTGGCCACTTTTTCAAGGGTAACTGGCGGTAGACCCTTCTGCAGCCGTCGCTTGTTCTCGTATTCAGTATACTTCTTGAAAAAGGCTGTGAGTTGCTTCTCCTTGGCCACACAATCAATTCATCTTCCTTTAGGGAAGAGTTGACATTGCATCATCCCTTAAAAGGGCATTGATCGGCTGACGAAGGCGTTTGCAAGTGGGGTTGTTCTTTGCTTTCTCCACCTGCTTTAGCTCATCGAAGATGATGACCCCCAGTTGAGTTTGAGTTGAAGAAACGCCTTGGTTAATTTGATTTCTTTGGGCGTAAACATATCATGAGCTCCACTCTTGAATAGGAGCCCCTTGTCTATAAGATGGTGGTGCGATAGGCGTCAGAGGAGCAGATTTGAGCATTTTCCCTTGAGGCTCCATTAGGGTGTCTACTCCCCTCATGGCTTCCCAGGCATGCATAGCCTCAGCCATAGTTACTGCAAGAGCTCCTCCGTAATGTACGCCGATGATAGTGGAGATTGTCTTGGCGGTAATGGAGATGGGACGGCCTCGAATCCATCCTCGAAGAACAGTCTTGTTCATGAGCTCCATTCTTTGATAGAATTCTTACGCGGAAGATTGCTATAATTTATGTCGTTGAGGCGAGAAGAGGGTAGAATTCGAGGCGTCCATGTCCTCGCAAGCTTTGACGCCGGCAGCTATGGAGTTGATTGACAGAAGGTCAATGCACATTCCAGGAATGTATAGCTTAGGGTCCAGAGGTATTATAATGTCATGAGCGGCGGGAAAGGTGGGGAATCCCGGAATGTTGATGTCCAAACTGGGAGGAATCTCGGTTTCCGGATTCAAACTCTTTCCGCTGTCGCGCTTTGATTTTGAAGTTCTTGCCTGAAAGAAAAGCAAAATAAAAATTAGGGCTTTTCATCTAGACAACTAAACAAGTAGGAATTTCAAAGTTTTCTAAAATAATTGAAATTTTCGAAGCGAAAACTTGAAACCCTAGAATGTTTAGAGTAACCACACTCGAGAAAAGTATAACAGAAGTTTTCATAAGAATAAACGATGAATATACAAAAACGACTGTTAGTATTCAAGTTTGTAAGAACAACAATGGCGAATCATTGTATAAACTCGAAAAATGACCGTTTGAATTCCAAAACAATTTTAGATTATGAAAGTGAAATGCAGAACAGTACATAGTAAGTTTCTAGTAGAGTAGAGAGGAGCGTACCATTGTTGATGAAGAGAAGAAGAAACAAGAAGGATTTGAATTTGCAGAAAGTAGTTACTCGAGAGAGAGAGAGAGAGAGTAGAAAGAGAAATATTTCTGTCAAAGGGTTTCGTAAAGTTTGCAAATGACGGTTCAAGGACTATTTAAAGGCGAGAAAATTTTAGTTGAAAAAGCGGAAACTTAAGATATTTTCTTAAGTACCAAATTTCATCCTTGACCCCCGTTTTTGCTTTAGAAACCACTTTAGCAAAAAAAATAGACTAAGTGAGAGTACTAACCTTTAAGTCTTCGGTAAAGGAGAACTTCGTCTTCAGATTAGTCTAAAAGCGAGTCTACTGGTATGAAGGAAACATTAACAAAATATTAAAATTAAGCGATAGGATCAATCATACCAAGATTTCTCCTTAAATAAGCAAACTGGTGGCATCCGGTGGTTTTGTGAGAATGTACGCCAATTGATGCTCGGTTGGAACATATTCCAAGCGATGTTACCTTTTCCACATGATCTTTGAGGAAGTGATAACGAATATCAATGTGCTTTGTCTTGGAGTGCATCACTTTGGATTTTTAGAGGCGAAATAGGCGATGTGTTGTCACACATGATTGGGCGGTTGCGGTCTTGATGTTGTAGTCCACTAGTTGTTGCTTCATCCATAGGAGTTGAGAGCAACATTTGCTTGCGACAATGTATTAAACTTACGTGGTTGAGTTTGCAACGATCCTTGTTTCTTGCAAGACCATGAGACAAGTCTATTTCAAGAAATTGACAAGTCCCATTGGTGCTTCTTACGCTCACTTTGCGGTGCATAATCTGCATCTGAGTATCCAACTAGATTGAAGTTGTTGGATTTGGGATACCAGATGCCTAGATTTGTTGTTTTTGAGACATATCTTATGATACGTTTGGCAGCAAGCAAATGTGACTCTTTTGGATCTGCTGAAATCTAGCACAAACACAAGCGACAAACATAATGTCGGGTCTACTAGCGATAAGGTAAAGAAGTGAACCTATGATTCCTCGGTACTTGGTCATGTTCTCTTGCTTTCCCTTCTCATCTTTGTCAAGATGGCGGTCGGTAGACATTGGAGTTTCAAATCCTTTGGTGAATCAAGACCAAACTTCTTGATTAGTTCCTTTGCATATTTGGTTTGGTGATGAAGATTCCGTCGAAGTGCATTGTATCTGTAGTCTAGAAAATAGGTAAGTTCACCCATCATGCTCATCTCGAACTTGCTTTGCATCGACTTCTCGAATCTTTTGCACGGGCTTTGGTTAGTTGATCCAAAGATGATGTAGATCCACATAGATTTGTACGAGAAGAGAATGGCCTTTGTGCTTGAGGATGAATAAAGTAGTGTCTATTCTTCCTCTCACGAATCCTTGTTCAATTAAGAACTTGGATAGAGTTTCATACCAAGCTCTAGGAGCTTGCTTCGAGCAGTAGAGAGCTTTCTTGAGTCGGTAGGCGTGATCCGGTTTATGCGAGATAATAAATCACGGAGGCGTTCCACGTATACTGAGTTTCTTGAAGATCACCATTCGAAAAGGCACTCTTTACATCCATCGATACACTTTGAAGTCCATGAGCGAGGCATAAGCTAGAAAAAGTCGATTGCTTCTAGTCTAGCAACGAGGAGCAAAAGTTTCATCAAAGTCAATTCCTTCTTCTGTCGGTAGCCACTGCAACCAATCTAGCTTTATTTACGATGACATTTCCTTCTTCATCTCTTTTGTTTAGAAAACCCACTTGGTGCCGATATTTGGATGATCGGTCGGTCTTTGAACTAAGCTCCACACTTTACATCTTTCAAAGCTGGTTCGGCTCTTCTTGCATAGCTTCAATCCGGTTATGATCTTCGATAGCTTCATCAATCTTCTTTGGTTCGAGTTCGATACAAATGCATAAGCAAACATAGTTTCTTCTCGAACTTTATTTCTCGTCTGCGAACTCTGTGTTGAGATCACCAATGATTTGAGAAATGGGATGATCTCTTGCTTCAATAACGGTTGGAGGAAGATCACTTACGGTGGATTCTTCCCTTAAGAAGTCGGAGTAGGTTGAGAAGGAGATTCACCAAAATCTAGTTCGAGAAGAGATAGGATCTTCAAAACCTTCATTTTACGGTGAACAAGAAGGATGAGTGATCGTAAAGGTGCTTGGGGTAAAAGCAGAAGAGATGGGTTCGGGGTCAACAGAAGAGTTGTTATCGGTATCGGCGAGTTATCGTCTAGGTGAAGGGTTAAGCGGTACTTGAGGGTTCTGCGGTTGCCGTTTTCGATGAGGAGTGGAAGTAGATCTTGTGTTTGTACTGTCTCATCATTATCGGAATCATTAGCAACGTTCGAGCCTTTCTAGGCTCTAACAAGTCATATTCATCAAAAGAAACATGCACTGATTCTAAGATTTTTAAATTAGATTTCTTGAAAATGCGAAATGCTTTTGAATGTTTGGAATACCCAGAAAAATTCCTTAAATGCGATTTTGCATCAAATTTTCCTCTATATTCTTTTCCATTATAAAGAATAAAACATTCTGAGAAGATTTTAAGAAATCCTATGTTTGGGGATCTTCCTCTCCATATTTCATATGGAGTTTTATTATGAAACTTGTTTACCGAGGGATCTATTGCAGGGTAAAACATGCGGTGTTATTGGCTTGAAAATACTTCGGAAGTTTAGCTTACGCGGCATTGTTCTAGCTGCTTCAATCGGTGTTACGTTCTTCCGTTCGGCTACACCATTTTGTTGAGAATGCGGCGAGAGAAGTTGTGTCGATCCATGGTCATCGCGGTACTTTTCTACACCATTGTTTTTGAATTCGGTGCCATTGTCGATCTTATGTCACAAATGTCTTCAAGCTTTTGAGTTTGAAGTCTTACGAAAAGCGATGACTAGATCATACGTTTCATCTTTAGATGTCATAGTTTCAATCCAAGTGAATCTAGAGTAGTCATCAACTACTACAAGTGTGTACTTGTCTCGAAATCTTGGTGTTGTAATAGGTCCAAAGAGATCCATATGCGAGAAGTTGAAGAGGTGCGTTTGTTGATAAAACAGACTTTCTTTTGAAGGAAGACTTGGAAAGTTTTCCTAGTTGGCAAGCTTTACAACTTACGTCATGGTCGGCGGACACAGTAGGTAGACCTTTGACAAGCCCATTTTTGGAGAGCTTGGAGAGGTGCTTGAAGTTGAGGTGGTGAGGCAGCTTGTGCCATAGCCATTTGTTGTCACGAACATTGTTGGCTACTAGACACGGGTTTGAGAATCTCCCTAGAAGATTTAAGTCCACGACATAGGCGTTTCCTTGTCTATTGCCGGTCGGTATTGTAGAAGCGAGGATTCATTGTCTTTGATGAGGCATTGGTTGGAATTGAATTGGCATAGAAGTCCTTTGTCGCGAGAGGTGGGATATGCTCGGAAGATTGTGCTTTAAACCACTTACTAGAGAAACCTTGTTGATGGAGAGACTTCCTCTAGTAATTGAGCCATATCAATTGTCTTTCCTCTTGCATTATCTCAGAAAATAACGGTGGGTCCTTTTGCTTGACTATATACGTAAGAAGACTTACGTTCCCAGTCATGTGTCTTGAGCGACCCTTGTCTAGGTACCGGATGTCTTTGTTTTCGATTCTATAGCCATGAAGCATTCACGAAAAGAAGTTAAAGGCAAACAAGGTACCCTTTATTTTCTTTTGGGTCTAAGGATTAGCAACCTTTTGCAACCCATACACTTGACCTTGAGAGAACTAGGTCTCTCGGATCTTGGAGGTGAACCTTAGCGGGCATTACGGTGCCGGATGGCCTAAGCAATTGCAAGAATGACATAAATGGAAAGTCCATGAGAAGCTGTTAGTGTCTTCAAGCGAAGAGTGCTTATGATTATTCCTTTTCTTGACATCCATTTTGGTTCGGCTTGTTTGTTGATGGTAGACTTAATTGGTTTCTTTCGAATCATTCTAGGTAGGTTACCAACACTTAGCTTTAGCTTTTACGTTGATTACCTTTTCGGAAGGATTCGGTAGAATACCTTTAAGTTTACCTTCAACAGTAAAGAGCCTTACTGTTTCATAGACAAACTTGATAGTTACGGTGGGTAGAGGTTTAGTAGGTCTACCGCGGCGGACTTTGCCTTGGCATAGTTGTTGCAGACTTCACTTTCTCTACGTTACCTTATCGGGTTTCTCATTTGAGTTAGTCATTTTGGCTTTTCCTTTTTGAACTTTGGGGTAAGCGTAAGGAACACTTGAATAACCAAGGCCTTGTTTCCCTATATTTCCAAATGTCTGTTTAGAGAAAGATATATTATTAGCAGTCTCGGAGGATTCTCCTTTCTCTATGACTGAAGAGATTGTCGGAAGAGGCACATCTGAATATCCTATGCCAGTTTTATCATTGCTAGATTTTTGGCTTGTAAGGATTTCTTCGAATGCATCCTTGGAGCTATTCCAGGAGTCAATTGTCTTTTGCAAGGCAATTTTCTCTAGGTCAAGTCCTTTGATGTGCTCAGTCAGACAGTCAATTTTGTCATGAAGAAATTTGTTTTCTTCTTTCAGTTTGATACTCTCTTGTTGGCTATTGAGATTTTGAATCTCATTTGCCATCAAAGATTTCTCGTAAGTTTCTCACGAGTTCTTGGCCGGTTTAACATAGGCTACTCTAAAGGAATTAAATTCTTCAAGCATATCACGATTATCCTTGAGAAGTTCTTCCTTCTTGAAGCTATCCTTGTTGGTTTCATTTTTGTCCAAAGGACTGGGTGAAACTTTGACTTCATTTTCAGAGTCATAGGTAGGACTGAATCATGAGCTATTAAGCATATGTTAGCTTGCTCACAATCCTCTTCCTCCTCTTACGAATCGGTCTCAAACCATGTAGCAACTGTTTGTCTTCTATGTCTTGACCAACATACCCTTTTGTTTTTGAAATTTTCTAAAAGAGGGTTTTCGGTATGCTTCAAATTTTGGCTTAGGACATTTTGAGGCAAAATGACCAGGTTTCCTACAGTTATAACACACAAGCTCTTCCTTAGATGAGCTTTCACCATTCTTCCTAAAAGGTTGTTGGTGTGTGTTCTTTCTTCCATATTTTGCAAATTTTTGAAAACGTTTAACAAACATAGCAAATTGTTCATCAGATAAAAAATCATTTTCACCGGAAGAAGTAGAAGGTTTGTTTTCAACAATGATTTCTTCTTGGACCATGGTGGCAAAGACACGTTGACTGTTTGTCTTGCTCTAGAGCTTGATTAACTTCAAGTTCATAAACCTTTAAACTTGCGTAGAGACTACGAAGAGTCATCTCGTTTAAGTTCTTAGATTCTTTCATAGCCGTGGTCTTCACATGCCATAAGCTACCTAGAGAGCCTAGAAACCTCATGTTCATTTCCTTTTTGTCATACGTTTTACCTAGAGAAAAGCAACTATTAATTACCTCACTTAAGTGATCATATGCTTGTCTCAAGGTTTCCTTAGGATCCTTTTTGAAAGAATCAAACTGCTGGATGTATGTATATTTTTTGTTGTCTCTTGTGTCTTGGTCTCCTTCCAAGTATTCCACAAGAGCTTCTCACATCTCTTTGCGGTTGTACATCGAATCACTTCTGGTATGTGCTTGTGTCTAGAGAGTGGTGATTATGTTGATTGCTTTCTTTGTCAAGTTCTACCGACTTTCTATCATCCTCTGTCCATTCGATTCTTCTTTAGGAACTTCGGGGTTCCAGCGATGGAGGCTAGAAGATTGGCCTTCATTGGTACATGTTGACTGCGGTGACACATTTCCATAATCTGTTGTCAATAGAGTTCATGAATCTCATTACTTTATCCTTCCATACATCAAAATGTCCTTCATCCAATATTGGGACGTGGTTAGCATTAGATGTAGGCAGCATATAGTGTGTTTGTGCCATTATATCGTATCTCTCAAGAGTTTAATCTTGGAAAAACTTGTTTTCGAAGAGTAAGGCTCTGATACCAATTGTGGGTCCCAATGAGCACAATAATAAGCTAGAAGGGGGGGGGGGTTGAATAGCTTATTAGACACTTAAAAACTTTTAAGTAAATTCCTTGAAAGTTACTTGCAATCTATAGAAAAGAATCAAGTAGCGGAAGACCTTCAAGAAGATTGTTCCAGGTCTGCCGATAAGGACTACCGGTAGACCTTTGACAGTTTACTTAAGTTCTGCTGTAAATGGATAAATACAAACAATGAAACTAAACAGTTCAAGTATCAGACAAACAGAAAGAAATGACACAAGTATTTTGGGATGGTTCACACTATAATGAGTGCTACGTCCACCACCAAGGCAGTCAACCTTGGATTTAAATTGTGCACTATGTTTTCCACTTAGATCAATTACAAAGAATATCCCTAATGGATCGTGTACAAAATATTGACTTGTGTTTGGGGTCTAGGGAATTAAATATCGTAAAACAGGATATTTAATTAGTGCGTATATAGTTAATGGAAGTTAACAACAAGAAGATTAAAGCAATAAGTGTTGATGAGCGACTTCTTGTTGTTGACGAGGACTTCTAGATCTTAAGGATCTATTGAATGCTTGGTGAAGGACTTGGAGTTATGAAGTTTTAGAGCAATCCTTTAAGTGTTCGATTGATTCTGTACAGTTGTCTCTCTGTTCCAGTCTTCAATGGCAGTATTTATAGCAGGTGCACTTCAAAAGATCCGTTGGAGAAGACGAAGACTTCAACAGCTCTTTTCATCAATGCATTAAATGCATGGGGTTGTCGATCAAGGATTTTCGTCTTCACAGATATCTAGAGCAGGTAATGATTTCTGAGATCTTCAAAAAGGTGGGCGATTTGGTGTCAGATCTGAGAGTTGTAGCAGAAAGTAGGGGACATCGCTTTATTTCATCGAGACGAAAAGTCTTCCTGCTTTTCGGAAAGTTGCTTTCGGCGGCTTGACATGTCAGAGAATGTCTTGGATTAATTCAAATAACATATTGGAATAAGTTTGAATTAATCCAATAAATCTTTGCTGGATAGGACACGTCGTACAAGAGTAGGTGGACACGAGGTCTACCGATCTTAAGCTTTGAGCAGGTCTTCCGGTGAAGTTGTGAAGAGGTCTTCCGCTGAACCTGAAAAAGTCCTACAAAAACTATACAAGGCAAAGTTCTATACACAGTTGCCACGCTAATCGATACGCAGCCCGATTAGCCACTGAAGTATAAACATAATGTAATGTATTGAGCAGATATAAATCTAACATAAGAATCAACAAGGGGAATATGCATTTGAAAGGGAAAATCTCTGATTTTTCAGTGTTCTAAAAATCAGCCTAGGCGGCCTAGCTAGGCGTCTCCCAACGCTGTGATTTCCTTCAAATCGCTCAAAAAATAGCCTGAAAAAAAGTCGCCGTCTAATCGTGCTAGGCGCTGCTCGCCGCCTTGAAATCTTCCTTCAAGATGGCAGTAAGAGATGGAGAGACATGAAGAAAGTGAGGACTTACGACCACAACAACGATGGCGGCTTGGATGATGGATAGCAACGGTAAAGGGAGATCTAAGTATCTAACCCATGAGAGAGAGAGAGACGATGTCCAGTATGCTTCGTCTTCTGGAATCGATCTCGTCTTCTGCGTTGCTGGCAGCCCTTAGCGAGCTGGAGACCGGCGGAAGAGTGAGAACTCACTTTCAAAAATAAAAAAAAAATGAAAGGGGGAAAGGGGTTATTCTTCGCGAAAGCCAGAAGGACCAAGAAGATAAATAGGTGGATCAGAGCATCACCATCGTGATATTTCACCCACTTCTTAGAGATCTTCTTATTAAGAAGACAACATAAACAATGGAAAGATTCTTCTTGTACAAGCCATGTAGGAAAGAGAAAAAAATTCTTCCAATTTAGGAAGATACCAAATTACCAAGAATAATACACGATGAAAACGAAGGTGTGGTGCACGACACTCCCCTAGCTGGCGTGTGCACCACACACGCGGGGGAGGCGAGTGAAAGGGGCGTGGGGTGGGGCCCAGCTTTGAAAAAACCAACTATTTAATTTTTCTTTTTTTTAACAGTTTACAAACCTTTTAATTCCAATTGAAATCTTTTTGAATTTTGGGGGGGGGGAGGGTGCGACTGCTTTCAAGAATATATGCATCGAAATTTATAGGTACGTGATGGAAGCACCCATCATGCTCTTCGATCCAACTTGGTTGAGTATATATGGCGTCGTTACGTTGACAACTAGTGAAATAATTTAATTATTGACGTTTTTATGTAATTCTAATTATTGAATTGTTTTGACGTAATTTTTAAGTATTTTATGTTTTATGTATTATTTTCAATTTTAACGTTTTTATGTAATTTTCTATTTATGTTATTGTACGAGTTATGTATAATATATGTTTTATAGATAATTTATTAAATAAATTATAAATTATAAAATTTAAAAATAATAATGTAATTATAATTTTAAAATTAATTTATGTCTTAATCTATAAATTAATTATTTATACAAAATATTTAAATATGAAATATATTAAATAACGTGAAATAAATTTATTTGTTGAGAAGTATAAAAATAAGAATGAAATGTAAAGTTAATGAGGTGACAGTGGGACCCAATTAAGAATATGTTAAGAATAATATACAATGAGAAGATATATTCTTAATTAAGTGGGTAAGTAGAGAAAAGTGTGTAGGTTACAGTGAGACCCAACTAAGAAGTTGTGTAAGAATTTTACAGTGGCGGACACATGGCAAAGGGTATGGGGCAGTTGCCCCCACTTGGGGTTTTTTCTGTGAAGGAATTATTCTTTTTGTTAAAAAAATATGTTATATTATACATTTTGCCCCCACTTGAATCAAATTTCTACAAGCCCTAATTGAGTATTTAATTTATGTAATTGTTGTGAATTGTGATTTATGAACGTGTAATATATGATATATTGATATTATGATAATATTGTTTTATTTCATAAATTTGTGTGTTCAATATCTCGGTAGGAAATGTATATTTATTTAATCTGAAATTAGATCATTTTAATTTGGGGGTTGAAGTAGTTGATTTATGAGATTTTTTTTATCTGTGTAGATTTCCAAACTATGGTTGATTTGAAGGAATTTGGTTTTAGTGATTATGGAGAAATTTTTTAAATGGAAACCAAATTTGTGATCAATTTATAAATGATTGTCTTGTATGTTTTATTGAAAAATATTTGCTTAGGAACGTTACAAATGATGATGTAATTAAACCTTTTCAAAGTATGAAAACACGTAGTGAACAATTATGATTTGTAACTTTATTAAATTTATGGACCCAATTGAGAAAATTCCTGCGTTTGCCACTGGAATTTTATACAATGGTGATGCTCTCAATAATCATAAAATAAAGCTAAAGGTTATAGCTTAGGCTGTTATAGATAGATCAGAAAATAACCCTCACGGACGTAGCTCAGTTGGTTAAGAGCTAGTAGATTTGGAACATGATTAAGGATCGAGTCCTAGCAACCACAGTGTGGGGGTTTCATCCTCTTGTGGGGGTGGCTCCTTATAGGTACTAGGCACGGGTCCTCCTAACTACTTAATCGCTGAGTCACCGTGATTTTCCCTCTCACATTCTTATGGGGCTGGGGTGTGGGGGCTCTCAGGGGGATAGTTTCCCCTTTTGGAACAGAAAATAGAATAGGCTGTCTAGGAAAGAGGAAAAGTAGAATAGGCTGTCTAGGAAATGTAAATGGTATCCAGCGGTTGGAAAATTTGAATTCTGCAATTTACAAATTACAAGCCATATTTTCAAACATAACCTTTAGCTTTGTCTTTTATTTGTTTTTCCCTTATTCTTATTCAAATATACAATTTGTAACTTTGACTTAAAATTTCTTTTTTGGTACTCATATTTTTTTAGGAATTGCACTTTATGTAATGAAATTGACTTGTTAGATTTAAAATTTTAACCTTGTAAATTGTAATATAATCATAATTTTAATATGTTTAGATTTTTAAATGATATTTAATATTAGAAAAATCGAAAACTATTGTAGTTATCCCTTAATTTCTCGACCTCGCCTAGGCGCTAGGCCTCAATCTGACGTCTGACATTCGCCTAGCGACTTTTAGAACCTTGAAGTTTTTTTTTTAATTTTATTTTTGGCTAAATTACAGCAAACCTACAAAATCTACCTTGGAATGACAGATTACCCCCTTTGTCTATAAATGTTTCTTCAATACCTGCCTTTTCACTTGTATATACTACTAGAAAGAAATAAGTGTGCTTATGTAATGGGTGACGTCTTTTATGACAGCAAAATGAAGCAATAGACAATTGAGATTGGAAAAAGAGAGAATATATAGTCCATCTGATTCGTGAATCGTGAGTCACTGAGTCGTGACACAGTCTCCTCCTTTCTTGGTCATCCTTACCCTCAAGGGTGGGAACTGGGAACTATCTGACAAGAAATATGTGTGCTTTTTGTTCATCAGAGCATCATCGATTGTTACAGGCACTTGGTTTCTTCATGACAAACACAAACTTACCTTCAACACTCATTTTCTTCTCTGTTCACCAAAAACAAGAAAATTGTTGGTGGAGATATCTTTGGGTCAACAAGAGCATATACAATTACCCAAATCATTAAAAATAAATAAAAAAGATTTTTAAGCTATTATAAACTATCCAATAAAAAAATTCCTTACAGCGGTGATACAAACCCGAATAACTTTACACACCCTACTATCTTTATCTCAATTATATTATATCTTTATGTATTACATATTACTCCCACCGCCCATAAATTATCGTCTTTCTTTTCTTTTTCGTTCGTCTCAAAATAATTGTCTAGTTTGAAACTTACATTTTTAGAGCATCATTTTTACAACTTTACCCCTACTTTTTCACTCTATTTTAATTATGAGTCATATACACATGGGCTTTAAAGGAAACTACACATTAAACTAATATAAATAATCAAGTCAATTGTTTTTTTCTTAATCTGTGCGCCGGATCAAATATTAGGACGAAAATTTAGGGACAGAGGGAGTAATAAATAAATTTGTTTATGCAAAATAAATTTTATATTGCATAAATTACTAAATTCAAAATTCAATTAATTTGTAATAAAAATATTTTCAAAGATTAATATTCATTATTAAATGGTAATACTATATATTATATATATTAAATTCAATTGATTCAATGTTATTATGATTAATTTTATATTACATATATTAATTAGTGATTGTTAATTATGAAATTAATCCATTAAGTTAATATTAACTATTTAACGTATTCTCAAATATTATTTATCCGTTATGTAAAAATCACTACAATAATTCAAACAATAAACATAAATACAACGATTCAAATAGAAAATCCGCCAACAATAAAACAAGCATAATGAAAAATATGAAAAATACAATGACAATAAAAGCGAGGATTATTCAAGCACTAACATACTCATTACCAAAAAGTCTCCAAATATTTTCAATCAAATCATGCAGCAGGCGGCGATGCGACTCCTTATCTCGAACAACACACCTTTTAAGATACATCTGATTCTCTGGAATACGCTCGTTAAAATATTGTCATGTTGAGCTACCATCTGTAATATCAATCTGATCATAGTCGGAAACATTTGGAACACGGTTGTAAGTATCTCGTTCATCTTCAACGATCATATTATGTAATATAATACTAGCATTCATAATATTTCCCAAAGTAGATACCTCCCACATAAATGTTGGGGCTCGTATAATTGCAAATCATGCTTGCAATACCCCAAATACACGTTCTACATCTTTTCTTGCTGCTTCTTGATGTTGAGCAAAGAGTTTATATTTAGCACTTTGTGGCGCTCGAATGGACCAAATGAATGTAGCTCATGGAGGATATATATCATCAGTTAAATAATAACACAAGTTATAATGATTACCGTTTATCGTAAAGGCTACCGGCGGGGCTATGACATTATAAATATCGCTAAATATTGGAGATCGATCAAAAACATTTATATCATTACAAGTACATGAAGTATCAAAGAATGCATGTCATATTCACAAATCGTACGACGTGATTGCTTCGAGAACCATGGTCGCTTTTCCATCTCCCCGGGCATGCTGACCTTACCATGACACTGGACAATTCTTTTATTCCCAATGCATGCAATTTATACTACCTAACATACACGAGAAAACCACGTGTCTCCCCAACATGAAGCAATCGTTGGATGTCCTCCTCTGTTGACTTTCTCAAGTACTAGTCTCATGGAACAACCTCGTGCAAAATTCTTCTTCTTCTAGTGTTTTGTTTTCTATCCGCATTAGCAATTCCCATTGTTTGGTAATTCGATTTTATTTGTCTTCCTCTAACCTCATTTGTGCGAAGTTCATATATCGTTCAAGCTTGTCATTAAGCGTTGACTCGAGACGATTAGTTTCACTTATCACTTTAATTTGAGCCTCCTTAATGATATTTTTTCCTTTTTTCTTTGCAGCTTTTCTGCCGGGAGGTCGAGGTGGATCGGAAGATAAGTTCTCAAAATCAACAAAGCTTCTCTTTGACCCACTACTCGATGAATTTTGATTTATTTCAACGTATTGGGCCACCATTTAGGTATGTTTCGAAGGAATTGTCAGGCTTTAATAAACGTGAAATGTTTCCCTTCATCACTTTCATATATATTATGGGTCTTTTTAATGACATCATCATCATTCCACCCACTTAGCTTACAAGCTAATACATGATTATAAGCTCCAGAGAATTTTGCAACTACTTTAGACATTTTGGAGAAATGATTTTTACATTGGCACATATTTCATGGATTACCATCGCCACGAAATTCGTTGTAACAAACTGTCACTTTTTGCCAGAATTGTGTTGAATTTTGGTTTGTGCCAACATAATTTTCGATACTCACATTCTCCCATGATTTACAAAGTAACACTCTCGTTTGTGGACCACCTACTTCTTATTGTTTTTCCACTTTGCGGAGTTGATTCATCAACCAAGTCATCTTGAACATTTGTCTCTTGATCATTTTCTAGTTCTGGTTGTGTAGAAAAATGAGGCAAATTTGAAGGTAGATGACTACTTGGAACATTTTTAGACGATGAATTTCCCATAACTCCCATGGGAAAATACCCTTGGTTGAAATGCGAAGGTAAATTAGTATTCCACGGAAATGCTTGTTGCAACATATTGGGAAATGGGGTATAAAAATTTAGAATTCCTCCAAATTGAGAAGCATTTGGGTTTTGAAAATTATGGAATTGTTGACATGGAGGAGGATTTTGGTAAGTTGATAGTTGGTTTTGTGAGCTTGGTTGAGGAATTTGTGGTGTAAATGGTTCATTGGGCGTAGATGAGGGTTGATTATCTCGATTTTTAGAGTTTTTACCTTTCCGGGAGAACAAACGTGAAGCCATTGATTAGGTAATTAATAGTAAAAATAATATTAACAACAATAATATTACTAATGATAATAACAACAATAATAATAAGAACTTATTCGATGCTAATATAAAGTAAATGACAATAATAATATAATAGTGAGAATAATAACAAACAATTAGCAATAATGAAAATAATATTAATAGCTAAATTATAATTATAATAATAGTAATATTAATAATTAACAACTAAATAAAATATTAGTACTAAATATAGTTAACAAAAAATTCTTGAAATAACTAAATATGGTTAATGGGGAATACACAAATTTTGGGAGGGAGAGAAAGGAAATGAAGAAAAATTCAAAAAATTGTAGAAAATTGAGTTGATAACCAAATTCAGCAAACCAAGTCTCTATTTATAGATAAACACGTGTAGATTTTTAAAAAAAGTTGCAAAAAATAATATTTTTAAAAGACAAAATCCACAGGACCACTCAAATGGCACCACGTGGAAAGGTGAGGATTGGATGTGTTGGCCACAAAATTGATTTGGTCAAATTGGAAGAACACTGTTTCATACTTCATTTGTCTAATACTATGTTGTTTTGATGTCTTTTGAATTGAATGCTACGGTAGCATTCAAAGCTACTAAATCCTCTCATTATTTTTGGATCCACAGTGAGGCATCGCAACATCCTTTCTTGCACTTTTTCGTTTTCCCCTTCACAAGTGAGAATGAGAATGAAAAGGTGATGCATTCATGCATCCTGGTATCCCCTAAACAAGGGATAACTTTTCTTCCTTCCACTCCTTCTGGCAACTAACTTTCTCTCTCTAGCTTTTGCTCTCTCCTTATTTTCGCTGCCCTAATTACGGTTTTGTGGCTATGCTGCCGGATATTTCTGTGACGGTGGGTGGTGCCTCGGATGGGGTAGCGATTAACACACCGGTGATGGATGGATCTCCTCCCACGGTTCCTTCTGCGAAAACGCCTCTTTCATATGCGGCGGCTGTGTCACGTACAGGTGAGCCTCAATGTACTAATCCATCAAAGAAACCAGCTTTGAAAGACTTACCTCTTCCTCCTCGATCGGCTGTGATGGTTAATAATGAGATTGGATGCTTGTTTACGCCGGTGGAGATGGAGGCGGTTGCCAAGCAGTTCCACAACACCCTTATCTTAAAATTCTCAGTAGGTCGACCCTCTCTACATCATATTCAGGACCATATTTCCAAATCTTGGGGCTTAACTGAAAACTTTGTTGTTGGTTTGATGGATCCCCGACATGTGATGGTGCACTTGGCTTCAAAAGAGGACCTGGTTCGCGCCCTTTCAAAAGAATCTCATATGATACAAAGCTGCATGTATCGTTCCTTTCGATGGACGCCAGATTTCGTCCCCAAATGGGACTGCCCGCTTCTTGCAGTTTGGGTCCGGCTTCCACAGTTGCCCTTGTTGTTTTTTACTTCGTCCTATTTACAATGGATTGGGAATTCATTCGGCTATTATCTACGCACGGATGATAGGACTTTAGCTTTAACACACCCAATGCATGCTCGGATATGTGTTGAGGTCGATGTGTCACGTACGTTACCAAAGCGCATATGGATTGGTACGTCGAAGACTGAGGGGTTCTGGCAGTCTGTAGAATTTGAAGGGAATATTGCTTTTTGTGAAGGTTGTGGTTTATTGGGCCATGTTTTTGACGTGTGCCGGAAGAAAACTCTACGTTCAGTAGAGAATAGGTTACGCAACGTGGTTGTGGGTAAACAGAAAGTTCAGGAAACCGAGATTCTGCAAGGAAGCAAAATAGATATTAATCACAAGCAGGATCAACAATGGCGTCCTGTGGAAATTTTACAGTGTCCAGAGGCTGCTTCTGTGTCCATCCTAAAGAACCAGAAGGTAAGATTAAGGGTGTCGAGGTGCGTCCTGTGGAGGGGATAAAGAGGGCGGAGGCTGCATCAGGCTCAAACACTAAAGATTCAGAAGACAATGTTATGGGTGCTGAGGTTGTGGATATAGTTGACTCACCAAAGAGTCACGAAAAGGATAATAGCAAGGATGGGATTGCTCATAACGAAGGTACTAACAATCCACCCATTTGTAAAGGAAATAGTGGTCCAAGTAAGGTAACTAAGGTTGGCACGTCGTGCATGTCTAAGGTGGAGGTATTAGCAAACAAAGGAGATGATGGGGCACCTATGGTTGCTGACCAGCCATCAAGCATTAATCATGATATGGATAAGGGGGTCTCGACTGTTTGCACTGGCGATGTAAGTTCTGATAATGCATCGTCTGAGCCTCTTCTTCATAATAATTTTGCCATTTTGTCGGATATGGTGGAAACTGTCACAGAGGGCATTACTCGTGGATCCCCTAGAGCGAAATCTGCGAATGCTTTGGATCAAAGTAACCGTGTTAAATTAACGCGCTCCGCGTCGATGGATGAAATTCGCGAGTTCCCTAAATCGTCATCATCGATTAAAGCGTTCCAGCAGCACTGTCATATGGCATCCAAAAACGCGAAGAAAAAGAAGGTGGCTCATACCTCCAAGAGGCAAACTAGGGCATCATCCAAGGCCCAGGTTCCATTGCATTAAATGTTTTTTATGTCGATCCTTATATGGAATGCCCGAGGTGTCGGGAATAGAGACACAATTTCTTATTTGAAAACGCTTAAAATGCAGCACAAGCCATGTTTAGTAGCTATTTTAGAACCTAAGTTGAATGGGGATCGTTTAGACAGAGTGGCTAAGAAGCTCCAATATTGCCATAGCATGCACAATAATCCTATTAACACTCACATATGGCTTTTATGGGATAACAGAATTAATGTTGGTTTTTTCTGGACTTCTAATCAACATATTACTGTGAGGATTTCTGATCAGAACAACATGTCTGTCTTGGCTACGTTTGTCTATGCTAAATGTTCCAGGGACAAGCGCCAAGTTTTATGGGCAGACCTGTTAAATATTAGCGTCTCTATTTCTGAGCCGTGGATGATAGGCGGGGATTTTAACATTATTTCCTGCACGTCTGAAAAACTGGGTGGCAATGGGTTTGATTTTAATAGTATGGATGATTTTAACAACTTTTCTATTCAAGCAGGTGTGGTGGACGCTGGCTTTGAAGGAAGTATATATATTTGGTGTAACGATCATCATGGCAGCGGCAGAATTTGGCAACGTTTGGACCAAGTGCTAGTGAACATATTTTATAAAGCGGCTGTTCCTAATATGCGAGTCACTCATCTTAGTAGAGCTCACTCAGACCACTCCCCGTTGCTTCTTGAGTTGCAGATAATTCACAAATCTAAAGGAACGTTTCGCTTTCAGCGCATGTGGCTGGAACACCAAGATTTCCTGGAGTTTGTGCGCACACAATGGACTCGGCCTGTTGGTGGATCGCCTATGGAAATTTTGCACAGAAAGTTGGCTCTTTTAAGGAGAGAACTCAAGATTTGGAACTGGTCAGTTTTTGGCCACGTTCAAAAGAAGATCGTGGAGGCTTAAGATGCTATTTTACGGCTGGAACATACTCTTCAACAAATGTGGGATGAGGACATTCATACTTAACTTTGCAGAACTAAGAAGGATCTGGATCAATTTATTCATTGGGATGAGGATTTGTTGCAACAAAAGGCTCGGGCCAATTGGCTTAAGGATGGGGATCGGAACACAGCTTTCTTTCATGCCTCTATCAGAGATCACGCTTCTCGTAATGTGGTTAAAATAAAACTTCCAGATGGGTCTTGGTGCATGGATGATGCTGCGTTAGGTGATATGACGGCTCAACATCACTCTAAGTTGCTCACTTCTTCTCAGCCGAACATGGTCGAGGACTTGTTTTCGGATATTTCCCCTCGGGTTAATGATCGAGATAACGCGGTTTTAATTTCCATTCCCACTAACGAGGAGGTTTGGGATGCGGTTCGCGACCTTAATGCTGATAGTGCCCCAGGGCCGGATGGCTTCATGGGTCATTTCTTTCAAGGCTGCTGGCTGATTATGGAAAGTGATGTGGTAGATGCAGTTAAGGATTTCTTTCGCGGTGCCAAGCTTCATCGTGGTATCTCTTCTTCGGTTATGGTTCTCATTCCTAAAGTTGATTCCCCTAGTAGTTTTGGGGACTTTCGTCCAATCAGTCTGTGCAATTTCACGTGTAAGATTATTTTGAAAATATTGTCCAATCGTTTGGAGGGTATTCTGCGTAAGATTATTTCTTTGGAGCAATCGGGATTTGTTAAAGGTCGGGTGATTCATGAGAATGTTGCTCTAGCTCATGAGTTGGTCAACAAAATTGATAGCAAGGTTCGTGGGGGAAACGTGGCGTTCAAGTTTGACATGCCAAGGCCTATGGACTTTTCTCATAAGGGCTTTACGGACTTTTGGTTTCAGCTCTCAGGTGTATGATTTGATTGCCGGCCTGCTCGAGAACATTTGGTATTCTTTACGGATCAATGGGACTAATTATGGTTTTTTCACTTTTACCCGGGGGGTTCGATAGGGGGACCCGATATGTCCTCTTCTATTCATCTTAGCTCAGGAAATCTTATCTACAATTATTAAGAGGGGCTTTTCGGAGGGGCATCTTATTCGCTATGGGCATGGCCGGGGGGACATGGTTGTTTCTCATTTACTCTATGCAGATGACATGATTTTCTTTTATAATGCTGGTAAAAAATCTATTATTCATCTTCGGAAGATTCTGCATCAGTATGAACAGTCCTCGGGGCAACTCATCAATCTTCAAAAGTGTGGTTTTTATACTTCAGCTCATCTTCCTAGGAACAGGGTTCAGAACATTTCTATGTGGTCTGGGTGTATGCATCGTTCGTTTCCCATGCGTATTTGGGTTTACCGTTATTCAAAGGTCGTGTCAAGTGAGAATATTTTGAGAAGCTTGAATCTTGGGTGCGGAAAAAAATTGATGGCTGGAAATCCCAGCTTCTATCTTTCGGTGGCAAAATTGTGCTTCTTAAATATGTTTTATGTAGTATCCCGGTTTATGCTCTTTCAGTTCTTAAAGTCCCTCAGTCTGTTTTACGACGTTTGGAATGTGCTATGGCTAATTTTCTTTGGGGTAGTGCTGGCGCACATAGAACCCACTGGATTTCTTGGAAAAAATTTTGTCAGCCTATTGCAGAGGGTGGTTTGGGTCTACGGTCTCTAAATCAAGTGATGGATGCTCTTCATGCTAAATTGGCGTGGAGTGCTCTCCAGGGGAAGAGCTTATGGGCTAAGTATATTTCTCACAAATATAAGAACAGTGGCGGTTATTCTGTTCCTATTACTGCCTCTCACGTTTGGCGAGCTGTCCATAATCACATTGGGGGGTTATCTCTGATCTGTAGTTGGGTTGTTGGCGAAGGTAAGGTATCGTTCTGGAATGATATTTGGCTTGGTGAGAGACTAGAGGGGCCTCTTCCCATCGACATTAAAGTCACTTTCAAAGAAGCTTTCAATCAACTCCCACAATTTCTTCCCTTAATTCCTGTAAATCAGCATGAGGCTCTTCGCAATCTTCATCTCCAGGATCATACTCCTGACCGGTTGGTTTTCAATCTAACCACTTCTGGGAACTTCAATACCAAGGCATATTTGGAGCATTGTCACACTCATAACCCGTGTATTAGTTAGGCCGGGAAAATCTGGCGTCCTTGGATACCTACGAAGGTTAGTGCCTTCGGCTGGAAGCTTTTTAATGGTGTCGTTCCTGTTGATTTAAGGCTTCACTCCCGGCATGTTCCTGTGGTGTCTTGCTGCGTTTGCTACTCGCAGAACCCGCAAAGGGAGTCTATAACTCACTTGTTTCTTCATTCTGAAATTGCTATTGCTCTCTGGGACAAACTGGCGACTTCTTTTAATAAGATTTCGCCTTACACGTCTATTCCACACTTATTCCATATTTGGGTCGATGGTGTCTCTACTCGCAATCAGCTTGGGGCTGTCATGGTGGGTGTTTTGTTATATGCCTGTTGGGTTATTTGGAAGGCTCGTTGTAATGCGACTTTTGATGATATTCTTATGAATGGTGGGATGATTTATAAGCAGGTTTGGGAGGGTGTGCATGATATGATGAGGACCTTCATCCCTCAATCTACATGTTCTGCTATGGCAAAAAGATGCTTATATTTGTTGGATATCCAAATTTTATCTACTCGGTCGAGTAGGGGGATATGGATTTGTTGGACTCACCCAGCTCCCCTTTCTTTAATCTTAACACTGATGGATCCTCGGTGGGCGGTTTAGCTACGGGTGGGGCGGTTATTCGTGACCCTAGTGGGGTTTTTGCTTATGGTTTCTGTCTTTGCTATGGTCTTGGGACCAATAACAAGGCGGAGTTTTCTGTTCTGCGTGATGGTTTACAGATTTGTCGTGATCTTCTTCTTGAGCATGTGATAGTGGAAGTTGACTCGATGCTTGTGGTGTCAGTTATTAAGGGTTCGATAGTTTGTCCCTGGGCTATGGAATATGAGTTTAGAAATTGCTTGTCTCTTCTCGGTAACTATGGTGTTCAGTATGTGTTCAGAGAAGGGAATATGGTTGCAGATAGGTTAGCTGCTACTGCCCAAGACACTCAGATGGGCTGTGATTTCAGCAGGGTTACTGAGCTGCCTGGCAAGGTTCGCCGTGCGTTACAACATGATGCTTTGGGCCTATCTACTTATCGTAATCGTGCTTAATTTCCCTCGTTTTAGTGGTTCTCTTCTTAGTGTTTTATTGTTCCTTTCCCATTTGTATTTCCTTTTAGAGGTCAGGCTCCCACGTCCTCCCATTCATAAGGGCAAGGCTGGTTGTCCCCCTCTCATTTGTACTTTTTCTTTTTATCTCTATAAATCCTCGCAGGGTGCCGCCCATGTTTCCTTTAAAAAAAAATCCTCTCATTTATTCTCTTGGGGACATTTACGAAAAACGACCAAGTCAAACAAGACTTGGTCATTTTTAGCCAAACTTAAAAATAAAAAAAATAAAAAAAACAAAAAAAAACTTATATGGCCATTTTAACTGTGAAATGTTTAAACTACCCTTTATTTTTTCTTTTCTTTTTTTGGTATTGGTTTGTACGGGTTGGTTTTGTACACTGTATATGTATACGGAATTATACGAATGCTCCCTCGTCGAATATTCCCTCCCTTAGCCGCTTGAACATAGTTCGACAAAGTTCGTTAGGATCGTTACTCAAAATCGTAACATTCGAAATCCAGTGTTCTCTCTCAAATTCGAAGACCATCAACTGTGTGCTAACTGCTAAGTATTTAGGTTCGTCCGTCCCCCTCATCGAATACTCCCTCCCTCAGTCGTGTCGTCGATTTTAGAAAAGTTCTCTTCCAAATTCGAAGCAAGCCATCAATTGTGTGCTTAGTATTCAAACATTCATCTGAATCCATTTTAGTTTTCTGCAAATTCAACCATGGCCCAAAACTGGTTTTCTTTGCAAAATGCACAACCATTCGACAATCATGTCCATTTTGAACTGGTACCTTATACATTGGCACATAACCTGATTTATCAATCCACGATGTTAGTTTGTAAAAAAAAATCATTTTTGATTAATAAATCATTGCTAATTAGTTTGCAAACTGGTTTATAAATTGATTTATTGATAAACTATAGATAAACCAGGTGAGTGTCTATTAACTGACACTGGTTACCAAACAACATGTTTGCAAACTAGTTTATCAACTGGTGTATCTACTGGTTTATTATCAACTGGTTTATTAATAAACCATAGATAAACCATGTCATTGTCTGTTAACAGTGTTAATTGGTCTGTGGTTTATAAAAAAGGTTACCAAACAGCAGGATTGTACCTTGGTTTGCAAACTGGTTTATCAACTGGTTTATTGATAAACCATAGATAAATCAGGTGAGTGTCTGTTAACTGACACTGGTTACCAAACAGCAGGTTGCAAACTGGTTTATCAACTGGTGTATCTATTGGTTTATCAACTAGTTTATTAATAAACCATAGATAAACCATGTCATTGTCTTTTAACAGTGTTAACTGGTCTGTGGTTTATAAAAAAAAGTTACCAGCGGAAGACTTAATAATAAAGCACAAAATTAAACACAAAGGTTTACCAAACAATCTACAAGCCTATGCTTGAAGATCTAGCCTCATGGCCAAAAAGATTTCACTAAAAAGATTAATTGTTTTACAAAAAGATTGTGAAATCATCAAACAAAACACTCTTACAAGACAACAAGTCTTGGAGAGCAAAACACCCACAGAAAAACAGGTATAGAAAACGTGAGAAGAAACAAATAGCTTCCTAAAATCAGCTAGGAAGTCAAAACAGCACAAACGCCCAATGTCGCTTCCAATGTAGTAACATTCGGAATCACATTCAAAAACTGCTGCACATCTGAACAAAAAAACAGCTTCAAGATCTGAACTTTTGCTTCTGAATTTTTTGCCCTTTCTCTCTCAATGCGTATTCTGAATTTTCTCTTTTTGGCGTGCAGCTCTAGCTTGTTCAAGCCTCTTTATATAATGTCAAGATCTCCT
Organism: Codonopsis lanceolata; assembly: GCA_013146195.2. Lineage (NCBI taxonomy): Eukaryota > Viridiplantae > Streptophyta > Magnoliopsida > Asterales > Campanulaceae > Codonopsis > Codonopsis lanceolata. The sequence goes on along the minus strand of CM028378.1, from coordinate 152,565,299 downwards.
ACACACATAAAGGAAACCAACTCCAACAAGGACAAAGATTAGTAGAAAGGAATAAAATCTACTTACCTTATTTCTAGATTTTATTACCATATAAATAAGGAGTCTAGAAACATGATTGACAAAGGATTGTTGACTAGATTTAGTTTCCAAAAACAATTCCTAAGATTTAGGTCCAAGAAATCAACAAATCTTTAGGAATATTTTGTTTCCAAAAATGACAAAAACTTAAGGACCAAGGAAAACAAAATCTAATTAAAGATTTAGTTACCAAAAATTCCACACTTGTCAAATATGTATTTTACCAAGAAAGGAGCAACAAAAATAAAATAGGTCATGCCTATTTTACCCTTACAAATAAACCATAGATAAACCATGTCATTGTCTTTTAACAGTGTTGACTAGTCTGTGGTTTATAAAAAAGGTTACCAAACAGGTTTGCACCTTGGTTTGCAAACTGGTATATCAACTGGTTTATTGATAAACCAGGTGAGTGTCTGTTAACTAAAAAAGGTTACCAAACAACAGGTTTGCACCTTGGTTTGCAAACTGGTTTATCAACTGGTTTATTGATAAACCATAGATAAACCAGGTGAGTGTCTGTTAACTGAAAAAGGTTACCAAACAGCAGGTTTGCACCTTGGTTTGCAAACTGGTATATAACCTGGTTTATTGATAAACAATAGATAAACCAGGTGAGTGTCTGTTAACTGACACTGGTTACCAAGAGGTAGGTTTGCAAACTGGTTTATCAACTGGTGTATATACTGGTTTATCATCAACTGATATTGTTGATTCTTATGTTAAATTTATATCTGATCAGTACATTACTTTAGTTTTATACTTCAGTGGCTAATCGGTGCGTATCGATTAGCGTGGCAACCGTGTATAGAACTTTGCCTTGTATAGTTTTTGTAGGACCTTTTCAGGAACATCGGAAGACCACTTCTCTCGCTTCACTTGGAAGACCTTGCTCAAAGCTTAAGATCGGTAGACCTCGTGTCCGGTGATGCCGCTTCTACGTGTCCTCTCGGATCAGCTAGGCGGATTAATTCAAACTTATTCCCATTTGATATTTGAATTAATCCAAGTCTTTCCTGACATGTCAAGCCGCCGAAAGCAACTTTCAGCAGGAATACTTTTCGTCCGAAAAGAAAGCGAAAGGCATCGTCCCTACTTACGCTTCATCTCTCGATCGACACCAAATCGCCCACCTTTTTGAAGATCTCGAGAAATGATTATCGCTCTAGTTATGCGTGAAGACGAAATTCTTGACCGACCCCATGCATTTATGAAAAGAGTTTGAAGTCTTCGTCTTCTCCAACGGATCTTTTGAAGTGCACCTGCTTTAAATACTGCCATTGAAGCTGGATCAAGAGACAAGCAGAATCAATCGAACACTTAAAGAATTGCTCAATCTGAACTCCAAGTCTTTCGGCATTCAATAGATCCTCAACGGATCTAGAAGTCCTCGTCAACAACAAGAAGCTCGCTCTTCTTCAACATTTATTGTTTTATTCTTCTTGTTGTTTACTTCCATTAACTATATTACATCGAATTAAATATCTTGTATTTACAGATATTTAATTCCCTAGACAAACACAAGTCAATATTTTGTACACGATCCATTAGGTATATTCTTTGTAATTGATCTAAGTGGAAAACATAGTGCACAATTTAAATCCAAGGTTGATTGCCTTGGTGGTGGGCGTAGCACTCATTATAGTGTGAACCATCCCAAAATACTTGTGTTATTTCCTTCGTCTTTTAATTATTGAACTGCTAGCTTTCATTGTTTACTTCATCCATTTATTGAGAACTTAAGTAATCTGTAAAAGGTCTAGGTAGTCCTTATCGGCGGACACGGAACAATTTTCTTGAAGGTCTTCCGCTACTTGATTCTTTTCATAGATTGCAAGTAACTTTCAAGGAACTTACTTTAAAAGTTTTAAAGTGTTAATAAGCTATTCAACCCCCCCTTCTAGCTTATTATTGTGCTCATTGGGACCCACAGATATATTAATAAATCATAGATAAACCATGTCATTGTTTGTTAAGTGTTAATAGTGTTAAATGGTCTGTGGTTTATAAAAAAGGTTACCAAACAATAGGTTTGGTCCTTGGTTTGCAAACTGGTTTATCAACTGGTTTACTGATAAACCATAGATAAACCAGGTGAGTGTCTGTTACCTGACACTGGTTACTAAACAGGAGGTTTGTAAACTAGTTTATTATCAACTGGTTTATTATTAAACCATAGATAAACCATGTCATTGTCTGTTAACAGTGTTAACTGGTCTGTGGTTTATAAAAAAGGTTACCAAACAGCAGGTTTGCACCTTGGTTTACAAACTGGTTAATCAACTGATTTATTGATAAACCATAGATAAACCAGGTGAGTGTCTGTTAACTGACACTGGTTACCAAACAGCATGTTTGCAAATTGGTTTATCAACTGGTGTATCTATTGGTTTATTATCAACTGGTTTATTAATAAACCATAGATAAACCATATCATTGTCTGTTAACAGTGTTAACTGGTCTGTGGTTTATAAAAAAGGTTACCAAACAGCAGGTTTACACCTTGGTTTGCAAACTGGTTTATTGATAAACCGTAGATAAACCAGGTGAGCGTCTGTTAACTGACACTGGTTACGAAACAACATGTTTGCAAACTGGTTTATCAACTGGTTTATTAATAAACCATAGATAAACCATGTGATTGTCTTTTAACAGTGTTAACTGGTCTGTGGTTTATGAAAAAGGTTGCAAAACAGGTTTGCACCTTGGTTTGCAAACTGGTATATCAACTGGTTTATTGATAAACCATAGATAAACCAGGTGAGTGATTGTTAACTGATACTGGTTACCAAACAGGTTTGCAAACTGGTTTATCAACTTGTGTATCTGATGATTTATCAACTGGTTTATTAATAAACCATATATAAACCATTTCATTGTCTTTTAACAATGTTGACTGGTCTGTGGTTTATAAAAAAGGTTGCCAAACAGGTTTGCACCTTGGTTTGCAAACTGGTATATCAACTGGTTTATTGATAAACCATAGATAAACCAGGTGAGTGTCTGTTAACTGAAAAAGGTTACCAAGCAATAGGTTTGCACCTTGGTTTGCAAACTGGTTTATTGATAAACCATAGATAAACCAGGTGAGTGATGTTAACTGAAAAAGGTTACCAAACAGCATGTTTGCACCTGGGTTTGCAAACTGGTTTATAACCTGGTTTATTGATAAACCATATATAAACCAGGTGAGTATCTGTTAACTAACACTGGTTACCAAGCAGCAGGTTTGCAAACTGGTTTATCAACTGGTGTATATACTGGTTTATTATCAACTAGTTTATTAATAAATTATAGATAAACCATGTCATTGTCTGTTAAGTGTTAATAGTGTTAACTGGTCTATGGTTTATAAAAAAGATTACCAAACAACATGTTTGGTCCTTGGTTTGCAAACTGGTTTATCAACTGGTTTATTGATAAACCATAGATAAACCAGGTGAGTGTCTGTTAACTGATACTGGTTACCAAACAGCAGGTTTGCAAACTGGTTTATCAACTGGTGTATCTACTGGTTTATTATCAAGTGGTTTATTAATAAACCATAGATAAACCATGTCATTGTCTGTTAACAGTGTTAGCTGGTCTATGGTTTATAAAAAAAGTTACCAAACAGCAGGTTTGCACCTTGGTTTGCAAACTGGTTTATCAACTGATTTATTGATAAACCATATATAAACCAAATGAGTATCTGTTAACTGACACTGGTTACCAAATAGCAGGTTTGCAAATCGGTTTATCAACTGGTGTATCTACTAGTTTATTATCAAATGTTTTATTAATAAATCATAGATAAACCATGTCATTGTCTGTTAACAGTGTTAACTGGTCTGTGGTTTATAAAAAAAGTTACCAAACAGCAGGTTTGCACCTTGGTCTGCAAACTGGTTTATCAATTGGTTTATTGATAAACCATAGATAAACCAGGTGAGTGTATATTAACTGACACTGGTTACCAAATAGCAGGTTTCCAAACTGGTTTATCAACTGGTGTATATACTGGTTTATTATCAACTTGTTTATTAATAAACCATAGATAAACCATGTCATTGGTTGTTAACAGTGTTAATTGGTCTGTGGTTTATAAAAAAGGTTACTGATCGATGTATTTTATACGTCGATTTCCTATACTTCTATGACTTAAATTATGCTATTTCACGAGGCTTTTGGCTATTGATATGTGTTTTCAGTGAGTTTTGTGAGTTACATGGTTTTTAGTGAAAATATACAAATTACAAGGCTTTTACATGCAAAATCCAAGAAGGGGCCAGAATGAAAAGTTGAAGAAGAAAAGAAGAAGATCAAGCTGGAGACCTTGCGGTCACAAGGTGTTCCAGACCTTGCCTCCTCACGGTGGACAGTAACTGAAGAAATCAAACCCCGGAATTCAGAGGACCTTGCGATCGCAAGGTGCTCCATACCTTGCGACCGCAAGGTGGTCAGAACAAGAAAATTTGCGTTTTTCACTGGAGATTCGATTGAAATACAACTCCTCGGTATAAATAGGAGTCGGTTGCCAAAGCCTAGGATGACGAGAAACGGCTGGAAACAGTTTTGTATAGCTTTAGGATAGATTTTAGGTTGTATAACATATTTAGTTATTGTAATTACAAGTATTGAAGATCTAATCATGTCTCCATTCATCTCCATGTGTTATTCATCGTCAATGACGAACTAAATCATCATTAATCTAGGAGGCGGGAGGTAACTTGTATCGAATTTATGTTTTAATTTATATTTATGTTCATTCAATTCTTGTTGATTGTGGTGTTTATCAATCCCTATATTATTTCGCTTTGAACAAATGAATGTAATCGCAAATAATAAAGGCCTAGAGGTGCGGATAACTGTATGACCAATGTGCATATGTCGTACACTGGCTCATCATCACAATAAATTGGACCTATCGATGCACGAGAGTGATAAGTTAGGGCCATGTTCATACATGACCTAGGTGACAGATAGATCATATGTTCTTGTGCTTAGGATATAGAATGGATGAATGATGCCGGGATGGAGGCTGAACCAATAATTTAACAGACTATATCTATCTTTTGTGAACGAACCCAAGAAATTGAATGATAATTATTTTGAATTAAACATAGAGGAGATACAAATGAAACCCTAATCCTAGATTGCCATCCACCATAAGATCTTCATAACATGTAATTGCTGCTAATTAGTTAAACACCTAAATAATAATAGTAGTTTAGAATTGAATAAATATAAAACCCCCCTTAGATTAATAATTTGCTATCAATAAATTGCACTATCTGTGATCTCTTGTCTCTGTGGGTTCGACCCTTGCCTCCAAAACTATTCTCTAATAGTCTTGTCTACTTGCAAGGAAATAATTAAAATAAGACATTGATCAGTTACCAAACAGCAGGTTTGCACCTTGGTTTGCAAACTGGTTTATCAACTGATTTATTGATAAACCATATATAAACCAGATGAGTGTCTTTTAACTGACACTGGTTACCAAACAGCATGTTTGCAAACTGGTTTATTAATAAACCATAGATAAACCATGTCATTGTCTGTTAACAGTGTTAGCTGGTCTGTGGTTTATAAAAAAAGTTATCAAACAGCAGGTTTGCACCTTGGTTTGCAAACTGGTTTATCAACTAATTTATTGATAAACCATATATAAACCAAATGAGTGTCTGTTAACTGGCACTGGTTACCAAATAGCAGGTTTGCAAATCGGTTTATCAACTGGTGTATCTACTAGTTTATTATCAAATGTTTTATTAATAAATCATAGATAAACCATGTCATTGTCTGTTAACAATGTTAACTGGTCTGTGGTTTATAAAAAAAGTTACCAAATAGCAGGTTTGCATCTTGGTTTGCAAACTGGTTTATCAACTGGTTTATTGATCAACCATAGATAAACCAGGCGGGTGTCTGTTAATTGACACTTGTTACCAAACAGCAGGTTTGCAAACTGGTTTATCTACTGATTTATTATCAACTGGTTTATTAATAAACCATTGATAAACCATGTCATTTTCTGTTAACAGTGTTAACTGGTATGTGGTTTATAAAAAAAGTTACCAAACAGCAGGTTTGCACCTTGGTTTGCAAACTAGTTTATCAACAGGTTTATTGATAAACCATAGATAAACCAGGTGAGTGTCTGTTAATTGACACTGGTTACCAAACAGCAGGTTTGCAAACTGGTTTATCAACTGGTGTATCTACTGGTTTATTATCAACTAGTTTATTAATATACCATAGATAAACCATGTCATTGTTTGTTAACAGTGTTAAGCAGTGCTGTGGTTTATCAACTGGTTTGTTAAATGCACATGGTTTTTTAAGGCAATTTATTCCTTTAACATTGGAATACATTGAGTATATGAATGTACTTATTTATTATGTTCAATATTGCATATATGACTTCAGATTTTTGGCCCTCAGTTATATATTTTGGACATTTTGTTGAAGACGACATCGTCGGATGCTCATGGAAATTTATTGACAAACGGGATCCAAAGGGAGTTGGTATCAGTCATGAAAGTACATGTGAAGAGTTATATGGCAAAGTACGAACCATTTACCAAATTGATGACATAGAGATAAGATTTTTTACTCCAGCAACGACAAATGCTTTAAAATTTCCCGTTTTACTTACTAAAGATGAAGATTTTGAATGGTACTTGAACCTTAACAAACTAGGGGTTCAATCTCCACTTTTTGTTACCCGTTTGATCATGGAAAATTTGGACTCGAACCGAGGAGAAAATAATGAAACTGGTTTTGACATGGAAACTAATGGAGAAGAGGAAAATAATAGAGAAGATGAAAACAATAGAGAAGAGGAAGAAATGGAACATGAAGATTTTTTCCCAATAACCTTACTGAATTTGCCACACTGTCGAGACAGTTTGTTGGGTTCAGTCAAGAGAACATAGATGAAGACAACAGAGATGAACCTTTATCCAATAACCCTAATGATTTTGCTACACCCACGAGACATATGTTTGATGGGTTCAATCAAGACAACAGAGATGAAGCCAACGAGATATCAAGACAATCAGTTCATGGCGATAATTTGGGACTTCTTCGGTTGCAAGTAATGCAGCGAGTGATACGAAGAGATTGATTTGAATGTTGGACAAGTATTCAATAACAAGAAGGAGCTTCAGGATGTTGTGCACTTGCTTGCATTGAACCATAAGTTTGAAGTTCAAAACAAAAAAATCAACAAGATGTGTACACTTTTAGTTTGTGTTGATGATAATTGCAAATGGCGTGTTTGCAACAAAGTACTCAAAAGTGATTATTTTGAGATTCGAAAATATACACCGAACATTGTTGCCCCAAAATATGTGCATGGATGATCATAGGCAAGCGATAACACGTATGATTGGGAAACACATTTCACGGGTTGGAGGACCGCGACAACGTGTTACAACAGAGGAAATCATTGCGGAAGTGTCTAGAACATTGGGGTTTCACTAAACTACCAAAAGAGGTCTAGAGAAGATGCCTTAACACAACTCGGGGTTCAGTGAGGATAGTTACAAGCTGGCATATGCCACAATTTGCAATTGGTCAATCCATCAATAGTCTACTCTTTGGAGCTTGATAATGAACACGATTCAAGTACTTCTTCTTGGTGTATGGGGCTTGCATTCTCGGATTATTTGCCGTCTAGTAGTGATTATGGATGGAACATTTTTAGCGCAAGATATAGGTATGTTGATTATTGCAACTTGTCAAGATGGTAATATGCGAGATATATCCTCTTGCATGGGCTATTGTCGATTAGAAAATGATGCATCATGGACTTGGTTTTTTATGAAGTTGAAAGAAATAATTGGTGATAATGAATCACTTGATCATTTCTGAGACATAGGAATCTTATTACTAGCGGTCAAAATGTTTATCGAGTGCACATCATGCTCATTGTATCTATCATATAAAGGGAAACTTAAGGGTTGTAACTCGTAAGCCTGATGTGATGTCCCTTTTTATGAGAGCGGCAGAGGCTTATACCATAGAAGAGTTCAACATGCATATGTCTCAAATTCAAAAAACTGATGAGAATGATTGGAAATATCTTAGTGAGACAAAATTTGAAACTTGGGCGAGGTCATTGCAAAGGAAACCGTTACAATATCATGACTTCAAACAATGTGGAGTCTCTCCTTCTTTGTTCAAGGAAGCTCGAAAGACTCCTATTTTTCCTTGTTTCAAAGTATTGGAAAACGTTGCGAAATGGTTTGTGAGAGGCGTGAGTCGGCCGAGGTGCTAAGTTTTAACCCCTTGATGAAGCAAAACTAGCCAAAACCAAAGAGATGGCCAAGAAGTATCACGGTTATCCAAGCCATCAATCGGTCCATGTATGTGGTGAGGGGTGGTAATAAGCACTCCACAGTGGATTTTGATAAACATACTTGCACTTGCCAAAGGTTTCAATTGAACCATGTACCATGCGAGCACGCAGTTGCAGTTTGCATCAAGAGACGTTTTTCAATGTACCCATTGTGTTCATCATTCTATACAACATCGTCTTGGAGAATGCTATATTCATGTAACATCTTCCAGCACTGTCAAGAGAATGGGACATGCCGATGCAATTAAGGCAATGGCTGTAACACCACACAATTCCAACAATTTGGACGTCATAAAACATCGAAATTCCATCGATCGGAGAGTTTCACAAAAGATAAAGATCACGGTAAATTTGGAGAAGTAGGGCACAGTCGACTTTCATGTAGAATTCAAGCACTTATTTCTAATAGACAACCTATTTAAATAGACAATAAAATGTTTAAAACATTTTTTGATTTCGAGATTTCATGGACCATTTAAGTTTAGATTTTAGATTGTTATTAATTTTTAATTTAAGATTTTTTAGATTCTATGCTCGAGATTAACTTCTATTTAATTTAAGTTTAGCTTGATGTTATTAATGTGTAATATCATATTTATTTCAAGCCGGTATATTTATGTTGTAATTTTTTTTCCTAAATAAAAAATAGTTTTGGCTTGAAAAATACACGGTTTATTACGATTAAGCGGTTTATGAAACTTGTTTACTCAAGCTGGTTTTATCGGCTCTTTTGTTTCTACGAATTTGTTGATTGAGGCGATGGTTCATTAGCATTTAGAAAATCGGTGACTTGTTCTAATTGTGTTCCATTGAGATTAGCATTTGCTCTTTTCTTTTTCCTTGAGCTAACCTTGCCATAGCGTTAAGTTAAGTTAAGGGTGCGTTGCGTTACGTTAAGGGTAAAGTTACGTTGCGTCTGGACCCATGTTGCGTTAAGTTAAGTTACCATTATACCATTTCGCCCGATAGGCATGAGTGTGTTTTCATGTTATAATGGTCCATAAGTATCCATTATACCATTTGTGTTATAAAGCCATGGCCATTATTTTTCATGTTATAAAGGTCCGCCGTAGTCCATTAACCATTTCACCCGATAGGCGTAGCGTGTTTTCATATTATAATGGTCCATAAATGATCCATTATATCATTTTCCC
>CM028378.1:152458344-152555620 GCA_013146195.2 Codonopsis lanceolata | reverse complement strand
TTAGCTAATCCTAACATAGGCCTTCCCGAATTCATTGAATTCCTCTAGCATGTCTTGAGCATCCTTGAGGATTTCTTCTTTGAAGGCTCTTCTAAGATTGTTCTATGTTAGCTTGAAAGGGAGAGTACTTAACTTCACTTCTCTCGAGTCATAGGTGGGAGGTGACTCTAGAGCAACAAGACAAATGTGTGCCTCGCCAGTGAGTCATCACTATCATCCTCGTCAATCGGCTTCAAACCAAGTGGCTACATGGTTCTCTTCTAAGTCCTCACTAAGACATCTATGTTTAGAAAATGATTTAGAAGGTCTTCTTTATAAGCTTCATATTTAGGCTTAGGACATTTAGAAGCAAAGTGACAGTGTTTGCAATTGTAGCAACTAACTCATTATTGTGTGAGTTTTCGCAGCCTTTCCGAAAGTCCGCCGGTTTGCTTCTTTCTTTTGTTAAATTTTGAGAACTTTTGAAACTTCTTAACGAACATAGCAAATTGCTCGTCGAGAGAATTTCATTCTCATTTGAAGAAGAAGTAGATGGTTTACTTTCTTGAGCAGAATTTTTAGAGATAGAGAAAAAGAAGGAAGTTTAAAATGTTTGTCCTGTTTCTGAGCTTGAAGTAATTCTTGCTCATAGACCGTTAAACTCGCATACAAACTTGAGTGCATGGAGTTCAAGTCTTTGACTCTTTATTGCAAAGGGTTTTTACATGCCACAAACTTCCTAAAGAAGCTAAAAATCTCATATTCACTTCTTTAACACTATATTCTTTCCTAAAGAGTAACAACTATTTACTACCTCATAAAAATCGTCGAGGCTTGCCGTGAAAGTCTCTTTAGGATCTTTTCTCGAATGAGTCGAATCGTTGAATATAGTTGTACTTCCCTGTCTCTGGGTGGGTAGGTCTCTTCAAGATATTCTACCGTGGCTTCCCACATTTCCTTGGCGCTTGGTATCCGATGACATTCGTTGATATGTGCTGTGTCGATGTAGCCGATATAATATGAATAGCCTTGTTGCCGAAGTTCAACAAGCCTCCTTTCTTCGCTCTGGGTTCCCATTCGCTCATAGATTTAGGTATCTCAGGAGGACCACTGGCTACTTCAGCAAGTAGGTTGGGTTTCATTGGAATATAAGGACCTGCCAGAACACATTGCCACAATCGATTGTCAATAGAGTTCATATATCTCATAACCTTATCTTTCCATACTTCAAAGTGGCCTTCGTCCAATATTGGGACGTGGTCGGTATTTGAAGTAGGCAAAGATATAGTGAGCCATAGGATCTATTCTCAAGATGTTAAGCTTGGAAAATAAATTTTCAAAGAATCAAGCTCGATACCAATTGTTGGTCCCGAAGTAGGCTCAATCTAGGCTAGAAGGGGGGTCAATAGCCTAGATATGTTTTTATAAAACTTTTCAGAAACTCTTCTTAAAGATTTCTTAGAGAGGATTAAATATAAGAGTTTAGGCAATGAAACAAAATATATTAAGAATTAGCAGACTGGCCAAGTAAGGTAGTGCGTAAACTCAGAATTGTTAAACACAAGCGCTAAGTGGAGTAATAAGAACAGCTCGCACAAAGACATCGAGATTTGAAGTGGTTCGATCGTGAATAGTACTACATCCACTACCAAAGTGGTTAGCTTTGGATTTTAAAAGTGCACTTGTTTATCCACTAGGTTTATGATTTAGATCTCTAATGGATCGTGAACAAAATGAGTTTTTAACCAAGTGTATAAAGGTGAGAGAGACAATCAATGAATAATTGTTCTCTTCACGTGCAGAATTAAAGAACAGTTTAAAGACAAACTAAATGAAGCTTGAAAACGAATTTAAGATTGTAGATCTGCAGCTTCAGAAAGTTTGGTGAAGTGTTAGTCCTTGTCCTTTGATCTCTTGAATGCTTGAGTATTGAAGATGAAGCTTGAGAGTTAATTGCGCAAGAGTTATTTCTTCGATCTTCAAAACCTAAATATATACCAGAAGAGATCTTTGACCGTTGGTCCGAGTTCGAGATAATTGTGTCCAACGCCTTTGCATTGAATGCAATTCGGCGCATTGGGAGAAGAAACAAACCACGTCATCGAGATGCAAGAAAGGCAGTGTGAGAAAACATTACTAAACGAGTAATGTTTCGTAATGCGTGCTTGCACTTGGAAAGTCTTCTTAGCCAAAACAGTAATGTCTTCGCCTTCGATTTCAGAAACAATACCGACAGCTTGTCATCATGCAGAGTTGACTTCTTAAAAAAAAAATATGTTGAAGACATAATGACTAGATATTTTCGAAAATATCTAAATAGGTGTATACGTGTCATTGTTTCTTGATTTTGGCCAATATTGATTTTCCGGATTTTGAGTAGACTTCAAAGTCTGCTGATCTTTAAGGACCGTCAGAGAAGCTTGCCGCTTGGCTCTAAGAACTAACACTTAGAAACTATTCTAAATACAAGTGATTCTAAGACAGCTTGCCACACTAATCTAAGACGCTGCATCTTTTAGCCTTATCGCATTAATAGAATCGAAGATGACTCAACCAAATCTGATCATAGGAATCAACAAGAGCTTTCTGGTATAGCTCTCCGAAGCCTCAAAGGAAATAAAGCGGTGGGCATCATAAACTTGCTCCTCCTCTTCGGAGCGGGACGTGGACGGGCCGGTGTTTCTATGCTTAGGAGCCATTTTAATTTAAGCACAGAAATTAAAAATCTACCTTCTTTTTAAAATTAAAAATTATCACAACCTAACAACTAAAGCATGCAAAAATAAAATTTAAGTAAAACAAATCTAACACCCTAGCATGCAAACATTTTGACACGTAAAAAAAATTTAGATGAGAGGGTTAGAAAATACTTGGATTGCAAGCTTTAGTAGACAAAGTAGGTTGGCCGGATCTTTGAAGCTTTGTCGCCGGAATTAATGGAGTCCACCGTCTTCAAGGCTTAGGGAAGTGAGATGAAGCTGGAGGAAGTGATGAAGCTTTGAAGGAGGGGAGACCCTTGAGTTGTATCTTGCCAGAATGTGAAGGCTTCGCCGGATTGGTAAGAGGGAGAGAAGGAGATCGGCTGCTTTTGAGAGAGGGATGAGTTTTCTGGGTGACTGCTAGAGGCTGCCCGAACATTGCTTATAAAGGGGGTCTTGCGGTCGTAAGGTCTTCAGGCCTTGCACCTGCAAGGTCTCCAGTCAAACGGTGCATGGATTCTGATGAAGGTACGACAGTCACATATCTGGCATTTATTAGGGCCTTGCGGCCGCAAGGTGTTTAGGCCTTGCGTCCGCAAGGTCACCAGAAAGTTTTACACGTTTTCTACTTCCAGACTTTTGGCAGTTTTGCAGTTTAGCCATTCCGTTATGTTCCGTTAGGTCCGTTTCTTTTCCTGCACTCTGAAAATTCTACACAAAATCTAGACTAAAATATTAGCAACATATAAATACATTACTAAAGATGCCTTTCTCCCCCAAACTTGAATTTTGGCATATTAAAATTAAAATTAAATGTCCAAAATTAAATAAGACGGAGAACAACATATTTGAATTGCACTACGAAAGCAAATAAAATTCATCAAAGTGGGTTACCTCCCACCTAGCGCACTTGTTTAACGTCTTTGACTCGATCCAACTGCAAACCTTGTCTCTTGGGGGTTCATTGTCAGATAGACGAATAAGTTCTATTGTCCTCTCTACTGACATGGGTTCAAGGTATGGTTTGAGTCGTTGAGCATTAACTTTAAATATTTCATTGGTCTTTAGATTCTTAATGTCAATCGCCCCGTGAGGATAAATTCGAACTATGAGGAAAGGACCAGACCATTTCGATCTCAATTTTCCAGGAAATAATCTGAGTCTAGAATTAAAGAGAAGTACTTTTAATCCTGGACGAAACATCTTGTTAGCTAATCCATATCATGATATTTCTTGGTCTTTTCTTTATAAGTTTTAGCATTCTCATACGAATTTAACCGATGTTCTTCTAATTCATTCAACTGGAACAGTCTTTCCTCGTCGGCCAAAGTTAAATCAAAGTTAAGTTCTTTGACGGCCCAATAGGCTCTATGTTCAATCTCAACTGGCAAATGACAAGCCTTGCCATACACCATCCGATAAGGACTCATTCCTATTGGGGTTTTATATGCAGTTCGGTATGCCCAAAGAGCATCTTTAAGTTTAGACTCCCAATCTTTACGATTTGGTCTCACAGTCTTTTCCAAAACTGCTTTTATTTGTCTATTGTTAACTTCTACTTGGCCAGAAGTCTGAGGATGATATGGTGTAGCTAACTTGTGAGTTACACCATATTTTCTAAGGACTAAATTTAGCAATCTATTAGTGAAGTGTGTTCCTTGATCACTAATTATGGCCCTTGGTACTCCAAACCAAGCAAAAATATCCTCCACAAACTTGACAACAGTTTTTCCATAATTGTTTTTAGTACCAATGGCTTCTATCCATTTAGACACATAATCAACAGCGACTAAAATATACTCACAAAATCAATACCCTAGACATCAAAAATTTCAACAACTATATTCATGTACAAGGGCATTTCATTTCTTTTACCTATTCCTCCGGTTCTTTGACATTTATCACAAGTTTTGTAAAATATGTCACAGTCTCTAAAAAAGGTAGGCCAATATAATCCAGATTGCAGAATTTTTCTAGCAGTTTTATTTCCACTAAAATGACCACCACAAGAGTATTCATGACAAAATGCCATAATACTTTGTTGGTCTTGTTCTGGAACACATCTTCTAATTATAGAGTTGGAACACATTTTATACAAATGAGGTTCTTCCCAAAAATAATTTTTTGCATCTGTTAAAAATTTCTTCCTTTGATAAAAATCAAAATCAGGGTTGATGAGATCAGATACATAATAATTAACATAATCAGCATACCAAAGATCTAAATCTTTAACTGCTAATAACTGTTCCATCAGGGAAGTCTTCATTCACATGAATTTTATTATCAAGAAATTGACGTTCAAGTAAAGGTAAAAATTCCAATCTAGACAAATGGTCGGCTACAACGTTTTCCATTCCCTTTGTATCTTTAATAGTGATGTCAAATTCTTGCAATAATAACATCCATCTTATGAGTCTAAGGCTCCGTTTGTTTCACGGAAAATGACTTCCGGAAAACGTTTTCCTCATTTTCCGGTGTTTGGTAACCTTAGGAAAATGTAGTCAACGTAAAAGGTTTTCCGAGTCAACGGAAAATGAAGGTTTTTTTTCCGGAAAATGACTTACGGATTCATTTTCCGTAAGTCATTTTCCAAATGTTCGGGCACTCCACCCCCTTTCACAATTGCACATATTTACTTACATACACAATATTTCACTCAATAAATAAATTGTTTAAAAATATAAATGAAGTTTGTGCACACTATTTATAAATTATAATTTTAATAAATACTCACTACGTCTTAAAATCAGTATAAACTATATTATTTAGGTACATCCTAAACATTGTCAATTTTCTATTTTAAAACGCTTTTTTTTCATATCAATTATAAAAAAAATTATTTATAATTATGAGAATGAAAAAAATATACCTTGATTTAACACCACTAATGATAAATTGAGGTTACTAAATAAAAATTACTTAAAGTTCAAGACTATCTTAGAATTTTTTTTTTTGTATTTATTCCTATGTAGTTTTTCGTAACATTTTCCAGGGACATCCTAAACATTGTCCATTTTCTATTTAAATTTTTTTTTCTTCATATCAATTATCAAATTTTTTATTTATAATTGTGAAATTAAAAAAAGATGAATTATTGATTTAACATACTAATGATAAATTGAGTGCTACTACAAAAATTACTTAAAATTCAACACTATCTTATATTCAATATGTACATTATTATTAAAACATATTTTTTGTATTTATTCATTTATTGTTTTTCGTAACATTTTCCGTGTGTTTGTCAAACACCCGTAAATGTTTTCTGGCATATTTTCAAACGATTTACCAAACACCTGAAAATGAAATCTTTTCATTTTCAATCATTTTAAATCATAAATGACAAACGAGCCTAAGCTTTGCCTCTTTCTTACTCAAAAGATATTTTAGGGCTACATGATCAGAAAATATAATAACTTTTGATCCTAACAAATATGGTCTAAAATTTTCTAATGCATACACAACTACTAAGAATTCTTTTTCTATGGTTGTATAATTAAGTTGTGTATCATTCAATGTCCTACTAGCATAATGAATTACATGTGGTTTCTTATCTACTCTTTGACCTAACACAACTCCAATTGCAAAGTTTGAAGCATCGCACATGATCTCGAAAGGCAGAGACCAATCGGGGCCGGTTAAAATTGGGGCTGATGTCAAACGTTCTTTTAATAAATTAAATGCATTTAAGCATTCTTGATCAAAAATGAATTCAGTGTCTTTTGCCAACAGATTGCATAAAGGTTTACAGATTTTTGAAAAATCTTTTATAAATCTTTTATAAAAACTTGCATGTCCTAGAAAACTTCTAACACCTTTGACAAAAGTTGGAGGAGGTAGTTGTGATATAACTTCAATTTTTGCCTTATCGACTTCAATTCTTTTGTTTGACACAACATGACCTAAGACAATTCCATGTTTAACCATGAAATGACTTTTCTCCCAACTTAGGATCAAATTAGTTTTGCAACATCTTTTCAAGACTGATGTAAGATTTTCTAGGAAATGGTCAAAAGGATTTCCAAATACTGAAAAATCATCCATGAATACTTCAACACATCTTTCCACTAAATCTGAAAATATAGAAATCATGCATCTTTGAAAAGTAGCTGAGACATTACAAAGTCCAAAGGGCATTCTCCTAAATGCAAAGGTACCAAAGGGACATGTAAAAGTGGTTTTCTCTTGGTCTTTGGGTGCTACGAGGATTTGGTTGTAGCCAGAGAAACCGTCAAGAAAACAATAATATTCATGACCAGCTAGTCTTTCAAGGATTTGATCAATAAATGGCAAGGGAAAGTGGTCCTTCCTACTTGCCGCATTTAATTTCCTCAAATCTATGCACATTCTATAACCCGTGATAGTTCGTGTGGGAACTAACTCATCTTTATCATTTTTGACAACTGTAATTCCTGATTTCTTAGGTACTACTTGGACTAGACTAACCCATTTGCTATCAGATATCGGGTAAATTATACCCGCATCAAGAAGTTTAAGAACTTCTTTTCTCACTGCTTCTTCCATGTGAGGGTTAAGTCTTCTTTGTCTTTCTCTAAAAGGTTTACTACCTTCTTCTAAATGGATTTTATGCATACACATAGAGGGACTAATGCCTTTTAAATCTGCTAAGGACCAACCTATAGCTTCTCTATGTGTCCATAAAACTTTTAGTAGGCTTGCTTCTTGTTCTTCGATTAAATTTGCAGCAATTATAACAGGTAAAGCTTTACCTTTCCCCCAAAAATGCATATTTTAAGTGGGGTGGTAATGACTTTAATTCTACTTCAGGAGGAGATTTCACAGACGGAATAAATTTAGGATTTTCAGGTTTAATCGTCTCCTCTTTTTCTTCCTCCTTAATGTTTTCTACTCTTTCTTCATCTATTTCAATTTCCTCAAAAATAGATTTTAGAATTTCCACATCTTCTTTTTTATTATTTTCCTCTTCCTCTATTTCTATTTTATCAGAACTACTTTCTGATTCAGACTCTTCCATTTTGTTATCATTTTTATTCTTAAGAGCTTCAAGTCTTTCTCTCTCTTTTCTCTCATCAGTCTCTCGGAGCTCTCTTTCTAACTCTTCAATGTCGAATTTTATATGAGAGAAAATTCTATCATCATGGCTTACATACACATCTTTCTCATAATCATCATCCTCACAATTTTGTTCAAAAGTTTGGGCTGTCAATTTTTCAATTTCATCGATTGAGAAACATGCATTCATGTCACTCGATCTATTCATTGCATCAAAAACTGAAATTTCAACAATTTCACCCATTACTGACATTGTGAGTTTACCATTCTTAACATCGATCATTGTGTTGGCAGTGGCCATAAAAGGTCTACCTAACAAGATAAGGACTTCATTGTTTGTGCATATTTTCCTTTCCATCTCTAGAACCACAAAATCAACCGGAATGATTAGTTTATCTACCTGAACTAGAATGTCTTCTACTATGCCTAACGGGTGTTTAACTGAACGATCAGCTAATTGTAAAGACATATTAGTGGGTTTCAGTTCTCCCAACCCCAATTGTTTATAGACTGTGAAAGGCATCAAATTGATACTTGCTCCTAAATCTAGCATAACCTTCATCTTTTTAGAACTACCCAATGAGACCTGAATATTGAAGCTACCAGGGTCTTTCAATTTAGGGGGGAGTTCGGGTTGTAAGACTGCACTTATGTTTTCATAAACAATAATCTTTTCATTATTTTCAAATTTGTGTTTCTTAGAGTGAAGATCTTTGAAAAACTTAGCATAAGCTGGAATATTTTTAATAATGTTAAGCAAAGGAAGGTTAATATTCACCTTGGATAACATATTATAAATTTTAGAGAATTGCTTATCCATTCTATTTTTCATAAGTCTTCTAGGTAATGGAATTGGAGGCACATATGGTGGTGGTGCCACATAAGGTTCCTCTTCCTCTTGTTCTTTTTCTTGAGTTGCTTCTTCCTGAGTATCTTTATTTGTCACTTCTTTTTCTACTTCTTTATCTTTTACTTCATTATTTTCACTTTTGTCATTTTCAACTTCTTTATCCGAATTATTTACTTCATCGGGCACATCAGAAGATTGGATAGGATCACTTACCTCTTCTCCGATGACTCTACCACTTCGCAGAGTAGTGATAGATTTTGCTTGTTCAGTTTGACTAGGGAACTTCCCTTCTTCTCTTTTCTCTTGACTTACTTTTTCGAGTTTGTTCCTTAAATTTTCCAACTCTTCTAGCAAATACTTGTTAAGAGCAACTTGACCTTTGCTTGCTCCATCCGACTTTGATACTTCTTCAATTCGCAATTGTCCTTGATTTGAGAATTGTTGAGGTTGTAGTGGTTTATTTCCTCCCCATGAAAAATTAGGATGATTCCTCCAACCAGGATTATATGTGTTTGAGTAGGGATCATTCCTTTATCTTTGAGGGTACACGTTCATGGCATTAACTTGTTCAGAATACATAGCACTTGATGGACAAAAATTAGTAGCATGAGAAGTTAATCCACAAATAGTGCATGTTTCTTGAATTGGCCAGTTTTCATATTGATCTTGTATCTATGGTTTTTCTTAAACTTGGAATAAACTTCTACTTTTACCTCTTGCACTTTTCTGTTGAGAATTTGCACTTAACATCTCAAGTAATTCTTCTAGTGCAACTGGTGTCATTCTATTAATAGAACCACCGGCTGCACTATCAACCATGGTTTGTAAAGCAGGCGAAAGAGTATGATAGAATTGAAGTACTAACACATCTTGAGATAGATTATGATGAGGACACATGATAAATAAATTTTTAAATCTATCTCATGTTTCATGGAATGTTTCTCCTGGTTCATTTTGAAAGGCATGATTTGTTTTCTGTACTCGGTAAGAGATGCATGTTTATAATATTTGCCCATAAACAAATCATACAATTGAGCCCAAGTATAAACACTACTAGGTGTTAGATTCATGAACTATCTTTTCGCCAATTCTTTTAATGCACTTGGAAAATATTTCATTTTTACTTAGTCCTCAGTCAAACCTCCTAACGGGAAAGTGCTCATCATATACTCATATTCTTTCATAAAACTTATCGGATCTTCAGCTGGCATTCCATGAAATGAAGGTATCATGTTAAAATAATGATCTTTAAGTTAGAAATTCCTTACTGCTTCCGGTAAGATTAGACATGATGTTGTTGTATTCAACATAGGTCGACTGTAATCATTTATAGTTATTTGATTTATTACTACTTCCATATTTCTTTCAGTAGGTTCTTCTACTCTTTGATTCGCATTCACCGGATGAACCGGATTTTCAGGATTTTGATTATTATTATCCATTGAAGGATCAACCAGAGGATCCTCTTGATTCAATTGTTCTTGATTAGCAGACTGAGTTCCTGAATTATCAGGGTCTTCCTGATTCTTGCCAAGATTATTTATGTTTTGAGTTAATTCTACCAGTTTAGGATTTAGAAATCTACGACCGTGCATAAAATAAATAAATAAAATAAAACACTTACTAACAACTAAAAATAAATAAAATCTTTTTGTATTTTTATTTTAAAAAAAACTGAATTTAAAACTATGCTACCAACAAACTAACTATGCAAACTAGCTTGTCCCCGGCAACGGCGCCAAAAACTTGATCGTGTCTTATTTTAATTAATTCCTTGCAAGTGGACAAAACTATTGTAGAATTGCTTGGGAAGCAAGGGCTGAACCACAAAGACAAGAAGATCACAAATAGCAAAGATTATCGATAGCAATTATTAAACCAAATGGGGTTTTTATATTGATTTTATCTAAATTAATTATTATACTAAAGTTAACTAAATTAGCAGCAATCACAGGTTATGAAGATCTTATGGTGGAGGGAAATCTAAGATTAGGGTTTCACTTGTATCTCTTCTATAGCTTATTTGGATAAAGTATCATTCAATTTCTTGGGTTCGTTCACGAAAGATAGATATAGCCTGCCGAATTACTATTCAGTCTCCATCTCCAAATAATTCATCCATTCTATATCCTAGGCACAAGAATATATGGATCCTAACTGTCACTTAGGTCATATATATGAACCTGACCCTAACTTATCACTCTTGTGCATCGATAGGTTCAATTTATCATGATAGTGAGCCAGTGTACGACATATGCATATTGGTCATGCAGTTATCTGCACCTCTAGGCCTTTATTACTCACGATTACATTCATTTGTTCAAAGTGAGATAATAAAGGGGTTGATAAACACCATGATCAACAAGAATTGAATGAATAAAAATAGATTAAAACATAGATTTAATACAAGTTACCTCCCAACTCCTAGATTAATGGATGTTTAGTTCATCCTTGAAGATGAACTGCACACGGAGATGAATGAATACATGGATCGATCTTCGAAATTGTAATTACAACAACTAAACTATGTTATACAATCTAAATCCTATGCTAGAACTGTTTAAAACTATTTCTTGGACGTCCTCTGGCCTTGGCTACCGTCCTTTATTTATACCATGGAGTTGTAGGGGTTAGGAGTTCCAATCTGGCTTTAAAACTCCAATAAGTCGGTTCAGTCCACCTTGCGATCGCAAGGTCATTACCCTTTGCGTCCGCAAGGGTCTTGATTTCGGGGGCTGTCTTACTGCCTACCTTGCGAAGGCAAGGTCAAAATACCTTACGGCCGCAAGGTAGTCAGAATGCTCATTTGACGTTTTTCTTCAATTTTACACTTTGGCCCCTTCCTCGAAATCTTCACTAAAAGCTTCATAATTCATATAAATCCACCTAAAACCCTGAAACTCATAAAACAACTAAAAAAACACATATCAGTAGCCAAAAGCCTCGTGGAATTACTCAATTTAAGTCATAAAAGTACCTGATATCTACGTATAAAATACATCGATCAGGAAGCAAATATCAAAGACTCTTGCTCAGGGATTACGGGAACTTCACCAGGCGCCATTGAGGTCCCATCTTCTTCAGTGTATTCGGAGCTCTTTGTGTCCACATCAAAACTTCCCTCATACTCATTTGAAGCTCCATGGTCGTAACTGCATCCTTCAATCTCCAAACCACTCTCTTCGTAAGAAGACATCCTATAGGAATCGAGGAACAAACACATTAATCCATGCCCGTAAGAAAAGGCATAAATGAGCAGGTAGAACCCTCAGTTAGGGTTTTTGTCTCAAACCAGTGAGCGGGTAACCAGTTCTAAATTTCCTCGATTCCTTCCTATGGGTATGCTCATGTCAATGTAAAATCTTAACAAGGGCAACCAAAATGAACCTAAAAATTCAAGAAGGGGGATTTTTGAAAAATGTCATCAAGAAGAATATAAAAAGATAAAGACAGAAGCCATGAACTTTCAAGCACTGGATGTTGAAGCGTCTAGTGTGCATCCATCGAATCCTAAGGCTAGGGTTTTTACAGAAATGAAATGAAGATGAAATGAAAACAAGGGAGCAGTTAAGGGCAAAATGTTACCTGTTGAGATGGTGGATTTTCAATTTTGACGAATCGGGTTATTTGGTTTGTTGCTTCGGTTCTTCAGTAAATGCCGACGACTCAAAAGCAATGAGGAAAAAAAGAAGGTTCGTGAATACTGAAGGTTTGTAAAAGAGCTTAAGGATGGGAGGCAATCGTTTTTATAGATCGGGTGAAGGACAAAATGGGAAAAGAAAGTTCCAGAGACATGATTACCTGGTCACGTGATGTGGGAACCAAGGCGTCGTATTTAATGTCGCCTCGAGAAAGATGTAAGCATACAACATCATCCCTCAAACGACGGTTGCACTCTAGCGTGTTGCGTCAATACGTTCCTGACACCTGCCTGCTCTTTCAGCCGTTAAAGTGAAGGACGCACCCATTATTAATCCTGCTCTACAAGTCTTAACCAGATAAAAATGATCAAGTCTTGCAACGATCAGATGACACATCCTTATGAAGTAGGCCGTTGTGCTCCTCGCTCAGAACACATATGCTCGCTAGACAAGGAGCACGGGGCCACTGAACTGCCGAGCCCAAAAGGCCCAAGCAGTAGTCACGTGCTAATCTTGCCATCACCATTGTCATGAGTGAATCACATGTAAACATCACGGTCTGAGCTCAATTCATAAACGAGCAATGGTTTCTGTCTGGCCTCCCAGGCGTACCAAGCAAAGCAGCCTCTTACTCGTTATCTCGGGGTCAAGAGTATAGCGAGCAGGCAAATCATGGGTATATTAACGGTTGTCTAGAACGTGAGAAGTTAATGTTGGGAAATCCGCCCCTACGTTCCGGACGTGGCCATGGACGTGCCCGTTTTTCACACTTATGCGTTCAATTTCCACGTCTCAACCTTCATGTTTGGCCCTATATAAACCCTTCTCCAACAAAGGGAGAGGTACGTTCACTTATACTCAGGCCTAAGCTCTGTCAATTTGGTATTTCAATTGTTTGTTTACTAATTTTCACACCAGAGTGTATTTGCAGGGTAAGCCTCTGTCTAGTTCACGTGTTTTGAGTTTGATTGATAGAATTGGGTCAAAAAGATACAAAGCTCAGATATCCTACTTCATAAAGCCTGGTGTATCCAAAGATTTTGGATACATCAACTATAATTATAGTCACATGTCCTAGGGCTTTGAAAAAGCTACATAATATTAATAATTATAATATAGCTAAATAATCTTTTTTAATCTGTATTTCTAATTAAACAACACAATAATTTAAGAACTGAGGAATTATTATTTACAAGGAAATATGTAACAAGTGAAAGTTGAATGCATAACATCCCACCAAATGCACCGTTGTATAAGAATTTTAAATTGTTAGAGCATCACCATTGTTCAAAAAAATCCAATTCTTATCCTCCTTCTTATTAAGAATGAGATATTAATAATGGTGGAGCTCTTCTTATAGTGCCATGAGATGAGGAGTGATAAAAAAAAAACTTACAATTTAAAAAGTTCACTATTGAAGCTTGTGAAAGGGAGTCGGATGTTTGTACGTGAGGGGTGGGGGGCAGCTTGACTTTTTGTTTGGGGGGCTGGGGGGCTGGGGGGCTGGAGTGTGTTGGAGGGGGGCCCGCTTTGGTTTTTAATTTTTTAAAACATTTTTTTTGTAATCCTTTATAATATATGTTTTATAGATAATTTATTAATTAAATTTTAAATTTTAAAAATTAATTTATGTTTTAATTTATAAATTAATTATTTATACGAAATATTTAAATATGAAATATATTAAATAATGTTAAATAAATTTATTTGTTGATACGTATAAAAATAAGAGTAAAGTGTAAAGTTAATGAGGTGATAGTGAGATTCAGTTAAGAATATGTTAAAAATAATATATAATGAGAAGATATATTTTTAAATGGATAAAAAGAAAAAATATGTAATTAAAAGTGAGACTCAATTAAAAAATTGTGTAAAAATATTAAACATCGGATGCTCTTGCCTCTTGCACATAAAAGTTGATTAAGTATTTTGAGTTGTTAGACATAAAAATTGTACGGTGTTTAGACCACAAAACTAATCCATTGAATTTATGTGCAGAACGTACACGTCAAAGTACAGTAATTTATCGATTAGGTTAGTAGGATAGTGACCTAAATGAGCTACTTGCACGATACAAATTAATGAAATACTAAAACTTCGTGTCGTGTCATATACACAATGATAATAAATCTTGAGGTATCATATATTATTTTAAGTGGTAGTTAAGGACGTTATTTGAATTCGACATATAGTTAAGAGGATTGTTTTAAGGGATTATTCGTAACTGACTAAAAACCATTGAATCTTACGGTCGGGATCGATCTAGACCGTCGAATAACTTCAGTCAATTAACTGAATTGTATTGTATAGTTACTGGTACTCTTGTCCATATCGATGGTACGACGTCAGTTTATGAATTTATCAATAAATGAAGTAGATAATGTGGAAATTAATTAATATTTATTTATAATTTGTCTACGTTAATTACGATAACAGTTAAAAAGATAAAAAAAACAAATATTTTAAATTACAAAACTTACGAATTTTTTTGCATAAAATTGATTAATTAATTAAAAAATCGAAAAGAAAAGGGACGTGAGTTTGGTGGAGGAATGATTAGCGGCCACCAAGCGTGAATAGTGGGGGGAGTTGGAGAGAGAGGGGGGGTAGTTGGTTGAGTTGGAGAGAGAGAGAGAGTAATTGCTCAACCACCGTTCACATATGTGAACTCGATGAGTGATAATGACCGTAGGATCTCAGAAAAGGAATCAATCTCAGCTCCTAAATATCTTTAGTCAATTATACATATACGACTATGAGCTCTATTGTATTATAGATTTAAGGTTTACATACATATGTTTTAAGTTCAGTGGTGCAAGGATTACAAAGTAATTTTCTTTCTTGTAAATGTGTTCAGTGTAGCATTCTTAAAAGCTCATTGGTAATTTAAGTATTTGTCCAACAAGTTTACCTTTTTAAAAATCTTAAGAAGTCAGTGGAAAACACTTATTTTGAAATAGATTAAAAGAAAAAAAAAACGTATTCCTATGGTTTGTGCACGGCATGGAATTGGCATAAGCCACCTCCTGGCTCCTGGTGATGTAAAATGTATCGATACTAATCTTTGTGTATGTCTCTATGGCACAACGTGAGTATGAAAGGATGTCAGTATTAAAGGGTGTTAATATTTAAATAAATCAATATATGTTTTAATCATGTTTCAAAAAAGTCTAAAATAACAAATTGAAAATGAAGATTTCTCGATAATCAATTAAAACATTACGATCATTCAACAGTGGAGAAAAAAATTAAAACTTTTATTTGTAATTTTATTTAAGAAAACAGATGCGGTACCTTGTTAGATTTTATTTATTTGTAATTTTTTTAAGGAAACGGAGACGATACCTTATTAGATTTTATTAATAGAAATAAAATTACAAATTTGAGGAGGACAACCAGCTTTGCCCTTATACAATTACTTCTTTCGTTAAAATATAAACTTTTTTTTAACACATACACCACGGATAATAATTTTTTTAAAAACTTTTTTAACCGCATAACATGTTTTATATAATAGATTTAATGTGAAAGATAGACACTAAACAATTAATATCTCTTTTTTATGTTGGTATAAAAAAGTGACTATGCGTTTAATGAAAAGTGTATTTTATATTTTATACATATTATTAACAACGTAAAAAATCGGAAGAATTCCAAATTAGTAATTATATATATTATTACTTATTCTATTTTTTTAAAAGTAAAATAAAAACAATTTATCTTTTAGAGTGGTCTTAATAACATAAAAAATTGGAAGAATTCTCAATTAATGGTTATACATATTCTTAGTTAAACCAAAAAATTTTCAAAAAAGATAATACTCATTTTAAAACCCAAACCACCTAAAGAAAAACTCAATAAATTGTGTTTTAGACATTTTTAAAAAATGGTTAAACAAAAAAAGATGACTCCACCCTTCTTAACAGCATTAAAAATCGGAAGAATGTTTTATACACTCAATTTAAATTATTATTATAATTTCTATTGATTTAAATTGACTATTTTTCAATTTAAAATTTTAGTATTTTTCTTAAGTTTGTAAATAAGACAATAGGACAACAATTAAGAGTCATGAGATGGAGAACAGGAAGCCATGCTGGGAGGAGACAATGGGGTTGGCCTTGCGGCCGCAAGGTAATTTAAAAGACTGGCCGAAATTTTGAAGTGTAAGAATGCGGCCGCATGCTCAAAATTCTTGCAATCACAAGGTAATCAGAAAGCTTGGAAGCTGAAGGAATTAAATTATTAAAAAAAAAAAAATAATAATAAAGGAAAATGCGGCTGCCGGGACTCTTCAATTCCATCTCCCACTTTTCTCTCTCCCTCTCTGAATCCGACATCCTTACTCGCCATAGCCCAGTCGTCCCTTTTCTTCTTCCCCGTTCACAACCACAATCTCCCCCTTTCTTTCTCAAACCCGACACCATCTCCATCTCCCTCGCTCAAATTTGTTCAGTCCCAGCCACCATTCCTTCATCTTCTCTGGCGATTTTCCATGCCGCCCATCTCCTTCGTCTTCTCCGTTCTTTCGCCGGCCATTAAGTTCACCCCCTTTGCTCCCTTATCGAACCACCACTGCCCCCAGTTCAGGTAAGGATCTCTCTCTATCTCTCTCTCTCTCTCATCTCTCACCCATCGCCATCTCGTTGTGACCTCGTTTCTGTCGTCCACCATGCCCGGCGAACCTCCCATCTCTCTGCCCCAATCACCAAGGCCGCCATCTTCAATCGCCGGCCACTCCCCCTACCAGTTCGCCCCCATTACAGACCCACCTATGGCCTACACCCATCTACTTCCACATCCAGCCAGTTTCACCAAATCTTCTCCGCCTTTGCTCACCTCGATTCTGGCAAAGCAGCTTCCAGCCTGATCACCTGCATCTCTTTTGCTTGATTGTGTTTGTGAATCTGATAAGAGTGATATTCCGTTTGGAGATGGAGAACAGAGAAGAAGAGAGAGGTAGAGGAAGTTGAGAATATGAGTATGAGTAGGAGTACGCACACGCTGAGGGAGTTGCTCAACTGTTCAACTGCTGTTCACACATGTGAATTCGGGTAACGATTATGGCCGTAAGATCTTCGTAAATGAATCAGTCTCAGCCGCTCTTTATCTCAAGTCAATTGCGAGCGTGCGAGAGTGAGCCCTATTGTATTATAGATTAGTGGCTTATTTTAAGGTTTAAAACTTTCCTTTCTATTGTTTCATAAATTAAAACACAAGGTAAAACAAAAAAGTGAAAAAATAAATAATATAGAAAAAATAAATAAAACATATATAGAATTTAAATTTGATACAAAAGATCTTTAGAGCATCACCAATATTAATGTAGATGCGAAATTAGATATTAGCTAAAATTTATATTCTTTTTGAAAGAAAAAATCTCTCTAATGCAACTGTGAAGAGGGGTGTGGATATAACGTGTCGATTTAATGTTTTACATTGTTGACAACAATATCAAATTTTCAAATTCTACTTGGGGTGTGGATACCTTATGTAAGCATTTAAAAAAGAAAAAAAACTATTTCGATTGGTTGTTCAATTTTATTATTATTTTTTATCAAATTTTATTTTAATGGTGAGATACGTATCACACAAGATCAAATCCAAATTTAAATTAGAGAGAATTGTTTGATTGAATGTAAATTAAAATAAAAAAAATTACCATATATAATTAAAGGTACTAATTATTCACGAGTCACGATCACCATGTAATATCAAATCTACATTTTAACCGATTTGACAGAGTAAATGACAATTACTAATGGAAGACCGAATATGGATTATTCCCTCCGTCCCTAAATAATCGTCCTAGTTGATCCGGCACACAGTTTAAGAAAATATTTATTGACTTGATTATTTATATTGGTTTAATGTGTAGTTTCCTTTAAAGCTCATCTGTATGTGGCTCATAATTAAAATAAGATGAAAAAGTAAGGGTAAAGTGGTAAAAATGATGTTCTAAAAATGTAAGTTTCAAATTGGACAATTATTTTGAGACGGACAAAAAATGAAAGGAGAACGATAATTTAGAGACGAAGGAGTATTTGCAAAGGAAAATCTCTGTTTATAATTTGGGTAAATTAAAGAAAACCTCCCAAATCTACCTTGCGATGACGCATTACCCCCTTAATCTATTATTGTTTTGGTATGATCCCTTAATCTATTTCGCCTAACACTAAACCCCCATATTCTACTTTACCAGGCATCCAAGTTGACAGCATTAACAACACCGTAGAAGAGATCGATGTCTATTACATTGTTTTAAAAAAAATGTTAATTTTAATTTTTTTTATATAAAAGACTTCTATTTTTATTATTAATAAAAAAGATGTATCTCGCATTGTTTTTAAAAAGTTGAATTTTAAAGTCTTTAAACTAAAGATGTTCACTCTTACAAAAGATGTATGTCACATTGATTATAAAATATTTTACTATTATTACTAATAGAATATATGTATACCACATTAGTTAAAAATTGATATTGGTTTTAAAAATTCTATTATTAATTACTAATGGAAGATATGTATCATACATTTGTTAGAAAATAATGTTTGTTTTCAAAGTCTTTTGATAAAAGACTTCTACCATTATTACAAATAATATAAGATGCATATATCACATTGGTTAGAAAATGATTTGACTTTAAATTATTTTAAGTTATTAACAATTAAAGAGATGTATAGCACATTGTTTAAAAAGAAAATTAGATTTTAAAGTCATTAAATAATTTTTTATATTATTATCAATAGAAAAGATATATCTCACATTATTTAGAAAGAATTGTTGATTTTAATAGTTTTTTATCTAAAATATTATTATCTATATTATAAAAGAGCTCAGGGTATAATTGGCGGTCATGATTGAATTGTGTCAAACACAACTGGAAGTCCAGATTGATCCATAAGTATGTGAGTTACATATGAATCTTGTTTATGAATTTTGTTTGAATTACCCCCTTCAGTTATGAGATTTGTTTATCCCAAACATCAATTGAACCGATCTCATACCGACACCATGACTATGATACATACACAAATACTAGTTATTACTATATAAGGATGTTTCCTACATTTGTTAGAAATTAGTGTTGGTTTTAAAACTATTATTATTACCAATAGAAAAGATGTATCACATTGTTAGAAAGAATTGCTTGTTTTAAAATTTTTTAGATAAAAACCATATACTTTTATTACCAATAGAAATAGAAAATAAGCATCTCACATTTTTAGAAAATGGATAATGATTTTAAAATACTCAAAATAAAAATTTTAATTCTATAAAGTCCAAAATTTGTGGTGTCTAGTAACGTAGTTATGTTAAAAGCTTTCATTTGGACGAAAATTTATTTTTCGTTTTCATTTATGACAATGATGATAATGATTATATAATATTATTTTTATTATTAATATTACTATTGCTATTATTATTATTACTATTTTTTTTTATAAAAATAATAATATTATTATTCTCAAGCATTCATGTGTGCCTCTTTGTTTCTCAACCATTACCTATTAATAATAAGTATTAATAATTAATATAATAATAAGATATTAATCTCTTCTGTTATTAATAGTAGTAGTCTTACACACACACACACACACACATATATATATATATATATATATATATATATATATATATATATATATATATATATATATATATATATATATATATATATAACCAACATTATTTTCAAATCAATGTCAACTCTTCTATGGGAAATAAAAAGGTTATATTTTTAATTTAATGACTTTTAAAACCAAAATCAATTTATAACCAATATGAAATATATATCTACTGATATTACAAATAGAAAAGATATATTTTACATTGGTTATAAATTGATGTTAATTTTGAAAGTATTTTGATAAAAGATGTCTACTTTTATCATCGTAGAAAATATGTAACTTATATTATTTAAAAAGAAGTGTTAGTTTTAAAAGTCTTATATTAAAAACTTCTAATCTTATTACCAATAGAAAATATGTATCTCACATTGTTTGAAAAGAAATGTTGCTTTAAAAGTCTTTAGATTAAAGACTTTTTTTATGAAAAATAGAACATATGCATATATCTCATATTTGTTACAAAATATTCTACAATTATTATTGTTCGTCCCATGGATGTGCTCAAATAGGCTAGAGGAGGGGGTGAATAGCCTATGCTACCACTTTAAAATTTATCTCACCATTCATTTATGAATGTGGGTGAAATGCCTTTTAGTGATAAAACAATCTGAACAAGTAAATTGCCTTCAAATCAAAGTGCTCTAGCAACATTTCAAGATATGCATATGCTTACGTTCAACACATCAATTCTAGTGTGGGATTCCAACACAAGATGTTTGAAAAATAATCTCATTTTTAGCAAAGTAGTCGAGTAAACAACATAATTCTGTCGATCAATCATGACAACGAAGTTAAAAAACATTATTTGGACCTCTGTTTTATACCGTAACAAGTAAATCAAATATACCATCAACTTTATAGAAAATAATATGCACCACAAGAAGAAGGAAGTTCGATAACCACCCCACAAATCAAAGTGAATTAAATCAAATATACCATCAACTTTATTTTTACTAATAGGAAAACTATCTCTAGTCTACTTTGCACGTTGACATACATCACCAACTTTATTTTTTGTTCTACCAAAATTACTTACGTTTGGTACTAGTTTCATTACTTTCTCAGAGGATGTCCAAGCCGTCTATTCCACAAATCCATTGCAGCTTCTCCATTAATTGTTAAAGCCTAAACTTGAGGAATACCACGGAAAAAGTATAGTCCATCTCTTTGTTCACCCGCTCCAATCAACGTCCTCGTCATGTGGTCCTGTATAACACATACATTATTAGTGAAGTAAACAATACGATCTAACTAATTTATCAATTAAGATACAAAAATTAAGTTGCATGTCAAAGTGGGCACATAAAAAATGTTTTGAAGCTTTAACCCCCATCCAGTATCACACTTCCTTCTCGAGTCGCAACATCGTGTTGTCCATCTGGCAAACCCACCGGACAATTTGTAATGTCATGCAAATCTACCAAAGAAGTCAAATCACCTGTGACATGATTTGATGCTCAAATATCAATAATCCAAGCACACGTAAAACGCTTACCATTCAACCGATCAGAAGAGAACTTAGGATTGTTAAGGAGATTCAACAGTTGTTTCCATTGCGTGCTAACACATATAAACCGGAAAACTCGTCGCTGCTGGATTGTCCATGCATTACGAAGCCCTGTTGCGCACCAATGTTACTTCTTGTGGTGTTATTTGTGCGAACGGGGTGCGATGCACCTCCCTTGCCACGACCCTGTGACATAGCTGTTCGATCTCCGCCATGACCTGCTGCTGTAACACCTTTGCCCGCACTTCCATCAGGAGGTCTATCTCCTCACCATTCAGGGAACCTATTTAGTTGAAAGCACCCGCTTTCTTCATGTCCCTCGCGATTATAGTACCTGCAAAATTTAGCAAAAACATTGGCCTTTCCTTTTCCTTTCATGTCGGGTTGCACTTTGAAAGCCATCACATTGTCACGCTCTTCTTTGTGTTTAGATACGGCCCTCCTCATAGACCTTCCTTTGAATCACACCGTGGTAGGCTCGATTCAAAGAAGGAAGAGGATCCAAAGAAAGTAGGTTGGATCTTATTGCGCCATAAACTTCGTCCAAACCCATAAGGAAATGGTACATGAGATCTGTTTCTTGAATCCTTGCAAACTTAGTACCAAGGTCACATGTGAACTTTTCACACTCACATTCTGGAAGTATCTCATAGTTCGTTAGTTCATCCCATATCTGTTTGAGTCTCCAATAATAATCACCCACACTCTCGTTCTTGGACTGTTTGCAATCTGCAAATGTTGTCTTCAATTATTGAATTATGGGTCCATTCACGACGCAAAATTGTTCCTTCAAATCATTTCACAACAAGTGTGCTTCCTCATGATACAAAATAATCGATCGAAGACTGATTGGTTTGATCGTGTTCACAATCCACTAAACAATCATTGAGTTAACT
Organism: Codonopsis lanceolata; assembly: GCA_013146195.2. Classification (NCBI taxonomy): domain Eukaryota; kingdom Viridiplantae; phylum Streptophyta; class Magnoliopsida; order Asterales; family Campanulaceae; genus Codonopsis; species Codonopsis lanceolata. The sequence continues at coordinate 152,533,383 of CM028378.1, read as the reverse complement.
ATATGTCAGTCATCAAGTCTTTCTTCCTCATTCAGAATAGTGACATTGTCATCGACGAAGCCAAACTTTCTCCTTGCCTTCAGCTACAATCGTATAGATCTTGCCCACTCATCGTAATTCTTGCCACGAAGTGGAATATGGGTAATTACGTTCCCTGGATTACCCTTAGATCCAAGGAAATACGGAGAGGAAGAATCAAACTTCTTGATTTGATCACTTCCTCCCATTTTGTTCTGATCATTGTTTCCTCTAGACATAGCATCGTTTGTGTTTGTAGTTTTTATTTTTTTTGGTTGGCTCTGACATTGTGATTGTATATTGTAATATAAGCCATGTATTCTAATGAGAACGCAAGATGAAAATTATTGTGATTATCTCATCTTCTCACAATATTAGAGCTTATATAATACTCCCTCCGTCCCTAAATAATCGTCCTAGTTGACTCGGCACACAGTTTAAGGAAAAAAATTGACTTAATTATTTATATTGGTTTGATGTGTAGTTTCCTTTAAAGTCCATATGTATGTGGCCCAAAATTAAAGTAGAGTGAAAAAGTAAGGGTAAAGTGGTAAAAGTGATGTTCTAAAAAGGTAAGTTTTAAACTGGACAATTATTTTGGGACTAACGAAAAATAAAAGAAGGATGATAATTTAGGGATGAAGGGAGTACAAGCACAGTGTCCTACTTAGATAAGAAAACTAAATACAATAAGGAAAACCAACTTAAGAAGGAACCCCCCCTAGTTCCATATCAACCAACTAACCAAATTTAACCCAAAATCAAGCAACCCACGAGCATTGCATGTAATACATCAAACATGCCCTTCGTCTTATGCTTTTCTATATGTACTGGTTATATATATAATACTCCCTCCGTCCCTAATTTATTGTCCTGGTTGACCCGATTAGGGGTGGCAAAAATTTATCCAACCCAATGGATTATCTATTATATCCATTATAAAAAATTTATTGGTTATTATCCATTAACACCCAATTAGGTTAATGGGTGTTAATGGATATTATCCATTAACACCCATTAACAAAATGGATAATTAACCGGTTATCCATCGGATTTATCCACTAATGTCACCACCGTCGTCATTTCCCACCTCCGGCCACCGCCTACCACCGCCGGCAACAACCACCGCCCGCCGTTGCCCACCACCGGCCACCGCCACCAGCCGGCAACCACCACCGCCCGCCGCTGCCCACCGCCACCGCCTCCACCCACCGCCGCTACCCACCACTGGCCACCGTCAGCCCTTTACTTAAAAATAATAATAATTAAATGCATAGCTTACCATTATAGCGAGATTTGAACCTGAATCAAATTGTTTGACAACAAAGCTTATTACCACTAAACTAGACTACTTTTTGATATATATTTGAAAGTTAATATAAATATAAAAAGTAATCATAAAAATTATTGATTATTATGAACGTATTTGTTATTTGTTTTGGATTAAGAATATTTGTTTGTTATTTATAATTTATAATTTATAATTATAATGAATATAAATTTTTAATTTTTTAATAAGGTATTTGATTTTTTTATTTTTTCTTACTTTTATATAATCATTTATTAGTGTCAAATCAATAAACACGTATATTTTCTATCTCACAACTATGAAGACTATTATAAAATTTTGACAACTTTATATATATAAGGTGATAAAAATAGTGTCGCATTGCAAATATCACTTTTTATTTGAGGTGTAAAAAAAGGAAAGAAAAGATAAATATCAAAATTAAGAAAATATCTTGGTTATTGTTGAACGTGGGGCCCATTAATTTTTTATTAAATGTGAAAAGTTGGTGAAAATATTATGATTTATGAATATTAAGTTATTAACTTATCATTGTGTGTATGTGTGTGTTTTTGTCATGTGTGTGTTTTTTTTGGCATGTGTGTGTGTTTGAGTGAGTTTGTGTGTGTATGTTATGCTTAGTGAATCATAATATAAGTAGGGAAGTAATACTCAAAATAATAAATGATATTCCTTATTGGATATTATCCGGATAATACCCATTTATTAATGGATAATATTAGATATTATCCAATAACACCCATTAAGGTTAATGGGTGTTATTGGATAATATCCAAAACTACCCATTAACCTTAATGGGTGTTATTGGATAATATCCAAATTAACCGGTAACACCCAATTGCCACCCCTAGACCCGGCGCACAGATTAAGAAAAAACAATTGACTTGATTATTTATATTGGTTTAAGGTGTAGTTTCCTTTAAAGCCCATGTGTATGTGGCTCATAATTAAAGTAAGGTGAAAAAGTAAAGGTAATGTGGTAAAAGTGATGTTCTAAAAAGGTAAGTTTCAAAGTGGACAATTATTTTGGGACGGACGAAAAAGGAAAGGAGGACGATAATTTAGGGACGGAGAGAGTAATGCTTTTTCTTTTTTTTAAAATTTTTTTTATAAAAAATTTCTTTTCCTCCTAAGGCGTAGGAAGGGATCAAACCAAGATCACATATTGAAAACCCCAGTATCATTTTGAACCCCTATATATATATATATATATATATATATATATATATATATAATGTGATTGTTTACTTATCAACCCAAAATGAAAGAAGTTTTTAATTTTTTTTCTCAACCACCATTGAATCATTTGTAAAGGTGCAACGTTACGTTATGTGGTCAGAATTGGCGAAGCAATCATTATTATAAGAATTTAATTTTTATCCGTATAGACACGTGACCATTCCAAATCTTAAAAAAAGACAGTGGTTATGATTCGCACATTTCATTATCCAAACACCGCTTGTACAAAAATAATTATATACTGCCGGTTGATGAATATTTTTTCTCTAATTATAATCAAGGTTTTAAAAGTCGTTAGATAGGAGCTAGGCGTCAGACGAGCGCCTAGCGCCCAGGGGCGCGGGACCTAGAAATTAAAATATAATTACTGTACTTCTTAATTTTTTAATGTAAATTTAAAAAAATACATCAAATACTGACTACATATTTAATTTCCCTAAATTCTTAAAGTTTATTTATATAATTTATCTCAATTTTATAAACTTAAACCTTTAAATTTGTTAATACAAAATATCATTAGATAAATACTTCATTAATACTCAATAGGCAATACATAGCTCAATACTTTTTTAGAATGGAAAGTAAATATCATCCGAAATGGTCCTTTCTATGGATGCCAACATTAGAATCAGGTTCAATTAATTCGTTAATCGTTAATTGTTCAATGGTTTAGTAGAATTTGCATTGTGTGCTAGCTCCCACAAAGGTGAAAAGGCAGTACCAAATGATATAAATATTAAATACACTTTTTCATCGGGTTTAAAACAAAGAAAATTAAATGAATTAGAAAAAGCCAGTAGATAATTACGGAAACTGCACACATTTCAGTATTTCACGCTACCCAAGTTTTTACTTTTTGCTTGACACCTCACATATTTTCATTGCAGACTTGCAGAGAGCCAGTGATTAACGTGAGTCACCCAAATTTCCCCTCCACCATCAATACCTCCCTCATTTCTCTTTCTCGGTTTCTCTAAGCGTTATCCTTCACTCTGGGCAAAAAGAAGACGAAGACGAAGCATGCTAGCCATCATTTTCTCTCTTTTGCAAAGACTAATAGTTTCTCTCTTCTCTCTCTCTCTTCTCGGGTTAGAATGGAAAGATCTTTCCCTAAACTTTCGGTCTCCATCATCGCAGCGCCGTAGTCCTTGCCATAAGTCTTCCCTTTCTTCTCATATTTCCTTCCTCGTCCCTCCGTCTCTCATCCTTTTTGAGATGTTATAAACCCTAAATCTTTCAAAAGCCAACAGATATTGAAGGAAGAGGTGTAGGCGGCGAGTAGCACCTAGGACGACTAGGCAGCGCCTAACGACTAGACGGCGATTTTTATTCGGACGATTTTTTTGGCGATTTGAAGGAAGTCGCGAAGTTGGAGAGAGGCTAGCGCTAGGTCGATTTTTAGAACAATGATTATAAGAGCATCCCCAATGTTAAAATTCTTATACAATTTCTTATACAACTTTTTAACTGGGTCCCACTGCCACCTACACATTTTTATCTTCTTATCCACTTAAGAATATATCTTCTCATTGTATAATATTTTTATACAACTTCTTACATAAAAAAATATTAAATTTAACATTATTAAATAAAAACAAAAAACCCCCCACCCCACCCCCACTCACAGCGCACTTAGTTAGTGGCGTGTTCTAAAAATCTTTACGCGCAATTCCGCCTGGAGCCTGGCTTTTGTACAAACTCTCTACCATGCGACTTTCTTAGTAAGCGCCTAATCGACTACTTCGCCAACCTTAATTTATTTTGTAGCTCTGATTTTGTGGTATAGTAGCAACGTGGGAGAAGAATAGAGGCGGCCCTGGAGAAAGGAAGGGAGTGGTAATGGTGAGGCAGAAAGGGATGTAATGGGTTGCGAACTAGAGTAATATCTTTTTTTGTTTTTAGTTATAAACTTGGCTTGTTTATTGCTTTTGGGTTGTTAAGAATTGTGATTAATGGTAGGTTTGTATATTTTTTTTTCATTTTACAAATATAGACTAATGTTTGATAAAAGGACAAACATAAAAAAAATTAAATTTGTATTCAATGTGTTTGAACTTTGATGTAAATTATCAAAAAAAATGGTAATTATGTCTTAATCCTAGGCCCGCCTAGTGCGCTGAGTCACTAGGCCCAAGCGCTGGGCGCTTGCCTGGCGGCCGCTAACGATTTTAGAACTCTGGTTAGTGGTAAATGTCTCTTCAAACTTTTCTCGATTTCCTATGCACTTGCCGGTTCTTAATTTGGAACCAAATTGAAATTCTCTCTCCTAGGTGGAACAACTTCTTTCCTATTTGGCAAAATTTTGCACAATTCTCCAGGTAAGAAGCTTCAAAAGAGAACGTTGGTGATGCTCTAAGAGCATCCTCAATGCTATCATTCCTATACCATCTTCTTAGCCGGGTCCCACTGCCACATACACATTTTTCTCTTCTTATTCCATTTAAGAATATATCTCCCATTCCTAATCTTCTTATACATCTTCTTAGTTGGGTCCAATCTTGCCACATCATTAACTTTACACTTCAATCTTATTTTTATATTTCTCAAACAAATCAATAATTAAATTATAAATAATGACATTAATTAATTTATAAATAATACTATTACTCACAATTTAAATAATTTTATATTTTAATTCATAAATTATCAATAAAATACATATTATACATGACGATTAAAATAACATAAATAGAAAATTACATAAAACGTTAAAATTGAAAAAAATTACATAATCATAAAGTTACATAAAAGATAAATACTTAAAAATTACATAAAAACAAAAAAACTTAAAATTAAAATTACAGTTCAATAATTAAAATTACATAAAAAGCGTCACGTACATACGGCGCCATATATGCTCAACCAAGTTGGATCGAAGTTCATGATGGGTGTTTCTATCTCGTCACCTCGAATTTCGTTGCATATATTCTTCAAATGCTTGTGTTGGCCCATGATTTACTTGTGGAGAGTCATATACGATCATCGGCCAATTCGTAATGTGATCACCTCTCAGCCTCCACAATCATGTTATGTAAAATAATGCATGTGAGCATTATTTCTTTCAAGTTATCTCTATACCAAAACCTGCTAGGACCTTTGATAATTGCCCATCTTGATTGGAGTACTCCAAATGCTCGTTCGACATCTTTTCTTGCAGCCTCTTGCATGTCTTTGAATTTCTTTAAACTTAGCATCCGAGCGAGCACGAAAAACTCTTAACAAAAGTAGCCCAATCCGGATAAATTCCATCGGTTAAGTAGTATCCTTTTTGTATACTGTTTGCCATTCACTTCAAAATTGCGGTGGTGCATTTCCTTCGAGTACGTTATTGAACAAAAGGTGATTCATATAACACATTCGATCATTACGAGAACTCGCGACCCCAAAAATGCATGCCATATCCATAAATCTGCCGACGCAAGCGCCGAGCACAATTGTGGGCTTCCCATGACCTCTGCATATTGACCTTGCCAGCGCGGCCAGGACAATTTTTCCATTCCGGTGCATACAATCAAGACTTCCTAACATACCGGAAAGCCATGCCTTTGCTCGTGCATTTAAGTAGACGTTGAGTATCATTAACATTTGGTCTTCTCAGTATTGACCTCGAATAATTCAATGATACATCGACGAGAAGTTGAACATGCACTCGATGGCGGTTGTTTACGCTAATCGGAGGTACTCGTCGAGATGATCGGCGAACTCCATAAGCCATTGACGGACGGTGCAGTGCATTTTTGAAGTGAGAGACCTACCTTTCGCATCGGACCTCATCGAAAATAACTTGAATGATTCTCCAATGCATTAACTATCCGAATGAATAAGTTTCGATGCATTGGCGTCAGCGAAATATATGATCGGGATACAATGGTGAGATGAAAGTAGTCATTGACAAGTTGAGTATTTCCGCTACACTTTTCGATCTATATACCTCCTCTTTTCCTTTGGCGGCGCCTCTGGTTTCCGTTTCTTCTATTTGTTGTTGTAATGCAATTATCTCCAAATATAATTTTTCACCTTCAGACATGTTGGAGTCGTTGGATTCTTCGGTATATTTGCTTGTGTTAGAGCTATTGGTAGAAGAAGAGGAAAAATTAGACATCTTTAGTCGTATGTTGATGATTTGTAGGTATTGGTAGAAGAATATGACACCCCCTTATCTATATATACTTCAGCAAGGCTGCTTTTACAATTTCGGCTACTTTAAAACGACTACTTTTACAACTTTACTTTAAAAGCGGCTACTTTTACAACGGCTACTTTTACAAAATACTTTAAAACGACTACTTTACAAACGGCTACTTTTTGCGACAACGCGACTACTTTAAACGGCTATTTTTAAAAACATTAATAATTAAAAGTTACATAAAAACATTAATAATTAATAGTAACATAAAAACATTAATAATTAAAAGTAACATAAAAACATTAATAATTACAAGTAACATAAAAACATTAATAATTAAAAGTTACATAAAAACATTAATAATTAGTTACTAATTAAAGTTAAATAAAAAAATTAAATAAAAGACAAATAAAATTTAAGACTAAAATTTAATACACAATTAAAATCCCAAAATTTAATACCAAAATTTAAGTACAAAATTTAATACACAAATTAAATCCCAAACCCCCCACCCACCAACCCAGGGCACAAAATTAAATGAAGTCAAGTTGCCTTTTATTAAAAAAAATAATAATTAATCAAACAACTTGCAAAAGCAATGGGCCCCACCATTTCAGCGCCTCTCACTCGCCGCCCGTGGCGTGCAGCGCCACACACGTGTGTGGGCGTCCACCTTCCTCCCTCGCGCCTTCCCCTCCCATTTGGCCTCCTTCCAATTTTGGAAGAAATTTTCTTCTCTCTCCACCACCTCAGCTCCAGCTCACCTTTGGAAGAAAATTGGGAAGAGTCACCAACGCAAAAAGCTCAACTTCCTATTTGGAAGCCAAATTAGGAAGCAGCGTTGGAGCTGCTCTAATTGATTAAGTGTGATCTCTTTTTTATTACATGAAGGTATATATTACTCCTCAATTCCACCCAACCCAACATATCCGTATTTGAAAAACTATATTAGTAAGGGATATATTACTAGCATTAAAGTTTGTCATAATTATAAAAAAAAATTAAAATTTTATCCATCAATAGTATAAGATTTTTTTACACAAGCAATCTTTGAATCACAATACGTAGCCAATCAAAATCTAAAAAATATCAAAACATAGATTGTGAATTTATGATTAACACGTGTTATTATCTAAGTGTTGTTTGTGTAATAACAATTTCATATCATCGATAGATGAAAATTTTACTTTTACAAAATGGTTGAATATGATTATTATATTAATTTCAAGTTGATAAGTTAAAATGTTATAGAAATGATAATATATATTTTTTTGAATTTGAACACTTAAATTCAAATATTCTAAAATGGTATAGAAAACTATTTGCCCAATATAAAGTGAGTAAACTAGAACAACATTGCTAGTTTGCTACCACCCTGCTGACCTTACATGGACTTTGCCCCTTAAAAATAAAGTTGTGAGCATGGTTATTAACTTTAGCATTTCCCAAAAATAGAATAATGAAGCAAGACAAGTCGTTGCCATTATAATGAAGATCGTGTCTTGAGTCTCGACTTTCGTTATCCTCCGAAAACATCTTCTGCGGATAAACATCATAAAAGTTCTTATTCGTTTCTATTATTATCTTTTTTCTTGCTATCTTTCAAATTTTATTTATAAGAAAAGTTTTACTACTTTATCTTTATTTTTTTTAAGCCAAAATACAAATTACCTCTAAGGTTTTCATCCAATTCTAAAGTAGTATCCAACCTAAGGTTTGTGTCAAACTCATACTTGATATTTCAAATTGTCCCATTTTGTATCTTAGCCCTAACGGGCATTAGAAAACTAACAGAAAGTTAGCATATGAATCTCACATGCATGGGTAATTTAGTCCTTTTCTTCAAAAAATTTCTTTAATTCATCTTCTCTGCCCGAACATGGTCCACTTCCGACGGCTCCCCATTCCAGGAATTTCAGGGTCACTGCCTTGGCATCTTCAACCTCACCTTCTCCTTCGGCAGTCGCTTTCTCGCCACTACCTCTGACAACAAGGTCGTCCGTCTCTTTCAAGTTTTTCTCCCACTGACATAGATCTTAATGAGTGAAAACCTGATCCGATCGAGAGAGAACGATTTGCTCCACCTCCATAATCGATCCTTAAAACCTTTCCACCAAAAAAGGAGCTAAAAGTAACAAATATGCTCCACCTCCATAATCAATTTCCCCGTAATCGATGAGAGGAAGAAGATGTAGCTGAAGATAAGAGGATACATAAGATTAATCAATTAATTCTCCACCACCTCGATAATCAATGTCTCCGTCAATTCGGCTTGCTTGGTAATCTCCTCCATTGAACCCACTGTCAACATCTTCAACCAGATTGTTCCTCATCTTCTCTTCTTGTCTCCTCACTTTCTCTGTCTACCCTCCGCAAATCACCAATAAATCAACAACTCATCCCAAACCCTGATTTATATTTACCCTAAAATTACGAACAAATATATGATTTTCAATCCCACACTATTGACCCAAGGAAGCTAAAATTGTAAAAGGACTAAATTACACCTACATGTGAGCTGCACATGTTAGCTTTCTGTTAGTTTTCTAACGCCCGTTAGGGCTGGGGTGTAAAATGAGACAATTTGAAATGTCAGGTATGAGTTTGACAAAAACCGTAGGTTGGGTACCACTTTAGGATTTGGTGGAAACCTCAGAGGGTAATTTGTATTTTGGCTTTTTTTTTTACCTACTTTAATTATGACTACATGTTCAAGGACATTTATCGCACATTACACTAATATTTATAATACATTCAATTATTTTTTCTTAAACAAAGTAAGGGATCAATGGCAACGAGTATTTGAAAACGGAGCTAGTACTTAGTTGTCTAAAAATATTTGGTTGTAAAAGTAAGAGTAAGTCTCCTGTAAGACCGTCTTACGGATCTTTATTCATAAGACGGAGCTCCACTCTTTCACAGCTCAACCCACCAATGCACGGTGGGTCGGGTAAAGAGGATCCGTTTTACAAAAAATATCCGTAAGACCATCTTACACAAGTTTTTGCCTAAAAGTAATACCCCCACTCCTTAGTAATAGCAGCTCATCAATTCCCCTGTGATAGTAAGCATCAAACGAAGATCTCTGCAAATATTCTTTTTTATTGTCCATATCAATTAACCCAATATATTAGCTTCTGATTGTAATTAGCAATTAGAGAAGATTAGGTAATATTGTATTATTTTTAGACATATCTTGTCAAGCAAGACATGTAATATAAAATGAATGAGCAATGACAGAAGAAACTATACGTCCATCTCTTTTCCTTTTGAGCCCTGTCTTCTTCTCTTGTGTCTTATTCTTACATGGCATCAGAGCTCATTCATTTTATATCACATGTCTTGCTTGGCAAAATGAGTCTAAAAATAATACATTACGGAGTTGTCACGTCCCAAAAACCACCTCGAGGCATGAATCAACTCACATACATCTTAACCGTGAAACGAATCAAATAAATAATATTTTCTCCAAATAAAACATTTTATAACTCGCAGCGGAAGAAACAAATAAATAGTATTTTTTCAAAAATAATGAATTTTATACAACGTATTTTCAATTACAATTTTAACAAAGCCCAAATATAGTACATAAATAATTTCTATCAAAGTTGAGCGCTTCAATCTTCTATTGCCTCAAATGTCAAACTTCTTTGTTTAGCTGCAATCTAAAGGGGCATGCAAATAGAAATGGACGAGTTTAAAACTCAGTAAGGTTCTACCAAACTCGTGTATGCTATGCATGTATGCGACTGTTCAAGACATTATTTTGTACCAGTTTTAAAACAATAATAACAAGTCAGTAAATAAAGTCCCACTACTACGTAGCCGGTTCAAAGTATCCACTATCTCATACCAGTCAATACTGTGACCCATCACGAGTAATAAGATCTCATACGTACTCATATAAGTGTGATATAAAACCATATAGAGTTTACCAATTGTTCACGGGGTCGAGATACATGTCTGACCAATCACTTCTAACCTTATAACCCATTGTTGTTTTAGACTTCATCATTCAATCACTTTCAAAAGTAATAGATTATTATCAACCCGAGTACCAAGTCGACACGAGGCCATGTCCCTATAACCTCAGTAGTCGTACCACTAAAGAGTATTACCTTCATTATGGTCATTAGCGAAGGGTTGGGTCACATAGAGATCCACACATGATTTACATTGCCTTCACCCCATGTCAAATTTGGGGTCGCCCTATACTTCTCTAAAAGATTGTCGTCACATAACAAACACCACCATGTGTTTTAAGTATTGTTCACAAAGATTGTTCCAAGTATTACACACAAAGATTGTTCAAAATATTGACTGTTAAAATAGTAATAAATACGACGAGCTATGAAGTAAATCCGTCAATCACGTAACATCGAGAATTAACATATTCTGTATAAGTTAGTTTGTCAGAACACAACCAAAATCAAAATTACAACTTGTGAACGTATTAAAAGCATGACTCATCATTAAATAACCAACCTTACCAATTAAACACAAAAAACGATTGATAATATTATCACGTGTTGTTAACAATGATAATAGACAATTTAACATACACAAGGAGTATCCTCTATCTCAAAAGAAGATAAAATTTACCGATGAAAATATGTTAAAAACCTTCCATAACAATCTTCGAGTCAAACTCGCAACATCTCCAGTGTCGAAATAATTAAATTTGCCTAAAGATCGAGAACCCATCATAAACACACAGTACTGTCCGTTCTCTCTTCTTCCTCTACTAGACTCAGGTTGGTTGAAATTTATAAATATGAGTGGGATAATGTTTGAGTCACTCAAAATGTGCTCTAAAATATGGGCACTCAATGAGTTGGGTCACTCTAATTGGTCAGAGTCTTAGGACCCACAAAATATATAATAAATCAGAATATGCCAAGTGATTGAGTGTCTATTTTTTGATGCACATTTTGAGTGGCCCTAACATTGCTCGTAAGAGAGTAAACACTATTGTAAGAAAATTTTGAGCAAGCAAGTCATTGAGATGAGTTATAATCTCTCATCTTGGGGTGGAATTAGGACGGGACCCGTTCCGATTAGCCTTATCCCAATCCCGTCCTGATAGAATTTGAGATTTCAATTTTTTTCCCGATCTCATTCCCGATAAGTGTTGGGACACGACATGTCGGGATCTCAACAGTTCGGGATCCCAAAGAGATAAAAATCTCATAATCCCGACTATAATATTTATGAACAATATCTCTGACACTAAAATATTTTTAAAATGTTTCCATCAAGATTAAGATTTCAGACTGTATATTTACAAGTATACTTGAATGTTTACTTAATGGTGGGTATTGATGAATTTGTCATTATGAACAAAATGCACCCCTCACTCGCATGACAAGAGTCGCACTGAGTGCAGAAACTTGATAGACAAAAAAAAAAAACCCCACAACATTATGAAAATAAATTTAACAAATGCCATTAAATAATTTTAGCAAAAATACAAAATAAACATTGTTTGAAAGATTATCTATTGGCTTGGTAACAATACACACTCAAAATATTTAAAAAAATTAAAAAAATTAACAAATAAAAAAAATTGTCGGGATGAGTCCGGAATCTGGACGAGATTGATATATTTTTCAAAATCCGTCCCGAAATAAGTGGGGAAGGGAAAAATCCTAACAAAATTGGGATCAAGGTTATATCAAGTTAGGAAATGTCAAAATCGGAATCGGGTCGAGCGTCAGAACGAGTCGAAAAAATTGAGACTTTTGCTAGCGCTACTCTCATCTTCACGTGGCCACTGTCCACTGTCCACTGATCAGTCTAACTAGTTAGGACATGTTTGATTTGACTTATCTGAAAGTGCTTATGACTTATAACTTACAATAATTTGTTTTTGAAGCGTTTGATTTCACTTATATTAAGATAAGTCATAAGTTATGTACAAGTCACTTAAAGCACATGTAAGACCATAAGTTGTAAGTACTAAGGGCTCGTTTGTTGTAACTGATGGCTTATGACTTATGACTGATAGCTTAAGCTGGTAGCTGAATGACTTTTAGGTGATTGCATGATAGACTGTTTGTTATAGCTGTTGAAAAGCTGCTTATGAGTCGTTATAATTATTTGTTAATAAAAAAAACTTGAAAATTAGTATTAATATTTTTATGTATATTTCATAAAAGGATGAAATGAAGACAATCAAATATTTATTAATGAATAATTGTTTTCATGTTTAAAAAAAACCAAAAAAGCTTAAAATTTTGGCATTTTGGCATTTGGCTTTTCAATGCATAAAGAGTGTTGTACCTTACTTATTGGCTTTTGACTTATAAGCTGAAACAAACACTTTAATATGACTTTTCAAAAGCCAAAAGCCAAAAGTCACTCCAAATAAGCTGCAACAAACGAGCACTAAGGCCCCTAAGGGGGTGACTCAGTGGTAGAGATGAAACTTCACAACGTGTGAAGTCTCAGGTTCGATCCCTTCCCATGCCCCCCTTAGGGAAAAAAAAAGTTGTAAGTACTAAGCCTAGTGCTTAATTCAACTTTTCAAAAACATGTGAATCATCTTCTTTATTGAAATTTTATATATTCAAAGATTACCATTTTTAATAATAATAATAAAAACAAAAAGTAATAATAATAATTATTATAATAATAAATAATAATAATAAAAGAAATTATAATAATATTAATAGATAATAATATGAATAATGATAATTGTTATAATAGTAATAAAAATAATAAATATAGTATTAATAATGATAAATATAATAATAACACTAAAAAGTAATATTAATAATAATATAGTAAAAATAATTATAATAATAATAAGTAATAATAATAATAAAAGTAATATTAATATCACTATTATAATAATAAAATATAATATTAATAATAATAAAATCAGTAATAATAATAATATAAATAACATTGATAATATTATTAATATAATAAAATAAATACTAAAATTAACAACTAATAATAATAATAAAAGTAATATTAATGTTAATAAATATCTCCTTGGGCAGTACGCAGTTGGACTATAATTTAGCCGCCGGTCATGATTATCAAGTGGTGGGTCCCTTCAATCGTCCTAATCTTGGTTACAAAGACATACAATCACACACACACTACACAAGTACCTAAGCTCGTCTGAGTCTCTCTGTATGTTTGTATGTGATGGCTGTGAGTTGTGCAGTGGTGGTTACACTAGTAGCAGCGGTGGCAATATTGGGATGGAGAGTATTGAATTGGGTGTGGTTGAGACCGATGAAGCTTGAAAAGCAACTTCGACAGCAAGGTCTCAATGGCAACTCCTACAGGCTACTGTTCGGAGATATGAAAGACATAGCGAAGATGGCCATCGAAGCCAACTCCAAACCCATAGGTCTCTCCGAAAACATCGTACCTCGCGTCTTGCCTTTCCAACATAAATCCATCTCCACCTACGGTACGTTATTTCTTGCTAACAAATTTACTTATTAATGCTATACTGTGTGATTACTTTCCTATCTCTTTATGAGTTTTACAATATCTAAACCGTCTCGATTGAATCTCATCTATGGTGCATAAAGGGTTACTCGATCCTCTTTAGACTTAGGAAAAGACAAATGATATTACGAATTGTACTTTGTGATATTTTTATTAGTTTTAGTTTTAGTTTTAAAGATCTCATATGCTTAAGTTAGTGATGATTTGAAATATTCATGATATTACTTTGAAAATGAAAATTTTGATCATACAGTGTAGAGATCTAAATAAACATGATATAACGACACTAATATAAAAACTTGTAGGAATAATAAAAAAACAAGTTGGTAATATCATACTTCTTTGAAAAATTTAATATTTATCAATTTTGACCCACTTTCTTTCACAATATAGTTACACCATGTTACTCACTTTCTTCAAAAATAGTCTTGTTTGACTTGGTTCACATATTAAGAAAAATTAATTAATTGTATTATAAATATTAGCATAATTTTTAAATTTTATTTAAAACATATCTGTACATGGGATCAGAATTTAAAGTAGTGAGAAAACATAAATGAAAATGTTAAAAGTGTTTTTCTAAAAACAAATTTTAAAAACTGGATAAGAGGGAGTATAATATAGCCCTCCATTTGCGCCAAGTCTAAACATTACCATGTAATATTCTACTTTAAAGTAATTTTAACCTCACTCCAAAACGATTATTTGCTACTATTGCTATTGCTCAATTACTAAGGCCATCTCCAACCATCAACCCCAAATTTGGTCAGATTTTACCCCAAATTTGGTCCATTTCAATACCAAACACTATTTCAACTCCAACCATCAACCCCCAAATCTCACCCCAAATAGAATATTCCTTAGCATATTCTATTTTTATTTCTTTTACTTTATTTATCAACATGAATATTAATTTGCTATTAACCTTTTAAAAAATAATTATTAAGATTACACAATTAATAATTTGCTATAATAATAATAATTTATTTATTTATTTGTAAACGAAATCTACAAATAATAGAAAAAAATGTTATAAATTATTGAATTAAAAATGTTCAATAATTTAAAATACTTAATAATAGAAAAAAAGTTATAAAATTATTGAATTAAAAATGTTATCTAATTTATATTATCTAGTATTAGGTATTTATTAATTTTTAATACATTTAAATAAAAAATATAATTTTATAAATAATTTTAACAATTATATAATTATTAAAAATTAATTTAATGGCATGGGACCCACCAACCCCAAATTTGGGGTAGAGCTACAGTGGTACCCCAAATTTGGGGTAGTACTGTAGCAACCCCTAAATTTGGTTTGGGTTTGGGGGCACGGTTGGAGCTGCTTTGAGGATGACCAAACCCCCAAATTTGGTATTTGGGGGCACGGTTGGAGATGCCCTAAAACTTCATGTCCATGCCATAAGCACGGTGATAATATATTTTGGGATGTCAATATATATTAATTACATAATTGAAGGGATATATTGTTTTAATTGGTAATTAAGGGGTATTATTCAAACTCGATCCATAATTAAGAGGGTTATTTGTAAGAAAATTATTCGTAACTAATTAAAAATTGTTGGATTTTACGACTGAGATCAATCGTACTGCCAAATAGCTTGGCAGAGCTTGTATTGTATAGTTAATTGTTAAAGGAGACATTATTTTAAATTAAAAGTGTAATTGGGGGAATTATTGTAGGTCCGCCTTGAACTGTTGCTCAATTAATTAAGGAGAAAATGTTTAATGCATTATGCTTACGATATGATGGTGTTCCTCTTATTTACAAGCTCTGAAAAGTGGAAATCTAATCTAATCTACTAAAAGGGCAATTAGGGCTCTTGGAGGTGAAGTCTTCCATGATTAATAATTAAGTAAATCACTTAGGGCATGTTTTGATTTAATGTATCAGAGCGTGCTTATAATTTATAACTTATCATAAGTTGTTTTTGTAGTGTTTGATTTCACTTATGGTAAGATAACTCATATACAAATCACTTAAAACACATGTCAAGTTATAAGTTGTGATGAGGTTATTTTAATTTTTATATTTGAATTCAATATTTTTTCAAATTACTAATAAAACACACACACTAACTTATGAAAACTAATCAACATTTTAAAAAAACTAAATTAAACAACACTAATTATTACTCTCTCTGTCTCAAAATATATGACATTTTGAGACTTTTTACACATATCAAAAAAGCATATTATAAAAACTAAATTGTTCATATCCAAATATTAATAAGGTGTTTTGATATTTTTACCTGAAAGACCAAACATGAGTTACAGAACCAATAAATATGGGTAGAATTGGAAAAAAAATTAGAAAAAGTTTATTGAAAATTGTAAAGTACTGTCATCTATTTTGAAATAAAAAAACTCTTCCAAAATGTTATATATTTTAAGATGGAGGAAATAGTTATCGGTCATAAGTAATAAGTAATAAATTATCAATTATAAGTAATAAGTTTTTAACATATATCAATAACATATATCAATAAGACAATAAGACAATAAGACAAATCAATCGGACTATAATAAACCAATTATTCCCAAATTTCAAACCCTAAAATAGTTGGGTACAAAAGGTGAAAGGACAACATCAGTCCCAAATACTTGATGATGTAGACATCATTGATCATTCTTGCTTAAGTATTATTCTCACAAAATGTGTATAAAAAGGTCATGATCAAAGCTAGTTGGATAATATAGAAAAAAAGAGAAATGGAGACACTGCACCTTATTTCACATACGCTATCACTTTTCTTGGAGGAACTAACAAATCAAACTATACGGTAGTAAATGGCCAATCAAGAGCATCGTCAACGCAACAATTAATATAAAATTGTACATGGTTATTGGTAATTAACGTTTCCAATCATATATTGTATAAATTTTTTTTTATTATTTTTCTTCTATATTCGATTAAAAGAGACATCTCTCAAATAAAACTGTAAATTTGATCTTATATGATGTGCGATCGCATCACAAAAATAAAATTGATTCATCATTCAAGCCATTTATTTGAAGCAAATTGAATTTATTGTCAATAAAACTTAAAGATGTTATACAACAGTTAACTAATTGTAAAATATTTTTAAGTAATCGCTAAACATATATCCATTTATTTGAAATTCATTATTCATACTCTGTTACTTAATATTATATAACTTAATGTAGAAACAGATAAAGTTTAGGAATAATGGCATAACCAATTCATTGATTGAATCACCTATTTATAGGGAGAGATACAATTAGGGTTACACTTGGAGTAGGGTACAAGAAACATATACAAGGAAGGAAACATAATAAGGAAAGAACTCTACAAGGTAATTACCACTAATTACTAATTACAAATAAACAAGAATAATAAAAAGATATTATTCTCTAATATGCCCCCGCAAGATGGACGTCCGAGAGAAGAGACCAATCTTGTGAAGTAAGTGATGAAACCACTGGCGAGCAAGAGGCTTGGTCAAGGCATCGGCCAATTGATCAGCCGAGGAGACATGACATACTCGCAGAAACCCATCCTGAACTTGTTGCCGGATGAAGTGAAAGTCCAGAGCCACATGCTTCATGCGAGTATGAAAAATCGGGTTCGAGTAGAGACTCGTGGCACCCACATTGTCACAGTAGATGACCGGTTGAGTCGAGGAGGTGAGACCCAGTTCGCCAAGAAGAGACACAACCCACCGGACCTCAGCAGCAGTGGCAGCCACTGCTCGGTATTCAGCTTCAGTCGAGGAACGAGCCACCGTGCGTTGTTTCTTGGAGCTCCAGGAGATCGGGCTGCTACCAAGATAGACAATATATGCACTAGTGGATGTGTAGTCATCCTTGTTGCCAGCCCAGTCCGCATCAGTTAAGGCATGAAGAGCAGGAGGAGACTGACGATGAAGGAGGATGCACGCATTGATAGTACCACAGAGATACCGAAGAACTCGCTTAACCGCATTCCAGTGCTTTGTGGTCGGTCGATGCATGAACTGGGAGAGTTTGTTGACAGCAAAGGCAACATCAGGTCGAGTAAGGGACAGATACTGAAGACTCCCGACCATTACTCGAAATTCTGTCGGATCTGTGAGAGCTGTGCCAGTGTGAAGAGTCAAGGTGGGAGAGGTAGCAAGGGGCGTAGCCACTGGGCGAGCATCGGTCATGCCGGTGCGAGCAAGGAGATCAGCTATGTACCCACGCTGGGAGAGCAGAAGACCACTTGGACGCTTGACAACCTCAACCCCAAGAAAGTAGTGAAGATCACCAAGATCCTTGAGTGAGAAGCGATTGGCGAGCAGAGAGATGAAGGTTTGAACTGTAGCGGGCTGGTTCCCAGTGATAATAATGTCATCCACATATACCAGAAGATAGATGATGGTGCTCGCGATCTGAAGGATGAGCAGTGATGTGTCGACCAGAGTTGGTAAAACACGAGGCAAGAAGAAACTGACGCAGCTCATTATACCATGCTCGAGGAGCCTGTTTGAGACCATAAATGGCTTTGTGAAGCCGGCACACATGATGAGGTTTGTCCTTATCTATGAACCCAGGTGGTTGAGCCATGAACACCTCCTCGGACAGATTGCCTTGAAGAAAGGCATTGTTAACATCCAGTTGGCGAATATCCCAGCCTTGGCTAACGGCTAGAGAGAGAACAAGACGAACAGTAGTTGGCTTAATCAACTGGTGAAAGTCTCGTGATAGTCAATCCCGTGTCGGTGAAATCCTCGCCACGAGGCGAGCTTTGGCGGTCAATGGTTCCATCGGCATGTCGTTTGATGCGGTAGATCCACTTGCCGACAATATTGCGAGCATCGCGCAGTACAAGTTCCCAAGTTCCATTGCGAGCAAGTGCATCAAATTCCTCGACATGGCCTGACGCCACTTCCCATCTTCGAGCTTGAGTGACACTTGTTGGTTCACTTCATTTATTGAGCCGAAAGACTCAGTTTGCTTATGGGTTTGTAGATATTGTTTTTAGATCGAGTAACTATGGTTGAGGATCCAGAGGCGGCAGAACAGATCAGCAGTACGCCGCACGAACAGGATCAGTGCGGGCATGGTGCAAGCGGGAGTAGGGCCGTCCTCGGGCAGGGAGCTGGTAGCCGAGGAAGGCTGAGCAGGGACCACAGTACTTGTAGCAGGTAGAGCTGGGGAAGGCTGGGGTATGGGGGAGCTGAGATCAACCACATTCTGATTAGTGCGAGGAGACACTGGCGGGGAGGCACTAGAGCGGCAAGCCGGTGTGTGTAAGTGACCGAGCAGATCATGAGGGGTAGCCAAGAGGTACTATCATAGGTTTCTGTCCGAGCAGGACTAGTGACCGGGGTGGACATGGGAAAGACAGACTCGACAAAGCGGACATGACGAGAAATGAACAGTTTAGTGGTGCTCGGATCATAACAGAGATAGGCACTCTGAGTGAGCGAGTAGCCGAGGAAGACACATGGGGTGGAGCGAGCATCAAGTTTATGAGCGGAGTAAGGGCGGAGCCAGGGGTAGCAAAGACAGCCAAAGGCCCGAAGTTTGGAATAGTTTGGCGAGGGGCCAAAGAGTTTGAGGTATGGAGACTGATGAGCAAGGGTGGGTGTAGGTAGACGATTTATGAGGTAGGTCGCTGTTTGGAAGGCAAATGACCGAAGGAAGGAAGAGATGCAGAGAGAGAGAGAGAGGCCAGTTTCAACAATATGACGGTGGCGACGTTCGGAGAACCCATTGTGTTCCGGGGTGTGAGGGGGCGAGGTGAGATGAGAGATGCCATGGGCGGATAGGTAGGCGGCCAGGCCAGAGTCGCGGGCAAGTCCCATGTACTCGCCTCCATTGTCCGAGTAAAGAGTGACAATGGTTGTTTTAAAAAAGTTTTCGACCAGGGCTTTAAATTTGGGAAAGATGGTGGCGACCTCAGACTTGCGTCTGAGCGGGTATAGCCAGATGTAATGAGTAAAATGATCAACAAAGATCACATAGTATTTGAACCCATCAATGGATGGAAGGGGCGAGGTCCAAACATCAGTATAAATAGTTTGCAGAGGAATAGTAGACACAATAGTATTCTGATGAAAAGGGAGTTTATGACTTTTATTAGAAAGGCAAGCATTACAATGAAGAGGACGAGTGCTAGTAGTGTCTAAATCTAAACCTAGGCTAGATAGAAGCTGTCGTTGAATAGGACCAGACGGATGACCAAGGCGATGATGCCAATCTGGTGAGAGACTTTGGAGCGACACGGATGGGCGAGGTGGGGTAGTAGTGGCCGGCCATTCATACACACCGTCCTTAGACTGTCCGGTCAGTAGTATTCTCCCTGTCAGCAGATCCTTCACATGAAAAGAAGTTGGTAAGAACTCAATGGAGGTATTATTAGAAATACAAAATTGAGATATAGATATAAGATTCTTTTTCATATCAGGAACAAAGAGAACATTATGAAGGGAAAAATTGTGTGTGGGTGTATGAAGAGAGGAGAAACCAGTTTTTGAAATTGATAACCCAGTACCATCACCAATGACTATGTCGTCCATGCCCGCGTAGGTGGAGTGAAGTGAGAGATTGCCAAGGTCGTTGGTGACATGGTGAGAAGCACCACTGTCGAGTAACAGGTTCGGTGTCCCGGTGTCGGTAGAGGTGGCGAGGTTAGCCCGTGGTTGCCACTTGGAGCCAATGGCCGAGTTGGGAGGAGCGGGCAGAGAGGTGGTGGCGACCAGTTGGAAGTTGGGGCAGCGAGCAACCGAGTGGCCTTGTTGGCGGCATGCTTGACACTTGCCGAGGTATGGTCGCTGTGGGTGAGGAGCAGAGCCCGAGGTCTGAGAAGGCGGCCGAGGTTGAGACGGATGATGCCGAGCCATTGATCCTCGGGCGGCAGAGATTGCGAGCAGTGAGAGAAGGGCCTTGATCGAGGCATTTTTAAGAGCAGCTCGCGATTGATGAGTTTTTCATGGAGCTCATCAAACGAGATGGGGGTGTCCCGTCCTTCAACCACATCCACAATGTGGCGGTAGTCATCATCCAAGCCACCGAGGATGGTCTCAATGAGATCCTCGTGATCAAGTGGTTTGCCGAGAGCAGCGAGTTCATCAGCCCTTCCTTTAACAGACTGCATGTAGTCAGAAATAGACTGAGTGCCCTTGGAAGCTCGCTTGAGGTAATCTTTAATCTGCTTGATGTGGCCGCGGGTTGGGCGAGCATACGTGTGAGCAAGGGTTTGCCAAGCATCACGGGTGGTGGCGGCCTGTTGGATCAAGGGGACCAAGGGTGCAGAGAGGAAGCCGACAAGTGCACCAAACAGAAGTTTGTCTTGCCGGATCCATGGTTGGTAGTGCGGGTTGGGTGTAGGAACGTCCTTGGATGTTTGAGCATCCTTGGTGAGGACAGTGGGAGGCGGACATGGATGTGAGCCGTCTACAAACTTGTAGAGGTCATAGCCAATGAGGGTGGCCTCAACTTGGAGTTTCCAAGCTATATAGTTGGTGGATGTGAGTTTGGTGATGTTGTGGTGAGAGATGTTTATGAGGTCGAAGGTTTGTGTGGGATCAAGAGGGTTTTTAATGGTGATGGAGTGATTTCCGTTAGCCATGGTAAAGAAGGGTGAGGGGCGGCGGCTAGAGGAAGAAGGCAAGGGTTTAGGAGCAAAGCTCTGATACCATGTAGAAACAGATAAAGTTTAGGAATAATGGCATAACCAATTCATTGATTGAATCACCTATTTATAGGGAGAGATACAATTAGGGTTACACTTGGAGTAGGGTACAAGAAACCTATACAAGGAAGGAAACATAATAAGGAAAGAACTCTACAAGGTAATTACCACTAATTACTAATTACAAATAAACAAGAATAATAAAAAGATATTATTCTCTAATACTTAATGCCTCTCCTTTGTTTTGTCTATTATGTTCTTTATATTTTTTCTTATTTGTAAGTGAAAGGTATTAGACTTATGTATTATTTTTCCATCGGATGTTTCATTTATATTTTCTAATTCTTTGCATATAAAATTATTCATTTTACTACACCTGATTGAATATAATATTTATTTGCAAAAGACAAATAAAGAATAAATTTTAAAGATGAAAACAAGATTTTTTAAAGGTGGATTCTTTAATGAAACATCCCAAAATAAAATAGTGAATTTTTTGCTCGAAACAGAGAGAATATAAAATTGTGTTTTTAACAAACATTTCAAGGAGACCTGTTGGCTATTTTTTCCTTACATGAGTATATATTAATTCGATCCTGATCACATAATATACAAAGGCATAGAAAAAGTTTCTAAAAATAGTTATAGGTGACAATACAATTACTACAAGATTAATTCTTGCCTCTCTACCGATAGATTTGGTTTTCAGTTATGATGAGAAGAACTAAAATGATTCATTTCTTTTCTGTCATTACAGTTAACCAAACAAAGGGCAACCTTAAGTTTCATTAGACATCATTCATCTCCAACAACGTGCTTAGTTTCAACCTGGCCAAATTTCAAAAATAAAATAAAATAAAACCATTATCCTGACTATCTCTTCGAATTGCGATATTATAAACTACAAAAAGAGACACGGTAGATCACAAAGTTTGTATATATTAAAGCTAGCATGCAACATAAAACATGATGTATATTTTAAATGAGGTAATCTTGAAAAAAAGAAAATCACACTCATTTTTCAATAAAAGTAACTCTTATATCATCGTGACTGACCATTATGCCCACACAGAAAAAAAATTATGGATCCACCACTGCGGCTTTGTGAGATCCCTTATATTGCACAGGGGCAGCCTCCCTTAGGGAGTTAACTTTAATCAGGGTTAATTTGTTGTTTATCCTTATATTTCATTCTAATCAGGGTTAATGTTGTAGGTCAAAATTTCTTTTCATGGCTTGGACCGAAGCCAATGGTGCACATTATGGACACTGAGCTTATTAAGGAGATCTTAACCAAGTATAACCAATTTCAGAAGGCTAGGGGAGGCAATCCACTGATCAAGTTGCTAGTAAGAGGACTATTCGATCAAGAGGGTGAGAAATGGGTAAAACATCGAAAGATTATTACTCCAGCTTTCCATACAGAGAAGTTGAAGGTATGTTGTGCTAATGTCCTCTCACATTATCTTATTTCTATATATAGAATATCAACCATGGTTTAATAAATAAAAAATATATTTGGCCAAAATATGTTTAACTCCCCAATATTGTATCCACCAAATTTTACTGTCTCACTTTATGTTAAATTTCATTCCACATAACCCCCTTGTTGCCACGGATTAACGGATATTAGAAAACTAACGGAAGTTGTCCTGTTCGTTGTACATGACAAAACATTATGGACAAAATTAGTAACTTGACAACTTATTATATTTCTGCCACCACTTATCACCCAACAACCACACCTCCAAAAACCCCTAACCATCACCACCTCTAACTCCCATAACCGGCACCACCCCTCTTTCAAACTTTCATAACCACCACTAATATTGAACCACCATTGATATTACCCCCAACACCATTGGTTTTGATCATGAGCAAATGTGTTGGAAAATTGTGTATTGAAGGAAATTGTGTAATCTTGTGGCACGGATTTCTTTATGAGTCATTTGTGTAATGACAAAGGTAATTGTAGAAATATGTTCTACCCCGTGAGAACATTGAAATCATATATTTATTTGTTCAATTTGATATTTGAATAAATAAGTTATGGATGATTAAAGGGTGGTGTTGGAAGTGAGTTTGTCCTACATTTTGAATATAACAAAAACTTGAGTAGTTTAAATATTAGTGTTTTATGCTTTTACAGAGTTGAGGCTCTCTCTCACGTGCGCCTCGTAGGGGGTGTAAATCATGGTCCATTAGTTTTCGGGCTACCAAACTCATGTGCGAGCACGACCTGCGAACACGAGTTTTGTTATTTTTTTGTTTTCGTAACTCCAACATTCAAAACTGTGATTAATTGCAACATCAATAATATTGATCACCATCTTTTTATTTCATGTTTGATAGGTAAATCGAAAACGGTTTTGATTAACGGATGTGACCCAAACACTCTTGATTCAGGCTTTCAAAACTGTGATTGATTGCAACATCAATACAATCTTGATTACCAATTTTTTATTTCGTGTTTTAATAGGCAAATTCGAAAACGTTTTTGATTAATAACTGTAATCAAAACACTCTTGATACATCAATAGTAGAGAGAGAGAGAAAGTTTCATCTTGGTGCATGGTAGTGAAAATGGACATCCTGCTAATTGATAGGAAAACCGAAGGGGACCAGAGAGAATGAATCTAGATATCAATTAGTTTCAGAGGGAGGATAGTTTCATATGCAAACCTCATGCATGTCTCAATGACAGTAAGAAGGCGTAACTGCGCCTCATGTACAACATACATGTCAGTTTCAGTAGTATTTCTAATGACCGTCACGGTAAGAGGGTTATATGCATGGGATAAAAATTAACATTGAGTGAATGTAAACGGGACAAACTTCAATCAGGGATGAAAAATGAGATGTGGATACATTTGGGAACATATAAACATATTTAGGCCAAAATATTTCTAACTTGTCAATTTCTTATAAGTTATCAATAAATATGACTTTTATTTACTTATTGTAGAGTATGATGCCAGCCTTCTGTCTAAGTTATATCGAGATGATTGAAAAATGGGAGGAGATAGTTGATAAAAATGATGTCTCATGTGAGTTGGATGTCTGGCCATATCTTCAAACTTCGTCCGCGGATGTGATTTCACGCACTGCATTTGGTACTAGCTTTGAAGAAGGCAGAAGGATTTTTGAACTTCAGATGGAACAAGTTGGGTTAATAGTTGAGGTCCAACGTTCAATCTACATTCCGGGAACTAGGTAAGTATATAGACATCATTTCATTGTTTATATATTTGAGGAGCAAAACTATTTAACAAACATAACTATATAAATATGTTTGTTTAGGTTTTTACCAACTAAAAGACACAGAAGGATTATGGAGATTGCCAAGGAAGTGAAGGCTTCAATAAAGAGTATTATCGATAGAAGATTGAAGGCAATGAAAGAAGGGAAAGTTACAAGTAATGATGACTTATTGGGAATATTATTGCAATCAAATGACAACGAAAGCAAACAACATGGTAACAAGTATTCGGGATTGAGCATTGAGGAAGTCATTGAGGAGTGCAAACTTTTCTACTTTGCAGGACAAGAGACTGCCTCAAATTTGTTGGTTTGGACAATGGTTTTACTGAGTCAGCATCAGCACTGGCAAAAACAAGCTAGAGAAGAAGTTTTTCATGTCTTTGGGGATAAAAAACCTGATCATGATAGCTTGAATCACCTTAAAATTGTAAGTTTAACAGCCCTTTCCATCTCTTTTTAGTTCGAAGGCTAGCTACGGCAATCAGGTGATAGAACTAGTCCTTTGTGCTCTAAGGGACGACCCTTAACACCGACAGCCAGTTGGGGTTCTCTCTAATGTAATTTTCTATTTTATCAGGTAAGTATGATTTTGAACGAGGTTCTAAGGTTATACCCACCGGTAGTAACACTTCAGCGGATGATACACGAGGAAATGAAGATAGGAAAATACACTCTACCAGCCGGAGTGTTTATCCAATTGCCAATAATGATATTGCACCATGATCGTGAATTATGGGGCGATGATGCTCATGAGTTCAAGCCGGAGAGATTTTCAGAAGGAGTGTCCAAGGCAACAAAGGGGCAAGTCTCGTTTCTCCCATTTGGATGGGGGCCAAGAATTTGCATTGGTCTTAACTTTGCTATGTTGGAAACTAAAATGGCTCTCGCTATGATTCTACGGCGCTTCTCCTTTGCACTTTCGCCGTCGTATTCACATGCTCCAACCAACGTAGTCACTCTCCAACCTCAGTATGGTGCTCACTTACTATTACAGAAACTTTAGTGTTTAACAGTTTGTAGTAACTTACTCCTTGACAATTTTAAGGTTGATAAAATTGTCAAGGAATTCGTTATATATAGTTTTTCAAGGATATATTGAAATTTCGCAATAATAATGTATAAGGAACGTGTCTGAACTTCTTAGGAATTTGTTGTTTGGCAATTAAACTGTTGTCTGCGGTGTATTATATTATTAGAGATTATTCTACATATCTTTGTATTTATTGATAATTATCTTTTTTGATTAATTTCTCTTGAAGATCTTCTTTTTGTATTTGCTACATCTTGGATAAATTAGTTTTTATTTTGTAACCCTACACACACATATATTGTAAGGGCAAAATAGACATGTCTTATTTTGGTTTTGCTCTTACCTTTCTGGTCCTAAAGTTTAGGTATATTTTTGGAAACAAAATATTGATAGTATTTTAGTTTTCTTGATCCTAAAGTTTATGAGTATTTTTGGACACTAAATCTCAGCAATATTCCATTCCTAAATCTTCTCTAAGAGTCCTTATTTATTTGGTAATAGAATCTAGGCAATAAAGGTAGTTTATTTGGTTATCAATACTAATCTTTTAGTATGTTGGAGTTTGTTTCCTAATTAATGTGTAGGTCTTCTCCATCGTATAAATAAGGGCACGACACAGAGGCAGAACACATGAAGATAGAGAGTGCAGAACAGAATAGCAGTGCGCAGAAGGCAGTGCACTAAAGGAGAGCATTCAGAAAAACAGAGTTGCTGAAGTTTGAATACAGTTCTGGATGAAGCTTCATCCTGAACAACATTGAAACTGATGTGACTGTTTATTTTCCTAGAGTTGCTAGGAAATTGATTTTTTAATCCCACGTTTTCTGTCCTTAGTTTCCATGGGTTTTGCTCTTCAAGACTTGTTGTCTTGTGAGAGTTTTTGGTTTGGTGATTTCACATATTATTTTGTAAAACACTTCATCTTTTTAGTGAAATCTTTTTGGCCATAAGGCTGGGTCTACAAGCATAGGCTTGCAGATCGCTTGGCATTCCTCTGTGTTTAATTCCTGCTTTTAATTTAAAGTCTTCCGCTGTTTTGAGTTTTTGACCAATGCACTTTCTAGTGTAGCTACTGTTGATTCTTACAATTGGTATCAGAGCTTTCTCTTGACGTCACTAAGAGTTGATTCTGGTTGTAACTATAACAAAAAAGGCCTTTAACAACGTTTTTAAAACGTTGTAATAGATCTTTTACAACGTTTTGTAAAACGTTGTGTTAGGCAACGTTGTAATAGGCCCCCCTTTTTTACAACGTTTTAAAAATGTTGCAAAAAGTCTATTACAACGTTTTAAAAACGTTGCAAAAAGTCTATTACAACATTAACGTTGCAAAAAGTCTATTACAACATTTAAAAAACGTTGCAAATAGTCTATTACAACGTTTTTAAAATGTTGCAAAAAGTCTATTACAACGTTTTAAAAACCTTGCAAAAAGTCTAGTACAACCTTTAAAAAACATTGCAAAAAGTCTATTACAACGTTTTAAAAATGTTGCAAAAAGTATATAACAATGTTTTAAAAACGTTGCAAAAAGTCTATTACAACGTTTTAAAAACGTTGCAAAAAGTCTATTACAACGTTTAAAAAACGTTGTAAAATCTATTTTTCAAAAAAAAAATTTAAATAGCAAGTTTGTTCCAACTTTGAACCCCCCCCCCCCACCTAGCACAAACAGATATGCAATTTCATCAAGGGGCACTTATCAATTCTGTTGTTAGAGTAGATTACATTCCATGAAAGACAGCAAAAGATAATACAATAACAGTAAATGCATGTAAGCAGAAAAAAGGAGTGGTACCCAGTACCCCAACAACAGCTCATAAGGGGAAGAACAAACTCACACCTGAAGCAAAGTGTTGCCACCTCCACCACATAACAAGGACCAACATATTGTCAAAATTAATTTACCAAGTTTCAAGAGCTATTATTATCCAGAATTTTCTGAGCGGAATTTTCTGCATCTTGACGAGCTGAGTAAAACTGTTGCAGCAATCTGGAACTTGAAGACGTTACCTGTCCCGCAAGTGCGTCGTTATGCTCATTCATCCTATGCATAGATATATGCTTCTTACTTTGATCAATCGATGGATGAAGAACCTTTTGTTTCAATTTTTCAATCTCCCTGTTCCAATTTCTCGTCATATGATGGACGGGGAAAATGGAAGTCATTGGTGCACCCGAAATATCGACTTGGTTCCTTGAAGAGGAGTTTGTTTGTTGCTGCATGCTTACCACATTCTGGTTTGTAGATTTAAACAAATCAATCTGTAATGGACTGAGAGTTCTTTGATCTGTTCGATTTTGAGAAGAGTAATTTGAAGTTATTAAGTTTGTCTGCGTAGGCCATCTTGCAGAACCATACTGCAACAGATTGGGAGCATTTCCTTTTTCTGGACCTGGAAAAGAGAGATTTGGCATTGAATTTTTCATGTCCATTTCTTTGTTTGGAGCCATTTGAGGGGAACCAAGCAGCTGATTAAACTGCAGCTTCAAGTTTCCCTCTGACTGCAATTGAGGTGCGTCAGAAATATTTTCATGTGGTCGGACTTGCTCATGATTCTACATGGACGCAGCACTCTTGCTTCTAACGGACCTAATGTAGTTAGTGATGTACTTGATGTAGTTCATCACTCTCTCCTTGGAATAGGAAATCAATTCAGCTCTTCAAATCTTCAAGAATACAAGTATTTTATTTATGAATAATGCTTTCATCTTCTCAAATTTTGCGGCAGATTCTGCATTCAGTGACTGGAAGCAAAATAGAGGCTTTGTCAGGAATTAAATATGGAGTGTTTACGATTGGGAGAGGGTTACTAAAAAAGTTGGTGATTAAAGTAAGGAGATGAACAAGGTAAAGCACCTGAAGGCTTAACTCATGGGATTTTGTGTATAACCTCATAAGATCCGTTAAGTATGTGTCTCTTATGGATTGAATCTGCATAATACAAGAAAGGTTCTGAAGTATCAAAAAAAAGCTTAAACATCCAAGAATCAAAAATTAACGCTCCCTCCTTCCGAAAATGTGTGTCCCATTTTGAAATGTTTCTCCCGAAACGAGTGTCTATATCCAAATGAAGTTTCAAATTCATCTTTGCCAAGTACCATGTTCCAATGTGCATTAGCAATTTAATTGAAAAGCCAAAGGTATTATTTATTTATATGTTCTGCTAAAATGATTAAAAGTAAACTTCCATAATTTTGTTGAAATACAAAAACTAACATTAATTTAGATTAGGAACTCATAAAAATAGCGGCAGCATAACCCAATCAGAATAGGAACACATAGATAGATACCCTGATGCAGATGCCTAACATTAATTTTTTGAACTATGGCATGAAATCAGTGCAATCAGGTTACCTGCTGGTAAGCTTGATAATGCCAATCGGACAAAGCGGCATGTTCACTACGAACGGTGCAGTCAACTGATGTTCCTAAGAATATAAAATAATAACCCTGAATTAGCTTGACCAAAATATAGCATGAATCAAGCAGAACTCAATACAGGAGTTTCTCGGAAGGCTCTTCAAATTAGAAAGTTGTATAATACCCGACGTAAGGAAACTAACGAAGAAAAAACAAGTACTTCTTTTACGTCCCAAAATCATTGTCCTCTATTAAAATATACACGAGTTTTAAGAAAGTGCATAACATTATCTTATTTTCCTGTAATGCCCATCAATTTATCACTAGTGTCAATCAATAGAGTCCACTTATTTTTCTATCTCATAAACAAGAAGGGTAGAAAAGACAATTGGGTTGAAAAAAAATTCCACAAAAGGAAAGAGAACACTTATTTTGGGACATCCCAAAAAAGAATAGGTAACACTTATTTGGTACAAAAGGAGTAATTCATAACTAATTTCACATTTATGCAAGGATTGCCATGGCTGCATGAACATGACTACGATTGCCCCTAGCCATGTGTAACCCCTTATACGTCTTATAGTTCCCACATATAATTCAACACTTATCTTTATCAACAATGAATAAGTAGATCGTGCCCTCTGTCAGGTTCCACGGACACTATTTCAACCTAGTGTATCCGGTCATATCCGTGTCACAGATACTTCCGGGTTCAAGGCGCATCCATGCAACCTATGACTAGTGCTCTATGAGAAGATAAGTAAGCTGGACTACCGTGCAATTTCAAGCAACGCTCACCAGAGTGAAGCATTATTAACCCTATCACTCACGCAATTTACCATCAAGCAATGCATATGTATGTCTCGAAGAATGATGTAAAGAAGAAGACAAGTGTCGTATGATTTAGTGTATATATAGTTGTTTTTGTACATGTGAAAATTATTTTTTTTGGTATCCCAAAGGTGTCACCAGGCATGTGAAAGCCCAAGACTAATCCCCTAAGCCAGGTAGGACTACAAAATGGCTGTAAAAGCTCTCCCAACAAGTATAACACAGCTGCCTTCCTAGAGGACTCGAACCTGAGACGTTGGTTAAGCTAGAACAACACATTACCAGATCTACGTGTTTGTGACAATGTGGACATAGATCGTACTATAACATTAATGAAGTCCAGCGCGTCGAGAGAGTACAAATTTTCTTTGCCATATTTCCAAAAAGCAGTATACTTAATTTGAGCTATCCATTTGGTATAGGATTCCAGTCAAGCATATATACCTGAATGACCCAATGAGCTTTCAAGATATGTTCCTTGTGATTGCTCTAGTGGCTTCTACTGTTCACCAATATAAATGCTCCGACGACGATGAAACACAACCGAATTTGGAGAAGTGTGTTGCGTACCATCGGGTATTGATGAGCGCAAGATTTCCACAAATTTTCTCGGGAATTTTCTTTTATTTTGTGCTATTTTTGAATTAATTATGCTTTGAAAATATTATTATTTGTGTTTTTGTGCTTAATGTAGGTTTTCATGCATAATCGTGCCTATATACGGCGTTTAGCACGAAGTTCGAGGCAATTTCGGGTTTAAAAGTTAATTTGGAAAGTATTTGGTCAATGCCCGTTAAGTCCGTCAAGGCTCCAAGGCATTCAGAGGCTAACGGAGGCTGAAAAAAAGCTAACGGAGGACTTAAATGCAAAGCTGGAAGGAATCAGGTAGGCGACGCTAATTCCAGAGTTTTCAGGGGCACCGGAGCAATAACCAGAAGTTCAGGGAGGCAGCCGCCTATTCAGAAACTCGTCTGCGCGTTGTCGGCCTTTGGCTGGTGACACTTGTCAGCGTCTGCCGCATCCACACCACTCACCTGACTCGCGGTTCCCTTGGTGGATCCTTCCCAGCCCGCTTATGACCCGCGACCATTCTGTCCATTAGCCCGCGTTTCCACCCACCTCCTCTCTCATCCTCAGCCCATTATCCATTCGGGTAACCCGCGAGATTCCACCTAGACCCCCCTGCTCCAACCCGTGCCCAGCCTTTCTTTTCCTTCCCAAACAGCCCCTAAAACTTCATTGTTTTTCCTTATTTGCCCCTGTCTGTCCGGCCCTCTTGCTGCCTTCTCCTTTTATTCTTCCAGGCAGCTTCTTTGTGAATTCTAAGTCCCCATTTCGGGACTTTGTTCCCAAAATGGGGCACCACCCCCATTTTCTCAAAAATTCCTCTATGCTTCTAACAATTGTCCGATAATGAAGGTTTGGAGCTTCAAATCAAGGGCCAACGAAACATCTACAATTGATTTCAACCCCGGAAACGCACTTTGCTCGGTTTAATTCTTCCTACCCCTATTTTTGATTGTTGTATAATTTCTTGGGTTGATTTATTTTGTAAATGTGGAATTGGTTTGTGCTTAAATTATTATGGAAATGCAATTATTTTTCTATGTTCAATGTAGTGATTTAATTTAATTTCTCTCTTTATTTAGTACACATTCATGTTGGTTATTATTTTGTGCACTTAATGCCTTTAATTAATTGATCACTAATTAAATGATTTTAGAAATATTTAGGATCCGCGAGAGCTACCTTTATATTTCAGACCAATCAATTTAATAGTTGGTGTTTTGTGACACACACCGATAGCCATAATGAGACTAGGTTTGACACGCGATCGAACCACCTTAGCCATTCGCGAGGTCGGGGAGGTTAGGGTTGACTATAAGATGCGAGAGCCCGTAGTTAACCAATTTTATTTGTCCCGACTACCAACATGACTTGTAGAAAAATTTAGAGAATTTCTTTTTGCGAAGTATTACCCATGTGTTTGGTTATTATTGTGTGATCTTAATGCTTTTAATGGCGTAGCGAACCATTAGATGATCACTAGAATTATAGGATAAGATGCGAGAGCTCGTCCTATTAATTCCGAAAATCACAATAATTGTTTACGTTACGTGAGACCGAGAGAAGATCATGCGTAGATAGTCATAGGGTGCTTGTTTTGACATGCGGCTATTTTCTCCTATGTTATAAGAAGCGAGAGCTCGTAGCTAGGAGTTGTAGCTAGATTTGCTATACGTTGCGAGAGCCCATAGCGAATATTATAGTGCACCCGACTACCAAAACTTGAGTTAAAGAAAAGCAAAAATATGATTAAATTAAAACACCGGCTAGACTAGAAATAATGCGTTCCTATATTTCTATCTTGATTTGTTGTTGCCAAACCACCTCCGCAGTAGTATAGATTTAATTGCTTTCTAGGTTGTTTATATTTTTAGATTTTTATTCATTTTCTTTTCGCTCAAATATAATTAGTTAGCCTAATTTTGGTACTTAGTTAGAGTGAGAATTACACGCATTTCCTGTGGGATCGATAACTCGTACTTAGGTACAATTTATTACTTGATACGGCCGGGTAATCTTGCCCGAGATGCGTTTTTGCGCACATCAGGTATGGTGTTAATTGGATTATTTGTAATCCCAGTCGGTGGAAAGTTTAATTGCACTGGATTTGAGGTTTTCGAAAATTACATTTGTGGTCTTGTACTCAAGCCAATTTGTTGAAAAAGTTGGAACGGATAATGATGTGTCTTTCGGCCGAGCACGCGTCGATTGTGGTTGTAATACTTGCGGCTGTGGTCGTAATCCCGAAACTTGCTTTCTAGCCGAATGGTCGCGATGGTGTAACTATCGCATTTGTCGTTGATTACGCAATGTGAGCGTACAAATGCAATTTTCGAAAAACCTCAAATCCAGCTTCTCCGTAGTTCTCTCATCATTCAATTAAACTTCCAAAGTCATGTTCAAGCAACTTCTCCGCAGACCTCTCATCATTCAATTTCGTCACCGTACATGGACAAAAGCAATAGTTTGTCACCACTTTCCATAGGTGGAAAATCCCTGCCATCGTCAGCAGGCATGACTTCGTTCAAATCAGGGCGATGGAGCTAGCAAAGCTATGCAACTTGACCATTTATATTCCGTATATCGTGTTTCTTTCGTTATAATCCTACCTTTTTAGGTCTGTATTCTCCTTCCTGATAAACATTATGTATGTTCTTACAGGTTATTCCGTATATTCGCGTTTTTTTTAATAGGATCATTCGCGTTCTTTAACGCTGGAAAGCTGTAAGCAATCATCTTTTCCATAAAATGTCAGTTTATACAACAAGAGCTACCTATAGATCGTAGATATATCAATAGTACCCCCTCCTAAATTATTGTCCTCCTTTTTTTTTGTCCGTCCCTGAAAATTGTCTTGTTTGTAAACCTTCCTTTTTAGGGAAACACTTTTTTCCATTTTACCCTTACGTTTCTTACAACTTTAATAATGATCCCACATGCACATGGACTTCTAAAGATACTACATATTATACCAATATTAGTAATCGGGTCAATTTTTTCTTCTTAATCTGTATGCCAAGTCAAACAGGACAATAATTCCAGGACATAAGGAGTATAGGATTAAGTGCACACCTTCAAAGTTGGTCATTCAATAAGTATACACAAGGGGTAATATTTAGCAACTATACAAGGCAGAAACGTTGGACCACATAGCAGACATACAATATGTACATCACCTTGGCAGCGGACACGACAACTTCACCCAAGTGGGTACGGAAGTCACTAATGACCTTTGGCTGCATGAAATTGGTCAAGTCAGAACTCTAGTTGGAGTCTAGCATTAAATAACAACATTAAATAACAATCGGAAACATAGGAAGCAAGACTTACAGCAGGAGCTTCTTCATGTATATGTGTTATTAACATTGCCTGAGAGTCAACTTCATAAATTTCTGTGAGAAGAACTAAAACTGGATAGTTAATCAGCAATGTTAATCAACAAGCATCTATTGTATCCATATCCCTTAGTATGGTAAAGCTACATGAAAATAAAAGCAAGCCAAGAACTTGAGAGTTTATTTCTCACGTGATTAAATTGTTTAGCATTCAATAGCACAAACCATGTCAGACTAATATAGTGCATACGACAAGGTCATGGACAACTCACAGCTTAATTATATGAATCAAGGTCACTTCTGCAGTTTTGCTATCAGAGTTCACATTAAAACTGAACAAATAATTAACATTTGATTTCTATAAATAATTAAGGAAACTAGAGGTCTGCGGCAGGGGGATCCTCTCTCTGCCTTCCTTTTCATTCTGGTTATGGAGGCGTTGAGTAGAATGTTTGACAAAGCAGTGGCAGGTGGCTTCATTAGTGGATTTAAGATTGGGATGTCCAGGATTATTGCATTCATCAGTCCTTTGGGGATTTAGTGAATAGTTTTAGTATGCTGTAGATTGTGTTGTATACAATTAGTGTACATGGTTGCGTCTCCGTTTAGGCGCTTTGATTTATATATTTATTACTTATCAAAAAAAATGATCCAAAGAGGAGTTCCAGGAGTTCCTTACTGATTGGCTGCAAGTACGTAGATCGTAACTAGGTTAACTAAGCAAACCAAATTGTGCTTGGTTTATGTACTCAAAATTACAATTGCTGAAACTCACAACACGTTTTGGGAGGCCAATAGACCAACTGATAATGCAGTATACAACACCAACTAGAAGATGGACAGCTGAGACAAAGCTGAAAGTCGAGGAAACAAACTATTAAATATGACAAATGATAGCCAAGGGAACTTACTATGGATATGGGAAATAATTGTACACCTTCTTGTTGAGTATATTGAAAATGACATTTAGGAAATACCTGTGTAGATATAAACATAACAATTGTCAGGAAAAATTCCTACTCGAATCGATAGGTGTATGGGCTTCCTAAGCATGATTCATCAACAAAGAATACTTGATATTAATGAATTTGCAAGCATAAGTTTTTATACAGAACACTCCTAGTCCATCCACAACACATTACCCTGCAATTTAGGTCTCGTAAAGTCAAATTATATAAACTAAATACAACAATCAACTTTGTAAGATGGCTGGACATGCTCCAAGTAACTGTAGTGTTACATATCTATTACCTATGTATCTGTTCATCTATTAAGCCAATACTCCAATCTGACGTGTAGGGAAAAGAAAAGGAAAGACAAGAAAAACAAAGAACAAGCAAAAGGGGTGAGTGAGGCAAGAGAAAAATGGATAAGACATAGGGGGTGCTTGAAAAGAGGGGGAGAGAACCAAGAGACGAGAGAGAAAATCGCAACTGGTTTTTCATTTATGCAGATAGAGGGCCATCAATTGCAATAGTTTCCAAATTAAAAACAGTAAATAAAACAATTAACTAGCCAAAACACCTCTGCTTGCATAATTTAATTTTTTTTTGACCAGTGCCTCTGCTTGTATAATTAATAAATGATTGAGAGTTTAACTCACCTATAAGATAAACAAATTGAAACTTTAACTCCCTTGTCTTCTTTCACTCTCATTGTAAACACCCACGGCTTCTCATTCCTCAATTTCTCTTCCCTCACTCACACGATTCTTTGCTCCATCTTCTCTTTTCATTGACGAGTTGAATAAACTTTGGCAAGTCCAACATATTTGCAGTGTACCCAAACTTTGTTTCTATGTCCGGATTTCATATTAGCTATACTTATCATGTGATACGACAGGCAAAAAATGATAGTCTTGACACTTCTTACATCATGGATTCTGATTTTCCCTTCATGATAGTCTTGAAACTTATCACTGCCTCTCCATGTATTTTTACTTCTATACAATAGCTATTCATAAAATTTTGCTTCCGTCCTAATAATTACACATCTTATTTGCTGAATTTTAGCCATATGCAAATCTACGAACTTGTAAAATAAATAAAGTCAAGATAGATCATCACTATAAAGATCGACGTAAGGGACAATCTGAAATGCCTCCCAAGAAACTAATTTTGCGATGAAGATGATTTCAACAATTTCAAAATGGAATGCCAGATACTGGGAGCAAGATGCTAGGTTGAAGAAACCTTGGACAACCCAAGCTTAAAGAATATGTCGATATGCAAAGCTGAGAAACCTGCACAGATATGGGGCTTTGCAAGAGACATAGGAATCTGCTAGAAGAACCCAACATCTATCTCTCTTACTATAAAAGGGAAACATGTTTCTTACAATTTAATTGATAGACAAAATTGACCCTAAATGTGACAAAAGTGCCCCTAAACCTAATAAACATACACAATTAATATAAGGTTAAACAAGTCAATTTCACACATTTTATTAAGGCCAAATAAGTAAATATATCTTATCCTTTGGACAAATAACCCCTCCATGCTATTAACCGCTAACATCAAATTAAGGCTAAATTTGTAATTCAGCCACCAAATCAAAACGACTGTATACTTACCCATCGTTGTTACCCATCGTTGGCATACAGAATATCACGACATCAATTGCCGGTTACAATGGAGTCTTACGTTTTCCATTGTTCATAGAATCAAATTCAATCTCCTTCCCTTCTTCTTCATTTTCAAAAACGGTAGCAGAGGCAGCCGA
Source organism: Codonopsis lanceolata (assembly GCA_013146195.2). NCBI lineage: Eukaryota > Viridiplantae > Streptophyta > Magnoliopsida > Asterales > Campanulaceae > Codonopsis > Codonopsis lanceolata. Next base: position 152,496,467 of record CM028378.1, on the reverse strand, counting down.
GTTAAACCAGGGAAAAACATCCAAGTTGCGAAGTAAGCTTTGCTTGATTTTAATTGAGGCAGTCCTCTTACTCATCGTTTTGGTTACAATGGAGTCTTACGTTTTCCATTCTTCATAGAATCAAACTCAATCTCCTTCCCTTCTTCTTCATTTTCAGAAAAGGTGTAGCAGAGGCAGCCGAGTAAAACCAGGGAACAACATCCAAGTTGCGAGGTAAGCTTTGCTTGATTTTAATTGAGGCAGTCCTCTTACCTGCTCTGTTTGTGAGCACAGATGTTTGATAAAATGCCTAAATGACTGGACTCTCCATGCTTAGAACCTGATGTGAATTGATTTTCGGTTAGAACCTGATTGTGAGCACAGATGTTTGATAAAATGCCTCAATGACTGGACTCTCCATGCTTAGAATCAGATGTGAATTGATTTTCGGTTAGAACCTGATTCTGTTTATAATCAATTATGTAGAATTCTGATTATGCTAAATGATTTCTACATAACATTGTAATAGCGCCATGGTATTGAGAGTGCACTTGGGTTTGCAAGCATGGTTAAAGTTTCATGCTTTTGTTATTTTGCATAAACATCAATTAGTTTGCCCTGATGTTTAATTGGTTCTATTGTCATTAAACAGAGAAATAATAGGATGATAAAACAAGAATAAATCGTTCTCAAAATTGGAAAACAGAGTAATTGCAAAATTAAGGTGGTGTTGCCTGATAGATAAGATATGAATCACAAATGAAGACAAATTAAAACAATATTTAAGGGAAATCCGCCCAAATGCATCCTGCCATGTGTATCTTTTCCATATCTAACAATATCAAAATTATAAATAAAAGAATAAATAGACGGAGTGGGGCTCCGGTGTGAATATATCGGATCAAACAATAATGAGGCTAATAAAGACACCTTGATGCTCACATTTTATTTATTTATTAAAGTTAGTGGTAGGTAAAGCATTTAATTGGATCCATCCTTCCTCACTGGTGCATGGGATCACATACAGAGAGGAAGCACAGGGTACATCACAAAGGCTTAAATGGATATATAGTAAATTCCTGTATACAATGCACAACCAAGCACCACATCGCATGTAAAGATACACAAGCAACAAAATGGGCAATCAATACTTTGTTTTATACTCCATAGATGGTTATACATAGAATTATATTGATCACAAGGGAGTTGGTATAATGGTAGTATTACAGATGACTCGGGCTATGATGTTTGGCCAATTTAGATCCCTACCAAAGACTGGTGTAAAGCAACGTAAGAATTGCATTTCTGTTTTTCATTAGGAAATTATCCACAATATAGTTCTACACCTCTGATTTGAGAGAGAATCTCTCGAAACCGTAAAAGAAATTTGTCAAGCTTGGTGGATGACACCACCAAATGTTCTTATCGAAGTCACTAATTCCGAGTTATAGAGTCATAGACTTTATGGAGATGCACAACTCACCTGAGGAGAATGGAGGACTAAAGGAAAGGAATTGATTGGACTTGCTTGTGAGACAAGATCTTATATTTCTTTCTTTTGTTGCTCAGAATATTTTCTCACTTTTCCTTTTATTTCCGTGGATGGGGAGGAAGCTACATAATACAATATTCAGTTAGTATAACATCTTACTAAAAAAATGGAGCAAGAAATTTGAAGTTATTAGGCACTAGGCAGATAGAAAAGCTACCGCTGAGTTACTGATTTTGAAGAGATGAAAGGATCTTGATTTTGAAGAGATGAAAGGACTGGCCGTGGAAAAGAAGTAATAGCTTATTAGTTTGTTTGACGATTCGAGGTTTGTTTGACATTCGAGTAAGTTGTTACCTTATCCCGTAGGTTCTCTCGAAAATCCCGTAGGTTCTCTGAAAATTGTTATATTGCAGCCAATTAATTCAATAATTTCTAATATCTAATATACTATAATCTAATCTAATTCAGCACCAAATCAAAGCGACTATGTACTTACCCGTCGTTCGTTGTTACCCATCGTTTTGGCATACAGAATATCACGACATCAGATTGCCGGTTACAATGGAGTCTTCCGTTTTCCATTCTTCATAGAATCAAACATTGTAATAGCGCCATGGTATTGAGAGTGCACTTGGGTTTGCAAGCATGGTTAAAGTTTCATGCTATTGTTATTTTGCATAAACATCAATTAGTTTGCCCTGATGTTTAATTGGTTCTGTTATTGTTTTTCATTATGAATATAGTTGTGACAGCTTCAACAATTAATTAAAACTCAAAACAGCCTTAATTTCCTTCCCAATGTCTGTGTAGCATTTATTCACCTATTCTTTGCCCAACCAAATGGAGCTTTCACTAACTTCAACCTGCATGAATGGATATCTAAGTACTTTAAATGTCTTCTTTTTCAATAACTTTAAATGTGTTCTTTTTCAATAAAGGCTGTATAACCTAGATTGACTAAGGTAACTTTAAATATGATATAGTGCCCAACACGAAGAGCTTTCGAGATTCTGTGATTAACATCCGCTTGAACTATCAGATACTAGCAGAAACTGTAATAGAGTTAATTTGTAGCTCAATATAGTTGTAAAAGAAGTTAATATCAGATAGATTTGAAGACAACAAATTAGTAACTGGGATCTAACACTGTTATTGTTTTTCATTATGAATATAGTTGTGACAGCTTCAGCAATTAAAACTCAAAACAGCCTTAATTTCCTTCCCAATGTCTGTGTAGCATTTATTCACCTATTCTTTGCCCAACCAAATGGAGCTTTCACTAACTTCAACCTGCATGAATGGATATCTAAGAACTTTAAATGTCTTCTTTTTCAATAACTTCAAATGTGTTCTTTTTCAATAAAGGCTGTATAACCTAGATTGACTAAAGTAACTTTAGATATGATATAGTGCCCAACACGAAGAGCTTTCGAGATTCTGTGAAGCTCTATGCACGCCACTACTTTTTATTTTTATCGTTGGAAAATTGAAGAGTTTAGGATGACAAAACTTCATGTTACATACAAGTCCCAAGATGATAAATTCGTGGGATGTTGAAAACTCTCCCAAATCATCCTTCCATTTGAATCATCCACTAAAATTAAATTCCCAGAATCCAAAATCTGAGCTCTTGAATTTGCAGTAGAATTGAAAACATTTGATGACCAAATAATATTTTTCTTTCTATCCAACACAACAAGATTCCCATCATATGAGATGGTCACTGTGGGCTTACTGTTGCACCATCATATAACCCCATCATTGATTTCTAGATTCCTAGGATGAACAAACAGATTGTGGCCATTTGGAAAGTCGAGTCGACCCATAGAACCCCAAACCATTAAATAGTTCTCGCTCCCATCTTCCTTGGTCCCCACAGCAACTTCTTTAGTTTAGATTTTGTTATGAACACACCCCATTTCCAGTTTCAGATGTTCAGTATGTTCTGAATGAATTAGAATCAATAAATAGATTGTGCAAAATTACCTCTCACCACAAGAAGATCAAAAATCTCAAAGTAACTACAAAACACAAAAGAAGATATAAGAAACACACATAAAAAAGCTAATCATCTTACATTCATTGCATAGCCATAGCATGTGGAAACCATTTTCTTAATTTGTCAATTTTTCCAGTTTAGAACTATTTTCTTTTCTTGGCTCAAAATATATAGTTTGTCTTTGTAGGACCTTCTGAAATCCAAATAGTTCAAATTCAAGATTTCTTTGCAAGATGTTAAAGAAACAACGATCGACCAAATCAAATTTTTCATCAGGTAACGTTGATTATTCAGAAATATAACTTATGTTCAGAAAGATTGATTACTATTATTAAGTTGTTTGTCTCTCCCTTTAATGCTAGGAGAAAATGTGCATAAAGAGCGACGACTCCATCTAATGAAAAGAAAATACGATAATATGAGCACATCAGAAAGACATGAGTATATTAAACAAGTGGCGGCACGTAGAAAGAAGAAGCAATCATCATTGTTTCTCAAAGCTCAAATGAATCCTTGTGAGTCAAAAGGTCTGTATCAATTTTGTTTTATTTTTTTATGAAGAAGGCAATATCCTGAATGAAATTCTTTAATTTTTAACATCTTGAAAGCTTTAGTTCTTTTTTTCCACTTCTAGGTACAATACACTATGAACCCTTATGCTCTGAGGCCTATGAATTGAAGAAAATGCCAAATTGCAAACATTGTGGTGCTGTACGATTAGAGCATGAGCCTCCAACATTTTGTTGCGATAGTGGAAAAATAAAACTCGCACAATTCCAAACCCCTGCTCAATTATATGAGTTACTTACTTCTGAATCTGATGAGGCTTCTGAATTCAGAAAAAACATTAGAGCATATAACTCCATCTTCTCTTTCACCTCATTTGGTGTGAAATTAGATAAAGAACTTGCATCTACGAGAAAGGGAGTATATACTTTTCGGGCTCAAGGAATGGTTTACCATGACCTCCCAGGTTTAATCCCTGGTGAAAATGGCCCAGGTCATTTTCAATTGTATTTTGTAGAGACTGAAAATGAAATTCATAATAGAATGAATGTCATAAAAAATTCAGAATTATGTGAAGCAACCATTAAAAAACTCATGGAAGTGTTGGAGACAAATCCATATGCGAAAATCTTTAGAAGATTGAAGGATTATCCCTCAATGGATGACGTTCAACTCCATATTGCAAAAGATGTGAAATTAGATCAGCGCGTATATAACTCTCCAACAATGGATCAAGTGGTCGCTATATGGGTTGAAGGAAACAATGGTAGTATCCCATCTCGAGCGGACATTGTTGTCCATGCACATTCAGGTCAAAGACATCGAATAAAGCATTATTACGGATGTTATGACCCTTTGCAATATCCGTTACTTTTCCCAATGGGTGAAACAGGATGGCATCAGAACATTGGAAAAATTAAAGCCAATAACGCAACTATTACAAGCCAAGAAATCTCAACTAAGCACAGATTAATTGCAGGAGAAAGAGGTAAATTCTATAACAACTAGATTGATAGCTTTTGTTTCTTACAAATTATTTATATATATATATGTGTGTGTGTGTGTGTGTGTGTGTGTGTGTGTGAGACAAGTAGTTTTATCTTCTTTACCTTGAACAACTTTTTCTCATTCTAATTTTAGCATGTGAGACAAGTAGAAATGATCGTGCAACTATAAATATTTTATCTGCCGAAGATATGCTTTCCCAAGAACAAGAAGGTAACTTATAGTTATTTTTTGTTATAAAAGTTTCAAAAATATTTAAATTTTAATACTTGGTTATATTCTATCTATAGTTGTCTCCCATGGAACAAATAAGAAGGTCTCATGTCGGGAGTATAGTTCCTACAGGCTCCAAATTCGAAATCCAACACAATCCATACTTTTGTTCGGTAGACGTTTATTTCAACAATATGCAGTTGATATGTACATAAAGTTGGAGACCACAAGATTGGATTATTTTCGTCAAAATCGTCTAATATAAGATCCGAGCTATACCAGGAATCATGGATAGTGTTTCTAAGGGATTAACTAGAGGGATTGAGGTCGGCAGAAGAATTATTCTTCCTGCATCCTTCATTGGAGGCCCAAGAGATATGCGGCGCAGATATCTTGATGCTTTGGCATTGGTGCAAAGATTTGGAAAACCAGATCTATTTATTACAATGACATGCAATCCTGAGTGGAAGGAGATACAAGATAATTTGTATAAAGGCCAACAAGCTCAAGATCGTCCTGACTTGACCGCAAGAGTTTTTCGGGCAAAGTTGCAAGATTTCAAAACCAACTCTTTAAGGGGAGATTTTCGGTAGCAAAGACATGTTCACGTAATTGAGTTTCGAAACGGGATTACCGCACGCTCATTTGTTAATAATTTTGAAGTCAGAGTATAAAATTACATCTCCAGAGCAGTTTGACAGGTTTGTTAGTGCTGAGCTTCCTGATGCAGAAAATTTTCTTACCCTTCACAAGTTAGTCGTCAAGCATATGATGCATGGACCATGTGGAGATAAGAACAAAAAAAATTCTTGTATGGTAGATGGGAAGTGCAAGTATCATTACCCACGATCATATTGTGAAAGCACAATACAAGGTAAAGATGGGTATCCAATCTACATGCGGAGGAAGAATGGAATTTCAGTAAGAGTTCGAAATGCCCAACTAGATAACCAGTGGGTCGTACCTTACAATCCTTACTTGTTACTAAGATATAATTGTCATATTAATGTTGAGATTTGTTCCGGAGTCACAGCAGTGAAGTATTTATACAAATATATCTACAAAGGACATGACAAAGTGGCAATTCGTATTGCACAAGATGATGATGAAAATCTGGTAGATGAAATAAAGCAATTTCAAGATGCACGGTGGGTCTCGGCTCAAGAAGCAATGTGGAGGATTTTTGAGTTCAATTTGAATGAAATATATCCTTCGGTAACTAACTTGCCGCTTCATCTACCGATCAACAATGTGTGACGATTGGGCAAATCAAACCTTGAAAATGAAAATGTTTTGAGGTCAGAACATGCTTCAAAAACCATGCTTACACAATATTTCTACATGTGTTCCACAAGTAAGAAAGCACAAAATTATCTATATAGAGAATTTCCTGAGAATTATGTGTGGGATAGGAACCAAAAATATTGGAAAGAAAGACAACAGGGACACGCGATTGCTCGTATAAATAATGCAAGTCCTATTGAAGGAGAGAGATATTTTCTCAGATTACTCATAAATCATGTTAGGGGCCCAAAATCGTTTGATGATTTATTGACAGTAGAGAACATACTTTGTGCCGCTTCAAAGAAGCTCAAAGAAGAGGATTACTAGAGTCCGATCAAAGCATTGTTGATCGTTTAAATGAGTCAATCACTTTTCAAATGCCACATGAATTGCGAAGATTGTTTGCAATTATCTTGGTGTCTTGTGCACCCACGATGATGTGAGATTTATGGGATACATACTTTGAGGCAATGTCCGAGGATTTTAGAAGAGGAGCAAATGTCCCATGAGCTACAAGCAAAAAAACGTTGAAAAGTCCGAACTCTTTCTTGGAAAGTATGGGAAAAAACATCAAATTATATGCTCTTCCACGAATACCCATCGATGAGGATAGCGAGCAAACAGATTTTCCAAAAGAGATAGAAGATGAGTTATCGGTGGAAGTGCCTCCAAATGATCTTAAAGCCGAAAGAAATTTGAATGACGATCAACGAAAAGCTTTTTTCATGATTTTAGAATGCATCAAAGAGGGACATGGTGGGATTTTCTTTGTTGATGGACCTGGAGGCACAGGAAAAACCTTCTTGTATCGTGCATTGTTGGCTCATCTTCGATCAAAGGGCCTTATTGCAATTGCAACTGCCACATCCGGAGTTGCAAAGAAGAATAATGCCCTGGGAAGAACAAAGACATTCGCGGTTTAAAATACCAATCGAGGTAAGCTCGTCAAGTGAATGTGCTATGTCTAAGCAAAGTGGAGCAAAGAGCTATTGCGAAGAGCACAATTAATAATATGGGATGAAGCTCCAATGGCAAAACGATGGGCTATTGAGAGTGTTGATAAGCTATTGAGGGATATAATTGGGGAGGACAAAGATTTCGGGGGGAAAGTAATGGTATTTGGCGGCGACTTTCGACAAGTGCTACCGGTAGTTCCTAGAGCTACAATTTGCCAAACTATTTCACCAACTTAGTTCACCATATTTGTGGCCTAGAATGAAAAAAATAACACTGTCAATGAATATGAGAGCAAGGAATGATTCCAACTTTAGCAAGTTCTTACTTAGGGTTGGTAATGGTGTAGAACCAACTGATACTCAAGGAAATATCAAAATTCCGAAAGAGATGATTGTTGAATATGACAACGAAGAATCAAGCCTTCAAAACCTTATCAATGTTGTCTTTCCAGCCCTTAGTAGGAATGCCAACTCGTCTGAATATATGACAAGCCGAGCAATTCTTGCTGCTAGGAATGAAGATGTTGAAAGATTGAATGAGAAGTTAATTTCTATGTTTCCTGGAGAAGAGAAAATATTTAATAGCTTTGATGAAGCTATTGACGACACTAACAATTATTTTGAAGAAGACTTTTTGAACTCACTTGCTCCCAATGGCTTGCCTCCTCATAAGTTGAAGCTGAAAAGAAATTGTCCAATTATTTTGTTAAGGAATCTTGACCCATCAGACGGACTATGTAATGGTACAAGAATGATATGCAAGGACTTCAAGAATAATGTGATTGATGCGGAAATTGTATTCGGCCAGCATATGGGGAAACGTGTCTTTATCCCTAGAATTCCATTATCACCAGCTCAGAATGAAGGATATCCATTTCAATTTAAGAGGAAACAATTTCCCGTGAAACTTTGCTTTGCAATGACAATCAATAAAGCGCAAGGGCAAACAATCCCAAATGTCGGTATTTACTTGCCTCAATCAGTGTTTTCTCATGGCCAATTATATGTTGCTCTCTCGAGAGGTACATCAATGTCTACCACAAAAGTCTTGATCAAACCAGACATTACGAATGTGAGAGAAAACGGATGGACCAAAAATATTGTCTACAAACAAGTTCTAAGCACAGGTACAAATCAAATGAACCCAATAAAACCATTTTTATTAATATTTTTATTAATATTTGTAAAAGCTGAGTATCGTGCTCTTATGCAAGAATTGGAAGTAGGCAAGGAGCTTTTTGGTGGTGGCTTTGATGGCTTACTGGGCTGATAACTGCGAAGGGAAATACTTTCTAGGTAGAATTTTCCCTCCCATAACTTACTCTAATTTTCATTGATACTACCTAGGATGTTTTTTCAAGACTGACCAACCTCCATCTGCAGATCAAGGTTTTTAATGGCCTTCTTCTTTAATCTTCGACAAGAAAGGGAATATCTTCTTCCTTTGGCGCGTATGGATTGCCTCTAACACTTTTATTAGAAGTATATATATATATATATATATATATATATATATATATATATATATATGATAACGTATATATATATATATATATATATATATATATATATATATATATATATATATATATATATATATATATATATATATATATATATATATGATAACGTAGGGATTTAGTACAATTACAAGAATATGAATTGAACAATATCCTTATTAGAATTATCTGCTGGAACTATGAACTTATTATAAGGTGTCTCTTATTCCTGATCACTTTCTGGTTTGGATTAATGAAGAAGGAGAAAAAGCTTGCAAAAGGACTTACAGAGAGCTTCATGCCAATTCCTCTTGCATTGCTGGTTCATGTCCCTGCTCTCGATTTCATTGATGCCTTCTTTGGTTGTTTAAGAGCTACAACATGGTATAATTCATCTATGAGATCCTTTTTTTTTTCTTTTCCATTTGTGCTATCAAGAGATTTAATTTAGAATTTTTATGTTGCAGACCCATCACTTGACAAAGCGTGAGGGCTCAGTTTGAATCACTTCTCATGCCCCTACAAGGTCAAAAGAAAAATTCAGATCAAAGAATCTAATACATAACAGGTCTGTTACCACTACTCATTCCCTTTTTTATTTTGATATGTTTGTGTGTGTTTTGTAAATGTCCTGTTATTTACTGCAACTTGAAATTTAGAATCAACGTAGACCCGATGAAAGTGAGGCATTGCTTAAAGGAACTGTTGTCAGAACTTCAGACTTGCAAATGCATCCACTTTGGGGACCTACAAAGAAACGGGTGCGCCTACATACAATTAACAAGCATTTTTCACTTGGTACTGTACCATTTACTAATTTTGTGTCAGTAGTTTTAGTCTAACTTGGTGCTGCAGCATTAACTGATTTTCCATGGTAGTTTTAATCTCACTTGGTGCTACAAAGATTAATCGCTTTTACCACAAGGAAATATAGCAGACAATTTATTAGAAGAAATTTCCAACACTTGTAAATTGGAAAGCAGTCCAAGTTTGAGAGGAATAGTAGCTTAAAGATTGTTTTTGGACAGGCTGGGTATACGAAGAGAGGAGAGGTTCCCTAACGACGGAGGTATGTTTCCAGTGAAATTGTTTCTGGAAAGACTCATGGCATGGAGCTTGGAAAAAGTGCTAAACTCAACACGAATGTTTCCTTGAAGTTGGTTTCCCCTTAAATCGAGGATTTGAAGGCCTGCACATTGAGTCAGATTTACAAAAAGGTTACCTTGAAAGGAGTTATTAGCCAAACGAAGGTATTAAAGGCGCTGCATGATCTGCAAGTTTCCAACTTATTGTCCGCAATCCCCTACTCTTTCGCATTTGACTGAATTTTCCCACTCTTTCACATTTATACTGCAATTCCTTACTTTGCTAACAGATATGCAAGCTTCCAACTTATTGTTCATAATCCCCCCCCCCTCTGTCACATTTGACTGAATTTTCCCACTTTCTCGAAGGCAAGTATAAATTCATTATGGTGATATACTTTGTGCTCTTTATTCTAACAAAATGAAATCTTGCTAGAACAAATCAAACTATTCAACTGATCTTAGTATTGTTTTTATATGTGGCACTGTCAGGTGCCTTTGCCTATCAAAACCCAAAAATCACTGCTTTCCGGGCTTCTTTCAAGGGCGATTCTGCTCTCTACAGCTTTCTTTATTGCAAGTGCTTTTGTTGTTGTTGATTTTAAAGCGGTATATCTCTTTACAAGCATTCTGAGTTCAAAAGTCTTTAGGTTGATCAAATTGTAACATATATTGATTTGATGCAGAGATTTCCAAGATACCAACAGCTTAATGCTCTTCGATCAAAGAATCTAATACATGCCGTGTCTGTTACCACTACTCATTCCCTTTTTATTTTCATATGTTTGTGTGTGTTTTGTAAATGTCCTGTTATTTACTGCAACTTAAAATATAGAATCAACGCAGACCCGATGGAAGTGAGGCATTGCCTAAAGGAATTGTTGTCAGAACTTCAGACTTGCAAAAGCATCCACTTTGGGGACCTACAAAGAAACGGGTGCGCCAAACGTGAATGAAATAGTTCAGAAGGTGACAAACCGACAGCCAACAAATCCATCACCAAAGCCTTTGAAGAAACCGCCTAAAAGGACAAAAAAGCGTAGGTAGCGTAGGTAGTTGTTGGCCAAAATCTATCAAAATGAGAAACTAACACTTTATTTCTCATCTACATCCTTTTTGTAGTGCTTTTGAGAGTTTTTGCATTTATTCGTTGGCGCTTTGAAAAAACAATTCTTAATAGACCAGAAAATTCTTTTTTTCAGCCAACATAACTTATGAATCCAGTTGTATCCCTAACTATGGCAATCTCATAAATTATGAGTTCAACCAGAAATCAAAATCATGGAATTTGATTACATCTTTTCTGGTGGGAAACTTATTTACTAATTCTTTTTTTCCTTCATACTTTGCAATCTCACTGTATGTCTTATAAGATTATGACTGATGAGTGTACAGATGCTTCCATGGGAGAATCTACCAAGTATTAAGAAGTCGAGGTCTACCGCATGCCTTCTGTTGGTAGCATCTCTTCCACACTTGACAGATGCTGCCAAAGTCAAGAAAGAAACAAGGATTCTTTGGCCTTTCCTCCGATAGACCCACTTGATGCCTACTATTTGTTGAATCCCTGGTGATCTTAGCAGAGCGGAGGCTGAATTTGGAAAATGGTTTAGAGATCAAAATTTGGAGGTAAGGACCGGACCTTGAGTTAAATTTATTGTTCTATGTGGTAATGCATATTCAAGCAAACCATGTATTTGTGCTCTTTATTCTAACAAAATGAAATCTTGCTAGAACAAATCAAACTATTCAACTAATCTTAGTATTGTTTTTATATGTGGCACTGTCAGGTGCCTTTGCCTATCAAAACCCAAAATCACGCTTTCCTGCTTCTTCCAAGGGCGATTCTCGCTTCTACAACTTTCTTTATTGCAAGTGCTTTTGTTGTTGTTGATTTTAAAGCGGTATATCTCTTTACAAGCATTCTCGAGTTCAAAAGTCTTTAGGTTGATCAAATTGTAACATATATTGATTTGATGCAGAGGTTTCCAAGATGCCAACGCTAATGCTCTTCGTGAGATCAAAGAATCTAATACATGCCAGGTCTGTTACCACTACTCATTCCCTTTTTTATTTTCATATGTTTGTGTGTGTTTTGTAAATGTCCTGTTATTTACTGCAACTTAAAATATAGAATCAACGCAGACCCGATGGAAGTGAGGCATTGCCTAAAGGAATTGTTGTCAGAACTTCAGACTTGCAAAAGCATCCACTTTAGGGACCTACAAAGAAACGGGTGCGCCAAACGTGAATGAAATAGTTCAGAAGGTGACAAACTGACAGGCCAACAAATCCATCACCAAAGCCTTGAAGAAACTGCCCTAAAAGGACAAAAAAGCAGGTAGGTAGCGTAGGTAGTTGTTGGCCAAAATCTATCAAAATGAGAAACTAACACTTTATTTCTCATCTACATCCTTTTTTGTAGTGCTTTTGAGAGTTTTTGCATTTATTCGTTGGCGCTTTGAAAAAACAATTTTAATAGACCGAAAATTTTTTTTCATTAACATAACTTATGGATCCAGGTTGTATCCCTAACTATGGCAATCTCATAAATTATGAGTTCAACCAGAAATCAAAATCATGGAATTTGATAACATCTTTTCTGGTGGGAAACTGGCTTCATTACTATGGGCAAATGTGGATTTAGTACCAAACAGATTGACTTTTCATATACATGTAAATTTTATGGCTTCAATCCATGGTATCTGCAAATGTTTTTTTTTAAAAAATACTGTCATGTCTATGAACATAAGTCTGTACATGATTTTTTTCATTTAAAATTTTTTTGTTCAAGGATAAAAAACATTGATGCCATGGAAATTACAATTAAGTGGTTTCATGAAGGATTTGACTCTGCATGTAGGTGATGCTTTAAACTGCTATGCAGGGAAAAGCTGGAACCCCTGGCACCATTGAAGAATTGACTGCTGCCTTGAGTAGTCATGAACTCTTTATTTACTTCAGCCATGGAAGTGGTATGTTTGGTTAAAATTAAAATCTAGCTGAACTCATCATTTCTGCTGTCATTTTGGCTATTTGTATGAACACTTTTTATCCAACTATCTCCTTTAACCATTTTTTGTGATGGTTGATTTTGATACATGTTATTTAGGGACACAATATATTCCAGGTCATGAGATTCAGAAGCTTCAAAGCTGTGCTGCTACCTTCCTGATGCGGTGTAGTAGTGAATCCATATCTTTGAACGGGTCTTACACCCCACATGGTGCTCCATTAAACTATCTAATAGCAGGTTCTCCTGTTATTGTTGCTAATTTATGGGAAGTTACTGACAAGGATATTGATCAATTTCGCAAGGCAATGCTTGATGCCTGGTTAAGAGAAAGATCAAATGCCTCAACGTTGTGTGCTTAGTGCAGCAAAATCACAGGCAAAATTAAGGCCATGAATATAAATGGGACCAAAAGAAATCCAAAAAGGAAAGCATTGAGAAAGAAATTACCTGAAACTTGTGAACACAGACCAAAGATTGGATCATTCATGTGTCAGGCTCGAGAAGCATGCACTCTTCCATTTCTAATAGGAGCATCGCCAGTTTGTTATGATGTCCCAACAGGTATAAGGAAGAAAGATTTGTGACATTTGTATATTTCTTTGTTTGATCCCTCAAGCTCTTGGTCTTGTGACTAATAAGAAGCACCAGGATTCATTGTATGTCAGTAGTCTGTAGTCACAGAACAAAAAGTGTGTATAGAAGTCATTTGTATGTAATCAAAACTTGTAGTGGCATTCGGTCAACCAGTTGTACAATTGAATATTGAAGCCTAAGCTCAAAAAGAACTACAGAATCAGATTCCAGAGAAGAGTATTTATGATTGTATCCAAGTATTTTTTGGTTCAAATTGATCGGCCTTTATTTTCAGATCATCTTTTATCACGATGTTATCCACCATCAATACAATTTGCTTAATTGAATGAAACCATTTTATAGAAGATCGTTAGTATCTTCTTTATAAAGCAAAAAGCAAATTGCTTTCACTTGTTGAATAAACCACGTTGCTACTGCTTTGCTTTCTTAGCTCCTTGGGGAGGGATACTCTATTCAGCATACAGTTGGTTAGATTGAAATTGAAAGACGGCCAAAACAAAATGTGATTGGTAAACTTGGACTGCATTAACAAATTAACAAATTGACGACATCTGTAGAGAGCCAAAAGAAGAACGCAATAAAGGATAACTTGGCGAACCCTGTATAGGTGATATATTTACAGTCTTGCTGATTCAGAACCTCAAAATGCATACATACATAATACATAAATAAAAAAAAAACATCACACAGCATTGATAAGCAGTTAACATTTCAACACAAGTTGTCATGTACAATAGAAGATCAATAAGTGTTAATTTAAAATACATCTTTACATGGGTGTGATTCAAAGATAATGAATGTTCACAATTATGATTTCAGGAACAGCAAAAGGATTTGGGGAATCAGGTAAATTACATATTGAAAATTACAATGAAAACAACTTTGTTTCCAACAATAGTTGGACTACGCTACCAGCATGAAGCAATAGTGAGAAATAAAATGTGCATGCAGAGGTTATCAGGGAATTAAAATCAAACCATTTTCTCCTTTTTATCCCCCTAAGCTAACTGACCTAAGATTTTATCATTTCTCCTAATTCCCCTCTTTCCAAACCTTTCTTCATTTGTATCTACCTCCTCACCCCATTTCACATGGTGCTCCATTATACTATCTAATAGCAGGTTCGCCTGTTATTGTTGCTAATTTATGGGAAGTTACTGACAAGGATATTGATCAATTTGGCAAGGCAATGCTTGATGCCTGGTTAAGAGAAAGATCAAATGCCTCAACGTTGTGTGCTCAGTGCAGCGAAATCACAGCCAAAATTAAGGTCATGAATATAAATGGGACCAAAAGAAATGCAAAAAGGAAAGCATTGAGAAAGAAATTACCTGAAACTTGTGAACACAGACCAAAGATTGGATCATTCATGTGTCAGGCTCGAGAAGCATGCACTCTTCCATTTCTAATAGGAGCATCGCAAGTTTGTTATGGTGTCCCAACAGGTATAAGGAAGAAAGATTTGTGACATTTGTATATTTCTTTGTTTGATCCCTCAAGCTCTTGGTCTTGTGACTAATAAAAAGCACCAGGATTCATTGTATGTCAGTAGTCTGTAGTCATAGAACAAAAAGTGTGTATAGAAATCATTTGTATGTAATCAAAACTTGTAGTGGCATACGGTCAACCAGTTGTACAATTGAATATTGAAGCCTAAGCTCAAAAAGAACTACGAATCGATTCCAAATAAGAATATTTATGATTGTATCCAAGTATTTTTTTTGGTTCAAATTGATTTGCCTGTTATTTTACGTATCATCTTTTATCACGATGTTATCCACCATCAATACAATTTGCTTAATTGAATGAAACCATTTTATAGAAGATCGTTAGTATCTTCTTTATAAAGCAAAAAGCAAATTGCTTTCACTTGTTGAATAAACCACGTTGCTACTGCTTTGCTTTCTTAGCTCCTTGGGGAGGATACTCTATTCAAAGATATTGGTTAGATTGAAATTGAAAGATGGCCAAAACAAAATGTGATTGGTAAACTTGGACTGCATTAACAAATTAACAAATTGACGACATCTGTAGAGAGCCAAAAGAAGAACGCAATAAAGGATAACTTGGCGAACCCTGTATAGGTGATATATTTACAGTCTTGCTGATTCAGGTAAATTACATACTGAAAATTACAATGAAAACAACTTTGTTTCCAACAATAGTTGGACTACGCTACCAGCATGAAGCAATAGTGAGAAATAAAATGTGCATGCAGAGGTTATCAGGGAATTAAAATCAAACCATTTTCTCCTTTTTATCCCCCTAAGCTAACTAACCTAAGATTTTATCATTTCTCCTAATTCCCCTCTTTCCAAACCTTTCTTCATTTGTATCTACCTCCTCACTCCAATTGCTTCTCTACGTCGCCTTCTACTCCCTGACCGCCCCAATAAAACCCTACCCTCACAACGGAGACGATTAACCAATGACATTCCCTCATTGCCCCCATCAACATCATCATCATCATCATCATCAATGTGTATTCAAGAAACAGAATGATCCATACAGGTCATTAAATATATTTGTTTTCTGGTTTACACCTTTTAGTAAAGTTCTACAATATTTATTTATTTAATTTTTGATTTTATTTAATTGTTGTTGTTAGTTTTTTTTTATCAGATATGTAATTTGAACACTTGAACCCGCACCCTCTAATGTTGAATGGGGAACAAAGGATAGTAAAGTTACTTTGGTTGAATGATCGGAAGCCAAGGTTGATTATGCTAAGGTATCATTTCCCCCATGCGAGCAGAAGGAACTTTTTTGCTTTAAAATCGATTTCCTTATTTATTTTCAATAGATAAGTAAACAGCCTAGAGATAGGATTTGAATGACTTGTATTTTATAAGCCACTAACCTATTTCTGCAGAGGCTAGCTCTATGTAATTTCTGGCTTCAGACAAGTTCAAAAAATTATGGAGCCCCCCTTATCTTTTGATTCTCTATTAGAACTATTATATTGGAGTTATCTCCGAGACTATAACTATATACATGTAGTGATCATTGAATAAATGTCCAGCTTGATGCAATGAGACATGTCACTAATAATAATAATAATAACAACAACAACAACAACAACAACAACAACAACAACAACAACAATAATAATAATAATAATAATAATAATAATAATAATAATAATAATAATAATAATAATAATAATAATAATAATAATAATAGTAGTAGTAGTAGTAGCTCATTCTTGCATATCAGAGATCCCTTAGTATATGTTAGAATTACAAAGTTCGTATAAACTAATAAAATGATAATATATATAATTATGTAGATGTATAATTCAACCAAAACAAAAAATATGCACACTGTTTGACAAACCGATGAACTGATTCCGTCCAGATCAAATACTCACGAAGGAATAAATTTTTCTGAGCGGCATCTACATTAAAAATTAAGAGCTATGAAAAATTCTTTCCGTTAATCCCGAATATAGCTACGGACGAATATTTTGTAAGAATCAACACATTAACCACACAAAAGAAGGTTTTAAATTAGAATATCAAATTTAAAGTGTCCATGTTCACCAACATCAAAGTTAAAGTTCTATTTGGTTCCTCAACCACAATATAACTTACTCTTTTATGATTATTTATGGCTCATTAATTAATTATTAATTATTAATTAATTAACAAAATTAAAATTGGAGTAGTGGTGCCAACCGTTTCATAACATTAACGACAAAGAGCTTGTGGCGGGAGAGACGCTTGGGAAAAATAACGGCGGCAAGATGAGAAAGTATATATGGCTCACAAACCTCTATTACTCACAAAACAAACTCAAATTTCGACTACTGCAAAAGACAAGCCGGAGCAGAAGACAAAGCAACGCCGGAGCAGAGGCAACATTTTGGAATTTCAAGGTAAGCTTAACCTAATTTTCTCTCAACAAAATTGATTCACCTGTGACCTTTTTAGTTGAGTGATTTATTTAATTTCCATCCACCTCCAAGCAGACTCCTTCTTCATTGCATTCTTTTCAATTCTGTCTCTTAAGCTCTTAACATCTGACCACATCCCTGCTTTGGCATAAATGTTTCATAGCATTAGCATCAGATAGTTCCCTAGATTGTTTGAATTTTTGCCTTGATTTTTTGGCTTAATTGTTAGTAGAGTCCATTTACAATCAACCATTACTATCCTTCACATATTTAGTTGTCTGATTTGAAGATCAATATCGTACTCTAGAATTTTGGTGTCAACAGATTCTGCCCAGCTCCTTAACTAGCCACCTTACTTTGTTGTCAAGTACAGAGTTTTCGTTTTCATTTATCTTGGGTTCCTTTAGGCTGAAATTCTCACTTTTGGGACCCCCTTGCTGGAGAATTGCTTGGCACATAGAGGATTGCAAGGTGGTTGTTTCTTTTCCATAGGTGGGGAAATTACCTTGATTACATCTTGGCTTCAGTTAGGGGTTAGAAATGGGCCAGCCCCTTTGTCTATGGAAGACTTACTGGTTCTCGATTGGAGGGGCTTCGTATCTTCTTTAATAGGAAAGAGGGAAAACCTTGGGATTAGAGGTGTTTTTTCCATTATGGTGCATTTGCACCAAGAGGAATGCAAGGATCTTTGACAATCCCACAGTTGCTTTTTATCTTTTCTGGGATCAGGTGATGTTCCTAGCTTCTTTATGGAACAAAGCTGTAGGTCTTTTCAGGGGTCTGCTTTGTCTGGTTCTCATTTCCTTAAAAGCTTCTTGCCAAGCCAAAGTCTGATATCTAAATGAATTCCTACAGACTTTAAACCAATAAAAGTACAATGAAGTTGATTAGGATGATTTATTGTTCACTTAAGGGTAGAAAGACCCAGGCAGACAAAACAAATAAATGAAAATGCATCTGAATCCAAAATGTCATTACAAAATTTTATAGGATCAACATTTGAAATGTTTTATAGGATCAACATTTGATCTATAATTGATTATTGAAATGTTTCTTCAATGGTACTCTGTTCGGTTGCCGTTCCATCAATAGATTAATCCCTACCTTGCTTTTTCATTGATGCGAATATGAGCCAAAAATGCATAATTTACAGTCATGATCTTGAAAATGTATGCACATTTATCAGCTTTTGTTTAATCGTAAATCATATAATGTATCTACCTCTCTAATAATCCATATATGGATCTCGAATTGATTGTTTAGATAGCGACATTGCTTGTGATTTTCTTCTATGCATGCATTTGGAATTCCGATTATATCTCTGTACCGAAATCAGAAATTCCACCTTTTATTGTATTAAGGTAGTGTCTGGGAGCTGAGAGTTCAAGCTATCGAATTGGAATCAGATTATGGAACTGGAACGCATTTAATTCAATTCTTAGTTAACTTTGTTCGAATTCCAATTACATAGTATGGACTCCGTATTGACAAACATAGTCCAATGCATTTTAATTTGCACACATTATGGATTCATTTTAAGCATATATTTTTCCTAATTGTATTGAGTTCTGCACATGTCTGCTTCTTTGGATAAGGATATTATTTTTAGAATAGTAGCATTATGCATTAATCCATCCTGCAACTTGTTTCATTGTAAAATGTAGATATGTAGGGTAATGAATCTTATTGAGCTGCATACACTAATTTTTTACCTTAGAGGGCTCCAGTATCTAATCCTTTGTTTTTTTTTAAATATATTTGATCATGGAATTGAGTTGGAAACCTCCAAAGCTGCATATAGTATTTACAAGTTTCTTGTCCACATGTTTTATATGCTGGCTCATTGCATCATATTGCACGAAGAATTGCTCACACTTCTCCGTGCAATATGATGCAATGTGTTTGTGTAAAGCCTAGCTATGTGTGAGAAGATAAATACCGAATTTAGGATGCTAGGCTAAGCCCACTCGTGTATATTTTACCTGGCTCCATCTGTTAGGCCTATATGTTCTTTCATAGTATTGCTACTCACTGGTATATACATTGTTATGCTATTATATTTTAGATCTTAAAAGAAAATTGTTTTGGGGCAAATCAAATTGTGGTCTATCATTAGCGTATGAAACTTTTGTTTCCCCTTTCTGTTAACAAAATCAAAATGGTTACTTTGAACTGAACATAGATTCTGGATTAAGTAGGATACTTTGCACTTTGGCCATGAATCCTGATCAGATACCTACATATATGGAGTGGTTAAATCAAACAAAAATCTCACTTGGGATGAGTCATTGTCCTTTTCATGGTAAGACAATTCCTACCAGCCATTGTAATTGACTGTGTATGATCCTAATCACTGCCTTGGCTGCATTGCTTTTGGATTTAAGTTATATTTTTATTGGTTTCCTGTGCTTTTCACAGTAGAATTCTGTAATACTAATAAGATTACAATCTGACCATCTATTGGGTATTGGGTCTCACTAAAGTTTAGTTCACTTTCCCCTTCTACTATTTACACAAAGCAACACAATTGGAAATTTTCCCTTATCTGCCACTACAGCACCAATTGAGAGAACTCGACACAAGCTCTTTGTCTGCTATTTACACGAAGCCTTTATGTCTTCAATTTGAAATTATCATTTTTACCATCTGTATCTCTGTTCCTTTATTGAATAATTGATCGAGTTCTGTCTACAGAAAATGTCTTACACTGATCCAATCTGATTAGTTATTTAAAGATATCATATGACAATGCTCACAATTCTTTTATATGGTTTCGTCATATTTCTTTCAATTACTATTACTATGTCCGCTATGTTTCTTTACAATGATTTATTGACATTCATAATACAGAACAAACAACACGCCAATATGTCGACAGACACAGCTATTCAAGTAAGGCAACTCCAAATAAATCAAAAGTCATTCACTACACGCTTAAGAGCTTTGCGAGTTGGATTAGAAACAACATGTGGACCAACCCTCTCTTTCAAAATCAGAAAGCTCATAATGATTGACGACGAAGTAAGTGTTAAATTAATCAAAAGTATGATTTATTTTTATTTACTTTTAATTTTAATTTAATATCTCAAAAATGCAAGAATATGTATACACACTTCACCCACCCAATATTAAATATCTTCATTGTACTAAATGTGAGATAATACATTGCAGGGTGTTCAAATTGGTATCATAATTTTCAACGAGGACATCAATCACTTCTCCAAAACTTTTGAAGTCAACAAAACATATCAAATCTCCAACGGTGAAGTCAAAAAAATCAATCCAATGTTTCCAAATGTACATCCTGAGAAGGAAATCGTCCTTAAAAAATATTCAAATGTCCAAGTTGCATACCAAGCTATCGCCGACAACATTAGTTATAATTTCAAGGACATCAAAGCCATTCAAGATCACCCTCATTGGGATGATGGCATGGGTAATTAAATTGACTTCCCCATAACAACTTTTCACTTATAAACATATTGTACAACAATATCTCATTGTTGTTTTATAATTGCAGATTTTTGCGGTATTGTCACCAGAGTGAAAGATTCTCGAATCATTGAGACCTCAAGAGGAGCACGGAAAGCTTTAAGGGAAATAACAGTGATAAACAATGAGTAAGAACAATACACAAGAAAACAACGTACTCATGACCTTCTTATGTTCTTTTCCAAAAAAATTATCAACTGTTGTTTTATATATAAACAAATCAAAACAAGTATGAAATTCATTCAACAAACCGATCATATTGGTGTAACTTATAATAAAAAAAACCTTGTATATCATTACTTGGTAATCATAGAGAAAAGTATGCAGGTACCAACCAATAATTATCAGTCTTTGGGAAGATTTAGCAACAAATGAAGGGAATGAATTGCAAGAAATCGTCACTCATTATCCAATCATTGCCATCACAAGAGTGACGGCAACGAAATATCTAGGTAATAATTCAATAATAGAAATGTTAATGCCCACTAAATCTCATTTCATAAATTATTATTATTAATCTTGCAGGTGAACTACAATTGCAAACAACAGCTGCATCAATTCTACAAATAGCACCAAAAGGCACGAACATGGAGAATTTACACGAAAGGTATATTAAAAAAAATTACAAAATGAAAAATATTAATTTTTATTTTTAAATTAATTAAATTTTACAAAAACACAGGTTGAACACAATCGATGATACATTAGAAATATCAAGAAAATCAATGAGACAAAGGATCAAAGGCGCAATAGAAATGACACTTCAAGGAGTAATTCAAAACACCCAGAATTCATCAGAGGTAAATTGGATATGCAAATATTATTTCTTAAAATAAAATCTATTTTACTTGATGCAACACTATCACAAACAAAAAAGATGCTTTTCTTTCATATACTAGATTTATTTGATATACACAAAATTAAAATTAAATATGCAGAATAAATATTGTTGTGTGAAAGGAATAATCGATAGAGTAGAGAATAAGCCAACTATTTGGTACGACGCATGCAAGAAATGTGCAACTTCCATTACGAAGAATGGAGGAACCCCAAAGTGCAACAAGTGTGATGAAGAAGACGTTGAAATTGTGCAAAGGTAACAATCAAATTATTCCTCCAAATATTTTAATAATAATTTTTACAATATTATTAACAAAAAATGTTCCATTATTGCCAGATATAGAGTCACATTAAATGTGGTGGAAGGTGACCAAAGTGCAATGATAACACTGTTTGAAGAGGCCGCAACTATATTTGTTGGATGCTCAATCCAAGAATATATATCATCATTAGAGGAGGTAAAAATGTACAATTTAATAGATAATCTAAATTTAATTTATAGACTAAATTATCTACGACTAATACAGGGAGAACATGCATCCAAATATTACCGAAGATTGAGCACACAGGTTTCAACGGAAGTCCGATTCCTTATCACTCTAAACCATAAGACAAGAGTTGACAACGGAAAACTCATAGCCGTAGCGGAAGCAATTGAAAAGATCAACCCCATAGAAGAGAGGAACACCAATAATGCAAAACCAAAATCAACCAAGCGCGGACTACCAAAAAAGACAACAAAGAAAGACACCAAACAAGTTTGCGAGGTGGAGATTTCAAGCGACACAGAAGCAAGTGAAAAGATCAGCCCTATAGAAGAGAAGAGAACCAACAATGCAAAATCAAAATCAACCAAGCGTGGACTACCAAAAAATTTAACACAAGCCGGAAAAGCATCGATACCTAATGAAGGGAATGGAAAAAAGACAAAAAATAACTCAACAAAGAAGCAGGAGAAGAACAAAGAAGTTTGCGAGGTGGAGATTTCAAGCGATGATGAAGAAACCCTCACAATGTGGAAGAAAAAACAATCAAAAATCCAACTAAACAACAAAAAGACAAACTTTTCGGTAGGCATTAAAATCAAAAAAGAAAAGAACTAATATGAACATGGAATTCTATTCGTACCTTACATTCATATGCATTTGATAATTAGACAATCTTTTTTTATTTAAAGTGTTTACTTTTTAAGGATTTGAATAACTATTCATAGCTTGCATTCATATACATTTCATCATTGGCCATTTTTCTTTAATTTAATATGTTTACTTTCTCTGAATTTGAATATCTGTAATTAACCTCTCTTGCCCTTAACTTAATGAAATAAAAATTACACAACCAAGAAATAGGACAAAGAAGCTTAATGAAATAAACATTGGATGAATTTGAAGCTAAAATCAAGGTCTGCATATGTCATACAAACACTCCCACCCATGATGATTACCAATAATCCATCAACTATTGATCATATATTGTTTTAAAACCTCATCCAAGAGTTTATTTTTGAAGTCATTGGAGTGAAGAAATCAGAAACCTCTCTATTTTCTTACATATTTCCTTTTCTTACAGAAAATATACACTCAAGGGGCAAGAAATTTTTGGGTTCATAACACTGGTCACCTCAGTTACTTAACTTAGAATGTTGTGAAATTTGAAACTGATCCTTCAAAGCTTGATGCATTCGGGTGTGTAAGCGCACATAACCAAGCTGCAAAGTTATTCAACCTCCAGCTACATGTACTCTTTAGACACATAGTGAATGGTATATGAATCCTTTTCTCACATCATTTTGGCTCATACCAAGATTTCTGTTAAGCCATCTCTGGATAGCAACATTATCAAATAACAATGGTACCAATGAGTTTGATAAATCCTTCAAAATTGAAGCATTCGAGCAGCCAATAATGGCCTGTTGCGGATATGGAGGTCCACCACTGAACTACAGCTTCAAAGTAGCATGTGCAAACAAAAATTATAAACAGTAGCTCAGTCACCACCAATGCCTGCAATGACAGTAATCAATACATGAATTGGGATGGAATTCATTACACAAAGGCTGCAAATCAGTACATTGCATCGCAAATACTAACTGGGATGAATTCAGATCCACCCTTCTCAGATAAGATGTCTTCTTTTCAATAATCATTTGCTTCAAAAAATTGTTGCAATATTTAGATATTTGTTAATCAGATATCATATATTGAGACGATCATCTTTACTTGTGTTTTTAGCCAATTTGTTCATTTTTAAAAAATGAAAGATTATGTATACACACATCACCCACCCAATAAACATTACACAACCAATGAAATACACTTGTGTTTTTAACAAAACAACACGTGCAACGCACGTGCCTTTTACTAGTACTAATAAAAGGGAAAAGGCCTAAAATTAAAAAACATAAGCTTGTACAGATAGAGAAGTCATTGGCTTCCTGGGCAATGATTGCAGATCACAAAAACTATTGTGAATTATGCAAACTCTACAAAATTTCAATAACAGAATTCCAAATCATCTAGATTTTAGTTCCATGCATGCTCTTGAAACAATGCAAGTTCAATACAACTCTACAAAAAATGCGGTATCCCGAATTTAGACATTTTGATTATTATTTTTGTTTAGTTATTAAGCTAATATTTTCTTTCAAAATGCAGCAACTTGCAAAATAACAGCTTAACTGGACCAATTCCTGATTTCCTAGGAACCTTTTTTTTTGTAAGGTAAAGTGTTATTTATCTCACGTAGAACATGATTAGATTCCTATGGTCTAGAAAGGAAGAATCCTATCATCAAAGTTCTATAAGGTATTGACACTAGGAAAAACATGTAAAAAGTCCAGCTAGAAATTCCCATTAGAAGCACCATAATACTTTAGATAGAGGGATCAAGCCTGCAATATACATATCTTAGTAAGCCAAGGCATACATACAAAGAACACAAGGTAAAATGGGTGCGTACTTAAACATTGTGTGGCATGCTGTCTCCTAGTAATCTGCTAGTCTTTGGTGTTGTTACAGTTTCCGTATGATATGCTTCTTTATTCCATTTCAACGAGTGCTACCTAACGTTTTTTTTCTTTAAAGACCAAAGGAGAATTTTTGCCATGTTCTACTTGCTTTTATTCTTCAAGTGTTCTCGTGGCTCGTGCCTAAACCGATTTCACCAAAAAGTCTGCAATGAGGAGTCGACAAAGTGTAACTGAATTAATGAAACACATGATGCAAATGACATGACATCAATTTCATATATCAAGCAAGAGTAATAGAAGCCATAATGTACCATGAAACAGAACAGTAAAGAATATTCCAATATGAACCTTTTAAGTAGTGAAAAATATTATCATGCTGTCACATAATGACGATGTTTTACAATTGCACGTTACCACTTATGAACTTCTTACCCCACACTAACAATCATCAAAAATGAAAGTAAGAGGTCAAGCCAACCACTTGGTTAAGGAACTTAATAAAACACCTCCTTCACCTTGTCTTCTATCCATTCATTAACCAACTTAATCTAACAACATGCTACTGCCAGCCTCCCATAATCTCGATTACAACTTATGTTGCCCATATATATATGTCTACTTTTTCCAATCCTTTTATCATTCTCAGGCTATAAGCATTTCATGGAAGCTACTTCAAATTAGACTCAGTTAGTTGAAAGCTATTTATCACCAATATCAGATGGTGCTTATAACAAGTTGATGCAACAAAATGTCTAGCTCTACCTTCTACTATTTTTACAAAGCAAGTTCAAGTCTATCAATATATTAATGACTATAGAACAGTATGGCCAAAAACAGTTAATAAAGCTATCGAGAGGCTGAAAACTACATAATTTCCTTCTACCAGAGAGAAGGCGGCAGAAAACACTACT
Organism: Codonopsis lanceolata; assembly: GCA_013146195.2. Lineage (NCBI taxonomy): Eukaryota > Viridiplantae > Streptophyta > Magnoliopsida > Asterales > Campanulaceae > Codonopsis > Codonopsis lanceolata. Next base: position 152,470,732 of record CM028378.1, on the reverse strand, counting down.
CCTTTAATTTAGTTGAACCCCGTGGTACTTCTAGAAGACAACAAGAAACCGCAAACACAAGCAAACTGCATTTTAAGAATTTGATTTCATCAAAGATTGTATGTGAGGTCCAATATTTGGTGAAAACTAGGAGAATCATCGCCACAATCAAGAAAAACTCTAGAAAGCAGTTGCTTTTTAAACAAATCCATTTACATCAAGACCTTTTGCTAGACCGAGACAATGTGGATGTAGCATGATCAATAGAAAGGGATTTTCCAAAGATTCTCGCATGAAAAAAGAAAAATGTCTTGTTAATCAGATTATTCCAAGGGTTTCCCTTTCTAGCCGATCTCTACAAACTAGTCAAGGCCAGCCTTCAAATCCACAAAAATAATTAATTAATTCAACAATGAAAACCCAAATGCCAATAAAAGTCGAAATTGAAATAAAGCCAATGATTGGTAGCTATACAAATAAATTAGGGTTCACAGTGAATCAGTAATTAGAGATCAATCTTACCAAATCAGAACAAAATTGTAGTTTGTGAGCAGTTAGGGAGAGGCTGAGAGACGTCTGTATGCTGGGAGGATACTGGAGATAGAGAATTGCGTCTTGCTCCTTACCAAACGCAAAGAGCGGGGTATGCCATGCTAGTGGCTGAGCGTGAGGGGTTGAGAGAGTTTGGGGATAGGGGAATTGAGTGCTGCAGTTCTATGCGACGGCCGGCAATGTGCAGGGATGGCAAAGACGAGTGATTCGCAGAGATTAAGAGAGTTGTTGAGAGAAACAGATTGGATGTTTTCTTTCTCTCTACCCTAAAATTTCTAAGTATTTAGCGCGGAAATAAATTAGAATGAGCGGGCAATATTGCCGCGTTCTTTTTCGTTTATCCTTGTTTACAACATTTTTTAACAAACCATACCACAATTTTTACTAAATAAACGTTGTTAAGAAATGCAGTACAACAACGTTCATTAAATAAACGTTGTAAAGAAATACCCTACGACAACATTAATAAAATAAACGTTGTTAAAATATATCCTATAACAACGTTTATACGCAAACATTGTTAAAAACTACTATACCACAACATTTTTATAAAAATGTTGTCTAAACTTACTTTAACACAACGTTTCTATGAAAACGTTGTGAAACAAAAGTTGTAAAAAGTCATTTTTGTTGTAGTCGTGATGGATTCTCAATATGAGAATGTTGTTCGTCCTCCAATTTTGACTAACGTGAATTATTCTATTTGGAAAGTAAAGATACATATCTTCATCAAATCAATTGATGAAAGAGCATGGCTTGCTGTTCTAAGTGGTTGGACTCCTCCCAAAACTACCGATAATGATAGTGATGTAAAAATCACTAAAGAAGCAAATTAGTCTAATGAAGATAGAAACAATGCCTCCTTCAATTCAAAGGCTTTGTCTGCCATATACAAAGCCTTAGATGCCAACACTTTTAGGGTAATAGCTAATTATGAGTCTGGTAAAGATGTATGGGAGACCCTTCAAACCTTATGTGAAGGACCTGCTAATGTTCGTGCTTCAAAACTGAGATTGCTTACCACACAATTTGAAAATACTAGAATGAATAAATATGAGGAAATCATGTCTTATTATGGTAGGCTTCTTGATATGTCTAATTCTACTCTCGCTTTAGGTGATCCTATCACTAATGATCGTCTTGTTAGTAAAATGATGCGCACTTTGCCTGAATGGTTTAATGCAAAAATATGTGTTATTGAGGAAGCACATGATATTGAAAAAATGAGTTTTGACAGATTGACTGGTATTCTTCAAAACTTTGAACTAAACCTCAATGAACAAATAAAACAAAAGGGCAAAGGTGCATCATCCTCTAGTTCTCTTGTGAAAAACATTGCTTTGTCATCTGTTGTTGATGTCTCTCTTGATTTGCTTGCATTACAAAAAGAAATTGAAGAGTCTGATTTTGGAGAAGATTCTATGACCCTTTTGACTACTAAATTTAAAAACATTTTAAAAGCCAAAGGTCAAAACAGAACTCCATCTTTAAACTCCAAATCCTCTTTTAAACCCGATTTTAGTAAATTTACTCCCAAAGAAAATTCCTTTCAAACTCAAGAAAAACCTTTTACCAATCCTTTTGCTTCATAATCTTCTTACATTGGAAAGAATATTGATTCTATTCAGTGTTGGGAGTGTCAAGGATTTGGTAACTATGCGAATCAATGTGCAAATACCTTGAGAAAGAAGGGTCTAAATCTGCTACCTTGAGTGATAGTGATGATGAAGATCGAGGTGATGTCATCATTCTCACTGCTGTTTACAACTCTCAATTTGATCTTGCAGGATTTTCAGCTAATGTACCTCCGAATGTAACTGCCTCACAAACTACATCAGAAGCTACATTAGACAGAAGTTGGGATGACTTTTACTGCTTTAACTCTTTTGTCACTGAAGATGGTGGAGAATCTGAATCAGATCTGCTGGAAGCCTACAAAGAGTTGTACAAGGATTGATAAAAGAGGGCTCTTCAAGTTACATTTCTTGGAAAGACAAATGATACGCTAAAAAAGGTAAATGAAGATTAGAAAGAGTGTATCACAAGACTGGAGTGTTTGCTGAGCAAGAAGGATGTGGAGATTGAAACTTTCAAAGAAGAACTCGTCAAGGCTAATGAGACTGTGGCAAAATGGAATTCAAGCCAACACAAATTGAATGATATGTTGAAATCCGGGAATAATGGTAAGTTTGGGCTTGGATTCATGCCAAAGACTTTTGTTAAAGAAGGTGAAGGTACATCATCTGCACCAAAACACTTCAATCAAAATTTTCAAGAACCAAATTTCTTAAAAAAAACCAAAAACTAGAAAAAGAAATTTTGTGTGTCATTACTGCAACAAGCCTAGTTATATCCAGCCCTTTTGTTACGTAAAAAAGGCAGTCTATGATGAGGAGGTGAAACAAGCATACCTGGTCCGCAACCAGGTGCAACACCAAATGCAGCACTAAATGTAGCACCATCCGAAGCTACATCCAAAGCAGCATCAGCCAAAAACTTTTAGAAAAGTGTGGGTTCCCAAAGGTAGCTACAGGAATGCTAAATCCGAGTATTGTGAACCTTTTGATATATGTCCTGGTGTGAAGTGGTCTGATTCAGAACAATGCAATGTCACCTTCACTTCTTTGAAATCACACATAGCTGGTTCTTGGTATTTTGATAGTGGGTGTTCTAGGCATATGATAGGTTCTATTGAGAAATTGAAAGACTATGAGTACATCAATGGAGGGTCCATGACGTATGTAAGGGGAGCTAAAGGTAGAATTGTTGGTAAAGACACTTTAAATGTAGATGGTCTTCCTAAGCTCACTAATGTCTACCATGTTGAAGGTCTTAAGACAAACCTCATAAGCATCAGTTAATTGTGTGATGATGACCTTTAGGTAAGGTTTGATAAGAATTCTTATGAGGTATTTGATCAAGCTAACAAGTGTCTACTGACAGGTACTAAATCATCTGATAATTGCTATATGTACAATAATGCTCAAACCTATCATAGTGCTAGCATTGATATCACAGATTTATGACATCAAAATTAGGGCACATGAGTTTTCGTAAACTTCATGAGCTTGTGAAGCATGATGTTGTGAAAGGTTTGCCTAGTCTGGATAAGAACTTCACAAAAGTATGTGGACCATGCCAAAAAGGTAAGCAAACCAAGGCCTCTCACCTTTCCACATCTAGATGCCTTGAGATGATCCACACGGATCTCATGAGTCCCATTGAAGTAGAGAGTTTAGGGAAAAAAAAGTATACTTGTGTCTGTGTTGATGATTTCTCTAGATACTCATAGGTCGTTTTCTTGTAAGAAAAATCAGATACATTTGAGGCTTTTAAAATATGGTACACCCGTGTTATGAACTTGTATGATCTAAAGGTTATCAGAATTAGATCAGATCATGGCACGGAATATGAAAGTTCCCCCTTTTGCTAACTATTGTGCTTCAAATGGCATAACTCATGAATTCTCAACCCCTAAAACTCCACAACAAAATGGAGTGGTAGAAAGAAAGAATAGGACACTTTAATTAAGAAATGACTAGGGTTATGTTGAACTCCAAGAATTTGTCAAAAAGATTTTGGGCAGAAGCCCTAAACAAAACTTGTCATATAGGAAATAGGGTCTTCTTGAGACCAGGTAGCACCATGACACCCTATGAAATTCTACTAGGGAAGAAACATACTTTGAAATATTTTCATGTTTTTTTGTGTGTGTGCTATTTGCTTAATGATAGGGACCATCTATCAAAATTTGACTCAAAAAGTGACAAGTGAGTTTTCATGGGATACTCCACTAATAGTCGTGCTTATAGAGTATTTAATCTTAGGACAAAAACTATTATGGAGTCTATGGATATTGTTTTTGATGATCTAACTGATCTTGGCCACAAAACAGTTAAGGATGATATTTCAGGTTTGCTAGACTTTGGAGATCATGAGACAATTGCGCAAACTTCAGATCCTGCAACTACAAGTAGTGTTCCAGCCCTAGAAGATACAAACTCTACAAATTCTGAAAATTTAGTGGATGAGATTCAGGATGCAGTTCCAAATGTAGTTTCGGATGCAGCTACATCACAAGTTGCATCAGAAGCTACATTGGTCAGAAATTTTCCAGATGCTGAAACAGAACTTGAACAACTTGAAACTCAATCCAATCTGACTGATTGCAGCCAAGACATTCCCAGCCGCATTCAGAAAGTCCATCCCTCTTCACAAGTCATAGGTAATGTGCATGATGGAATTCCAACTAGGAAGAAAGGTAAGGTGGATTACATGAAACTAGCTTGCTTATCTACACTTGAGTGTGAAGAGCTTCATGCTTCATGTTATGTGTCTACCATTGAACCAAAAAATATGCATGAAGCCTTAAAATATGAATGTTGGATCAATGCCATGCAAGAAATAAGGCAATACTTGTGGCTCAAGGGTACACACAGGTTGAAGGCCGGGGTGGATTTTGATGAAACCTTTGCTCCTGTTGCCGGCATTAAGTCCATACGTCTTCTTCTTGCCATTGCATGCTTTCTTGACATTACTCTTCAACAAATGGATGTGAAGAGTACTTTCTTAAATGGTATTCTAGAAGAAGTTTTTGTAGAACAACCAAAGGGCTTTGAGGACCCCCATAAACCTAACCATGTTTTTAAATTGAAAAAGGCCTTGTATGGTCTCAAGAAAGCTCCTAGAGCTTGGTATGGGAGACTTATAGACCATTTTGAGAAAAGTGGTTTTAAAAGGGGAGAAGTGGACACGACGCTTTTATTCAAAGAAAAGACAAACACATTTTGATTGCTCAAATTTATGTAGATGACATTGTGGTTGGGTCCACTTCTAAGTCCTTAGAAAAGGAATTTGTGCATTGCATGACATCTTCCTTTGAAATGAGTATGGTAGGAGAATTAACCTTTTTCCTTGGGATTCAAATAAAACAAATGCATGAAGGGATGTTCATCTCTCAAGCCAAGTATGCACTTAACTTGGTGAAGAAATTCAGTCTTGAGGATGGAAAGAAAAAGAAAACCTCTATGGGTACATCCAACAAACTATGCAAAGATGAGAAGTCTGAAAGTGTTAACCATACATTGTATAGAAGCATGATATGAAGTCTGTTATATTTGACTGCCACATGACCAGACATCATGTATAATGTGTGTTTGTGTGCTAGATACCAAGCAAACCCTAAAGTCTCTCATTTGAAAGATGTCAAACGTATAATTAGGTATGTTGGTGAGACTTCTACTATGGGTTTGTGGTACACAAAACGCACTAATACCAACCTTGTTGGTTTTAGTGATGCTAATTGGGCAGGTAGGGTTGTAGCACTTTATCTTGGTACAATGGAATTTAGGTTCTCATAGGTTGATCTTGAAAAAATTGGATACCCTTAAAAAAAGTGTGAAAGCTACCTAATGGAAAAGAGCTACCTATGAACAAGGTTTGTGGCAATTTTCTTTTGGGACCATGAATCCTTGGATTTCATGGGTGGATCAAAAGCAAAATGGCTTCCCTTGGTAAATAGTGTGAAAGGTTCCTAGTGGCATGTTGTGTATATGCTTGAAATAAAGTAGAGCTATACTTCTAGGGAAATAAAATACCTATGAAATTTGTGGGAGATGAGTATTGTTGTAATGAACAAAAAATGAAAAAGTGAACATAAAATCACAATTTTGGTGAATGCATCTCCTAATGCAACTTCATCTGGAACTACATCAAGATGATCTAGACATTTTTCACTTATGTGTGATTGCATTAGACTAGAAGCTGCTTGATCTGTTTTCATCATTTGTTTGGCATACATTTTAGGACATGTTCTGTTGTTGATAGTATCAGCCTATTGAAATTTAGTCCTTATCTCAAAAATTGCAAAATAATTACCAAAGTATTCCATGTTGAAAAATATTAAGTGGGAGTCCAATCTTTGTGAAACATTAAGAGTTTTTGCATAATGGATATGTGTTGCTATATTAACTGCTTAGGGTTTTACAATTTTGATATATCCTTTATTGTGTTTGTTATGAATCCATGCTATTGTTTGAAATTCAAAAATTCAAGTTTTGAAAAGAAATCATGATTATCCCTATATTTAGTACTCTCATTCATCTCTCACTAATTGCAAGTAAAAAATCAGGTTTCTAGTAGATTTTGTGAGTGTTTTTTGGTAAACCTGGATTTTATTCAAAATCAATTTTTTTGGGGTTTATCACATATGCCCCCTCACATTCCCTGCATTTATGTAACTAACGGCTAATCCCTTTATTTTGGGTTTTTAAGTGGTTCAGTCAGTTAGAAGATATTCCCACTCTCACTCTTTCCTCTTGCACAAGCTGATTCCCCATTCTGCTGAAGAACCCGTGCTCTCATCTTTTTATCTTCATCTCCTCTCTAAAAATCCCAAAAATTCTCCATGGATTATGTACTGTCTAGCCCTTCAGAATCTCAGAGAACAAACCCTTCTGCCGATGTAGCTTCCAAAGCTCTTTCCTTCAAAGCTACATCGCCTCAAATTGCAACGACAGAAATTCTCCATGGCAGTGAAATAGTCATCTCCAATCCTCTTCTTGAACCCCTTTCTTGTATTCTTCTTGGAGAAAAGGGCAATGCCATCAATGTCGAAGACCACAGGGATTTAACAGGTTTCCCCCAAATTGGAAACCCTAGTGTACGTAAATCAAAGAGATTAAGATGGATTCCAAGTAATTATGAAAACCCCAGTGATTTTGAGGTGGCAAAGGCCAAAAAGCACAAGATTACTCCTGGTCAATTTGAAGAAGACATCTAGATTGCCAGTGATAGCGATGATGAGGATTTTGTAGCTTTTGAAGATGAGGTTCAATTTGTTGTAGAACCTCGTGCATCCATTCACAACATTGGAAGCAGCTCTGCAGAACCTGTTCCCCTTGAGGCTGCTGATGAAGACTACTCAATTCCTTCACCAAAGGTGGTTTTTCAGCCTGAATCTCCTACACATGATGAAGCATCACATGATAATCCCCCTGCTGAGCCTGAGATCAATGTATCAGACATGAGCTTCTCTGATGAACAAAGATCTTTGGCTGAGTATTTGGTGAACTTGAAGAATGCATCTCCTATTCCTTCACCATCTCCTAGTCTTGCCAAATCTTTCAGTTCCTCTGAGTTTGATGACAGCTCATATCAAGATTTTGAGGAGAACGAAGACTCTGAAGAAAGTGATGCAGCTCCAGTGAGGTTTACAAGAAGAAGAGTTGCCTCCATGACCAATGTAGCTCCTAATGCAGCTTCTGGAGAAGCTACATTCACTGTTGCATCTCCTGGGGAGGATGTAGGTAATCCATTTTCTGAGACCTTTATTTCTTATGCTGCTTCTCTTAGATACAACTCTGCTAGGAGATTGGTAGATGAAAGAGTTATTCCAATGGAGGACCTTACTGCCCAAAATTTGGTCCAATTTTATTCTGATAGAGGTCTACTTATTACCCTGTCCTCTGTTGCACCCTATGTTAGGGAGATAATATTTGAATTCTATGCCAACCTTGAAAAGAGGGTCATGTCAGTTATTGATCCATTTTTTGGAAAGGTCTTTGTTAGGAACCACATGCTAGAATTCTCTTCATCCCTCATAAATAGACATTGTGGGACACCTGATGTAGGTGTGGTTGGGCTTATTTCTGATTTGAATTTATGCGTAAAAGAATTGACTGGTGGGTTGATTACAAAATGGCCAGGGAAAGGGGCCAAGGTTAGTACATCCAAACTAACCTCCTTTTTATGTTGTTATGCACAGAGTATGTTGTGCCAATTGGGCTCCTACCTCCAATTCAAATGCAGTTACTGAAGAGCATGCCAAAATTATGTATCAAATAGGTCTAGGGGTGCCCTTTAACTTTGGTGATTTTGTGTTTAGAAAGGCAGTTTCCCTTGCTGAATCTGAAGGGGGCAAGAGAGTCCTCTCATATCCTTCTTTGATTTACAACATTCTAATAGCACAGGGCATTGTTCCCAAAGAAAATGAAAGGATGACTCCTATCTTTGATCCCCTTCATATTTCCTCAAAACTACTGAAGGGGGATAGAGTTTTGAATCTGCCTCTGGTTTATCCCTATCCATCCATTTCTGGATCACAGTCTGCAATGCCTGCTCCTGCTCCACCTTCTGACTCCCATCCTGAAGATCCTGCACATGCTCCAGATTTGACCAATGTAGCTCCCATTGTAGCTGCATCTGGTACTACATCAACATCTGCTCCCTTATCTGCTGGGGTAACAGCTCCTACAGCCTTGTCCTTCATCCAAGATCAGCTGGTGTACATTAGGTCTCAGATTGCACATCTTCAAGCCTTGGAGTCCCAGTACACCTCTTGGATTGCTATGCATTTTGTTCCCTCTTCTGGCCAAACAGGGGGAGATGGAATGACAAGTGTTGATGCTGTTGTGGCTTCCTCTGAAGCTGCTGCTCAAAGAATAGAAGATGAGGATGTTGTTTGAATCAGATTGAAGAAGAAACATAATCTGCATGTTTCTGCCTTTTTATGTAATTGGTTTGGGAGTATTTAATATTTGGTCTGTAATCACCACTAGAAATCGTGCCTTCAGCGACGGAATTCTCAGCGACGGAAATTGATTAGCGACGGAAATTAAGCATCAGCGACGGAATTCATCAGAGATGGAAATTTCCGTCGCTGAAGGTCCTAGCTATTGAATCGGCACGGAATTGAACATCGGCGACGAATTTGTTAGTGACGGAATTTTCGTCGGCGTAAAATAAACGAAATTAAATTCTGAAATATTCAGCGATGGAAAATTTATCGGCTGAATATTTCATAATTCAGATTATTTGACGGAAAATTCCGTCGCTAAAGGTGACCTTTAGCGACAGAATATTCCGTCACTGAAAATAAATTGAAATTAAATTCTAATTAATATAAAATATCAATAATATTTGAAATTAAATTAAAATAATATTTGAAATGTTAATTTAATAATATAATATCAATAATTAAAATGATTAGCATCAATATAATTACAAAAATTAAATCATTCACATTACAACTTAACTTAACTTAACTTAACGTTAACTTAAATTGAAATTAAATTAAAATAATATTTGAAATGTTAATTTAATAATATAATATAAATAATTAAAATGATTAGCATCAATATAATTACAAAAAGTAAAACATTCACATTACAACTTAACTTAACTTAACTTAACTTAAATTCTAATTAATATAAAATATCAATAATATTTGAAATTAAATTGAAATTAAATTAAAATAATATTTGAAATGTTAATTTAATAATATAATATCAATAATTAAAATGATTAGCATCAATATAATTACAAACATTAAATCATTCACATTACAACTTAACTTAACTTAACTTAATGTAACGTTAACTTAAATTGAAATTAAATTAAAATAATATTTGAAATGTTAATTTAATAATATAATATCAATAATTAAATGATTAGCATCAATATAATTACAAAAATTAAAACATTCACATTACAACTTAACAACGTAACCAACGTAGCGTAACTTAGCGTAGCGTAACTTAGCTTAACAGCAACGGAACTTAGCGCGTAACTTATCTTAACTTAACGTAGCGTAGCGTAACAATGTAGCGTAATATAATGTGTATCGCAAAACGTAGCGTACGCAACTAGCGTAGCGTAACATAACTTAACAACAACTTGGGCTTAGCAACTTAACTTAAGCAACAGCAACTTAGCAACTTGCAGCAACTTAACTTGGCTTGGCAACTAAATGTAGCTTAGCAATCTAGTAGCGTGGCAATGTAACTTAACGTGGCGTAACAACAGCAACTAAGCAAGCTTAACTTAACTTAACAGAAGCAGCAACAACAGCAATTAAAAACAGCTTAGCGAAGCAACGTGGCGTGACTAACATGAAAACAGCTAAAGCCTATTAGGCGAAAAGTTATAATGGACTACGATGGACCATTATAACATTAAAACAAAGCGTCGACTATGGCGAAATGGTATAATGAGTCTGATGGACCATTATAACATGAAAAATACGTTGCGCCTATTAATGGCAAAATGTTATAATGGACTACGATGGATCATTATAACATGAAAACACATTACACCTATTGACGAAATGGTATAATGATGCGATGGACCATTATAACATGAAACACGATCGTCTATTAGCGAAATGGTATAATGGAATAGACCATTATAACATGAAAACAACGCTATGCCTATTGGCGAAATGTTATAATGTTAGCACTAACATAACAACAACTTTAACGTAATTTAACTAGCAACAAATTAAGCTTGCTTAAATTAACTTAACTCTTAACATTCAGCAACAGCATGTAAATGGCTTGATAACTGCAACTTAGCGTAGCGTGGCAAACTTAAAGCAACTTAGAAGCAACAGCAAGCTTAGCAGGCAAGCAACGGCTTGACAAAACTGCAAACTTAACAACCAAGTGGCGTGGCAACTTAACTTAACGTAGCGTGGCATTGGCAACTGGCAATGGCTTAGCGTTAGCAACAGCAGCGAACATGGCAACATAGGCAACCCAGCAACATAACCCAACATAACAACAGCAGCAAGCGTGGCGTGGCAACCCGGCTTAGCGTGACATGGCAACGGCAGCAACGGGCTTAAAAATGTGGCAACATAACTTAAGCGTAATAGCGTAGTAGCAGCTGGCATTAGCAACAGCAAACAGCAACCCAACTTGGCAACAGCCAGCAGCAGCAACCCAGCAGCAACTTAAAAAGTAGCATGGCGTGAAAGCAGCAGCAACAGTAACGTGGCAACTTTAACTTGGCTTTGGCAGCAATTGGCAGCATGGCATTGACCAACCGGCCGCGTGGCATAACTTAGTTTTAAGCGTCGTAGGCGTGAGCCCTTAGCAACTTGGCAAGCAACAACAGCAACTTAACAACATCTTGAAGCAGCTTAACCCAACTTAAACAACTGCTTACTTAACGTGGCAACAGCAGCTTAATGTAACATAGCCAACAGCTTGGCTTAGCAGCAACTTAAAGTAACGTAACAGCAACCCGCTAATAGTAACGTGGCAACCAGCAACAGCAGCAGCAGCAACTTGGCAAACCGTGGCGAAGCAGCAACCCAGCAGCAAGCGATAGCGTGGCCAAGCAGCAACGCCAACAACCAGCAGCAACAGCAGCAATAAGCAGCGTGGCAGCAACTTGAGCTTAACGTGGCGTGGCAACCCAATTTAAAATGTGGCGCAATGTAAATGACAACAGCAAATAGCAAGCAAGCTTAACTTAACCAGCGGACTTAGCAACCCAAGCGTGCTTGGCATGCAACTTGGCTTAGACGTAACATTAACAACGAAGCAACGTGGCGTGGCAACAGCAAGCGTGCGTGGCAAGCAACCCGACGGACAGCAAACAGCAACCGGCAGCAACTGGCGGTAACCTCGATTAGCAACTTAGCGGCAACAGATTGACTTAACGAAAAGCAACCGCGTGGCAAGCAACTTAACGTGGCAGCTTAACATAACCCAACCTTAAATGTAATGTAATAACTTAACATAACGTAACATAACATAACATAACTTAACGCAACCAGCAGCAGCAACTTGGCGAAGTTGAAAGCGATGAAGCGTAAGCAACTGGCGTGGCAGCAACAGCAGCAACGGCCTGAACTAGCGGTAAATTAACCGAAAGCAACCTAAATGTAAGCAATGTAACTTAGCGTAACGCAAGCCAACTTAACGCCAACATGAAAGCAAGCAGCTTAACAACTTAAAGCAGCTTAAATGGCTGAGACTTAACCAACTTGAAAACTAGCGTGGCGTAACTTGGCAGCAACGTGGCATTGGCAGCAACTTAGCGTAACAAAGTAACCTTGGCTTAACATGGC